>BDUI01000220.1:257672-272116 GCA_002335545.1 Apodemus speciosus
GTGAATAGGCTGAGACCTTAGTATCACCCTCCCCATGTGGTAGAACTCTGCACACAGGTCATATCCCAGCCTTCGGGTTGCGGCCAGTTTTTCACAGCACGTCGTTCTACTGTAGCCCCTCCCCCTTTGCCTGGGGCGGGGCATACTCCCGGGATGCTTGGGAGCTGAACAGCAACTCCAGCACAGGCTTCTCACTTTGCGATTTCACGAAGAAAATCTGCTTTCATCATTAAGTTTTAGCATCTTTCCCCTACTGGGCGTATGATTTAATTTTTCTTTACTTACTACCTCAAGAGCCTTCACCTTTCTCCTATAGGAAGTTGTTTACCCCACCCAACCCTCCTCCCTGCCTCTCTGTTGTCAACTTCTGTCTCTCTCAGTTTCTCTCTCCGGAACCTTTCTGGACAGAATCAGGAGCCATCTTGTTTCTCCCACTCTGGCTTTGGAGTTTTAACGCGCCGGCGCTTTTGTGCCAGGGTCTCACTCTGCAGCCCAGGATGTCCTGGGATTCACCATGTGTCGCCCACACTCAGATTCCCAGCAGTCCTCTTGCCTGACTTCGCCTCTATTAATTCTAGGATCACAGGCCACCCTGCCCGGCTGCTTAGTTGCTTCTTCCCAGTCTGTGACTTGGGTTCTCATTTTTCTGACAGTGTCTCTTGCTGAGTGTTTTCTAGTTTTGAGTAAGAACATTTTACACTTCCAGCTCTCGATTTGGTCACATCGATCCAAGGGAAGGACCAAAGCCAAGATGCAGCTTCTGCAAACAGATATCCAGCGCCATCTATTAAAAAGGCTCTCTGTCCTCCCACTATCAGCACCTTTGTGGAAAACCTATTGCCTCTGAGTGTGTGAGTCATTTTTGGCCTCTTGTTCTATTAATCTATWTGTCTGTCTTTATGCTTTTTCTGATTTTGATTTCCATGGGTTTACAAGTAAGTCTTGAAAAATGTCTACTTTAGTTTCTCTGATTTCGTTCTCTTTCCATCAGATTGCTTTGGCTTCAATAATTTTAGACTCAACTTGTCAATCTCTGCAAAATTACCAGCAGGGATTTTGAGTGGGTTTGTACTGAATCTTTAGATCAATTGGGGCAGTTTAATATCTTAAAAATTCAAGCCTTTTAATCCAATAACATGGATTCTCTCTGTGCATTTAGGCCATCCGTCTTCAGTTCTGCTCGGCAGTGTTTTGTAGTTTGCATTGGGTGGGTCTTGTGATGTTTTGTTTAATTAATCCCTAGATGCTTCCTTTATGTTGGCCAGTACTGCTATTATTCCTTCATTTCAACTTGTAGTCATTCTTCTGTAGTATAGAGAAGTCCAATAGATTTTGAATTTTTATGCACTCTGTATGCACTTTATTTTTAGATAAAATGGAGACAAATGAACTCTGAATATACTGAAGTGGTTAAAGGTTTTTTCTCTGAACTCTGTGTTCCTTCGATTTCATATTCATATTTGTCTGTCCTCCTTATTTTAACAAAAAGATATCACATAATGCTTACTATTTGACACGAAAAAGCCCTGTGTTATAAGTACTGTTATCATCTCAATTTAGAGATAAGGAAACAGAAACCTGGAACAATGGATTAATTACCAAAGCCCCACAGATAATAAGGGACTGGGACTGGGGATTGATTCTGGTGTCTGGCTTTTGAGCCCATGCCCTACATCAGAAGTCCTGAGACCTTTTGGTATCTGGACACCTTCATAGTCTTAACAATGACTGAGCCCATGTGTGCATGGAGAGAGACTGTGTGGCTGGAAAATGGTGATTAAAAAATTTTGGTGGACTTAATTAACCACCAGATTTCTATGTTTGCCATAAAGCTCCAGAGAGAGATAGAACCCAGAGGCAACCTCCTCCCCTGATAATCCAGGAGGAATACGTCCCAGCTGCCCCAGCAGAAGCCTGGAACTGGGTAGTTTTGAATCCTAGTAGAAATCGAGCCTTGAATTTTTTTATCTTTTCCTAGAAGAGCAATAGACAGTGCAGGGCTCTGGTTGAGATGCTGGAGAGCAGTGAGCCTTGCCTCCTGTCAGTCATGTGACCACAGCAGTAAACAGACGTAGCTCGGCGTATTAAATGCACTTTTTGACCTGGGATACTTCCATCTCACCACATGTTTATCAACTCTATCGTGAGCATCAGCACCGTGTGTTTTCTATGTGCCCTGCAGTGTTGCCAGAGGCTGCCAACATTCGGCCTTCTGTAGATTCTGCCCAGGGTGTTTTCGTACTGGTGTGCCTGTGCTCTGAGGCCAGGCCAATAAGTAGTAAGTTGCACAGTGTAAATACTCTTACAAGGGAGATTCATGCAGAATGCAGTGGGACTGGACCAGTATCTCAACGCTAGAGCATTCGCCTAGTGTGCCTGAGATCCTGGGTCTAGGTCCCAGCACCACAAAACARACAAAGTAAAARTGGAATGGAATGTCAAGAGATTTCGCATTGCTCTAAGCAGTATTAAAAGTGGAAAAWTTTAAAGTTATCAATTATTCATTTTGAAATTTTGAATTAAATAGTACTGGACTGAAGTTAACTGTGGGTAGATAAAATATAAAATTATGGAAATCAAAACCATGGGGAAGAGAGAGGCGTGTGTGTGTGTGTGTGTGTGTGTGTGTGTGTGTGTGTGTGTGTGTGTGAGTGTGTGTGTGATCACAGCCTCGGTTTTCTTGACTGGATGGAGGTAGGTAAAGATTTTGTCATAACACAGAATGTATTAAACTGAAAACTAGGGCTGGAGAGATGGCTTAGTGGTTAAGAGCACCGACTGCYCTTCCAGAGGTCCTGAGTTTAATTCCCTGCAACCCAATGGTGGCTCACAACCATCGGTAATGAAATTTGATGCCCTCTTCTGGTGTGTCTGAAGAGAGCAATGGTGTACTCATATACATTAAATAAATAAATAAATAAATAAATAAATAAATAAATAAATNAAAATATATTTAAAATTCCTTCAAATCTAAGTAAAAAAATTAGTGCATTACCCACCAAGAGACTCCTACAAAATGTTTGTGCCAGCTCTATAATTGACTAAAATTAGACAGAATCCAAATATGCAACAAGAGGAAAATAAAACAATTTGTGATATAGCCATATAATGTAATATGATTAGTGTAATAAAAGAAATGAACTACTAATATACAGAACACAAATGAATCTCAGAAACATGCTGGGAAAACCCCTACAGCGCTAGGGTGCAGCTCATTGGCCAGCCATGGTCTTTACATGCACCAAGCCTTGGAATCAGTGCCCAACCCAAACAAAAAGAAAAACACAAAAGGATACAAATACCCGGGAGCTCTGGCACACATCTGTAGCCCCACATGTAAAAGAGATTGATCTGGGAGGATCTCAAGTTCAAGGGCAGTATAGGCAACTTAGCAAAACCCTGTCTCCGAGAGGGATAGGGGCTTAGCTGCAAGCCTTGAAATACATACTGTATGGCTTCATTAATGTGTCATTAAAAACCAAGCCAAGTTAATATGATATATATGTCTGACTGGTCACGTCCAATAGGTGGGCATTGACTTAATGATACACAGATGCTCTTCCAAGATGATAAGTCATCTGTCCCTTAAAGTGGGCACAGGTTATGATATATGCATATATATTTAAAAAAAAGGTAAATGTTCAAGATCTGTATATTTGACTGCATACAAACTGTGTGAAGTTCTTTGAAACACAGTATCACTATATAACTCTGACTGCCTGGAACTCACTCTGTAGTCCAGGCTGGCCTTGAACTCACAGAGATTCAMCTCACAAGCTCTGGGATTAAAGGTGTGTGCCACCGTGCCCAGTCCTAGAAGTCAATTTTTAAACCTTTAAGGAGAACAAATTGCTGAGGGTCTCCAAAAGCCTATGTTTTGGTTTTCTATCAAATCTTAGAAATGGAAAGAGAAATATAAAAGTAGGAACTCATTAAAATATTAATTTACTACATATTAACACAAATTTAGTACATATTAACACAAATAATGTCATTATGCAAATAACTCCTTTTCTTTTTTATTCAACATGATATTTTCATGGCTTCTCTGTGAATTCCCATCATACACTCCAGTCATACTCATTGTCCRATTGTTCTGTGTCTGCTTGCCACTCTCCCCCCAATCAACCAAAAGGAAGCAAGAAAAATGAAAGAAGCAAGTCCTGTTTGTGCTCTCTACTCCCTGGAGCATGTTCAAACTCTCGGCGGCCTGTCCCTTAGCTAGAACCGAGTCCTGGCTCTCCGGCAYGCMCCTGGAMGCCATCCATCGTGGAGAGCTAACTTCMGCATCAGCACCACCCCTTGTAAGAGCTCTCTTCTATGGCTTCCAGTTTAGGCTGCTACTTACTTTGATGGGGGTGGGGAGGCTTGGAGTAGGGGTGTCACCGAAGCCTTCCATGGCTCTCTTGGCTGTGCATCTGTGGTCATCGATATCACTGCAAAAATAATGTCCTGCTCCTTAAAGTCGGCAGGAGCATGGAGAACTCCATTACTTTTTTTTAAAAACATTTTTTTAATCAATTCTTTGTTTCACGTCGTGCACCCAAGTCCCACACCTCTCCTGATCCCCTCCTATCTACCCTCTGCCCTTGCAACCTCCTCCCCAAAAGAAAACACACACACACACAGAGACACGCACACACACACACACACACACACACACACACACACACAAAACAAAGCATAGAGAGCATCTTGTCGTGGAAGCTGCAGTGTGTCACAGTGTGTCCCACAGTGTACCCCTCTGTTCACACATCTTCACTTGCAAATGTTCATTGCAATGAGTCAATGGTCTGGTTTTAGGTCTCTGGCTTCTGTGTCACCATCAATAATGTATCCTTCCTGGGACTCCTCCCGGTTATCCTGTTGTTGCCCTGTGTCATGGAGATGCTGCAGTTTTGGATTGGCAGGACTGGCCCTTTCATGCATCCCAATCATTCACAGACGACACGGATTTTGGATTGAGCCAACTCAAAGCCCTGGATCTGGGCCTGGGTGGCAGCTGAGCTGATCAGCCTGTTGACTCTCCCTTATCCAAACTACTAGGACAAGCCACCCAGGGCCGCCAGTGACAGGAGGCAGGGTCAGCTCTCCCGCTCGCACGCCACTGGGGCTGACTCACCTGCACCCATGCCTCCAGAGCCAGCTCCACGTGATGCCCAGTCAAGGTGCAAGGCCCACTTTCCCAAATACTGTAGCCAGTGAGAGGCTGGCCCATCTCTCCTGTGCTCACAACCGGGGATGGCTCACTTGTGCCTTCGCCATCAGGGCCAGCTCTGATGGTGTTGCCCAGGTGAGGTGCAGGGCCCTTTCTCCTGAGAGCTACTATCGGTGAGGGGCAGGGCCAGTTCACCCACTCTCATGACTGRGGGCCAGCTCTCCCAGCTGTCAGAGTGGGGTTAGGGGCAAGTCGGGGTGTGTGTAGGGAACACATCACTCCTGCACCCATGCTCCGAGAATGAGAGGTGGGCTGGCTTTCCCTTGCTCTTGCACTTGGGTCTGGCTCACCCAATCACYGTCCACTGGGCCAGCTCTACTATGATGCCTAGGTGAGGTACAGGGCCCGCTCTCTTGAGCGCTACAGTTGGTGAAAAGCAGGGCTAGCTCTTCCAGTCTCACAACCCTGGTGTCCGCTCCCCTAACTGCCTCAGGACACAAGGGGCTAGGTGCCCTCTGTGCCCACACCTCTTCATAGCATAGAAAGGCAGAGTCAATACTCCCTTGCCCCCACCTCATTTGCACTCCCCCTACCTTCTGCCACTGGGGCCAACTCTGCTGTGCTGCCCAGGTAAGGTACAGAACCCACTCTCCTGAGTGCTGTAGCCTTCGAGAGGCAACACCAGCTCTCTTCTGACCCTGTGGAGTGAAGGGATCACCTCTGTGTCCATGTCACCTCATAGCATGGAACTGGCAGGTTCCCCCTAACTTTCATAGTTAGGGCCAACTCAKCTATGCCGCCCTGGACATCCATTAGTCACTGGTAGCTTCATAGGCCAGGGACATATGTCCCCATGATCTCTAGTGGTARTACGAGCCATGGACATCTACATAGACCCCTGCTGCTGCACAGCCACTGACCCAGACATGTCCCTCCAAGGCAGCATYGGTTGGGACCTCACCATGGCCTCAGGTGGCAGAGCTGGCCACGCGTAACAGGCTGCTCCTCTCTACCGTCAAGTCTCCAGTTGCATCTCTCTTCATAATGCACAAACTGTTCCATTCNCCAGGTAAGGTACAGAACCCACTCTCCTGAGTGCTGTAGCCTTCGAGAGGCAACACCAGCTCTCTTCTGACCCTGTGGAGTGAAGGGATCACCTCTGTGTCCATGTCACCTCATAGCATGGAACTGGCAGGTTCCCCCTAACTTTCATAGTTAGGGCCAACTCAKCTATGCCGCCCTGGACATCCATTAGTCACTGGTAGCTTCATAGGCCAGGGACATATGTCCCCATGATCTCTAGTGGTARTACGAGCCATGGACATCTACATAGACCCCTGCTGCTGCACAGCCACTGACCCAGACATGTCCCTCCAAGGCAGCATYGGTTGGGACCTCACCATGGCCTCAGGTGGCAGAGCTGGCCACGCGTAACAGGCTGCTCCTCTCTACCGTCAAGTCTCCAGTTGCATCTCTCTTCATAATGCACAAACTGTTCCATTCTTTTCTCTCCCATCTGCCCATCACATACTTGCACGTTGTAGTGGCTCTCACTTCAAGCAGACCTCAAGGCTGGCAGGTAACCTCCTCTTTCCCCCCACTGCGTGGCTTGGTGGCTACATCCTACCCGTGTGGCATGGTCGAAGGTGAGTCAGGTCTGCGGGCAACCCCCAACCCCGCCCGCACCGCGCTGAGCCAACTCGGTTCTCTTAATAACAGTAACAAAAAGCATCAAGCCATGTGCACGGGCCTGAAATGGCAGCATTTGGGAAGTAGAGGCGGGGGGGTTGCACATCCTAAGCCAGCCTGGGCTGGTGGCAAGGACCTGTCTCCAAAAACAACAAAACCAAAAAACCCTCATGGGAAAACTGACATTCAGAGTCTCCTTGGTRTGAAGGGTGACAGTATTGTACTTCTTTGCAGAGTTCTTTAATGTCTGGCTTAAAAGAATACAGCTGAGTTCAAAAACCTGTGTCTGCATTTAATTTGTTACAACCTCATATTAATCAGCCTTTGGAAACTCCAGTGTATAYTTAGGGGGAAAGCAAATGAAGACACAAACAGCAGGTTAGAATCATTAGGAAGACAGCTTGGACCTCTTGGCCCTCCCGGGTCTCCCGGAAGCGAGGTCGTTCCCCTGGTGGCAGCTTGACCCCTGCCTCTGACTCACCTCCCTTGGCTGCTGCTTTAGCGTGGCTAGAAAAGGAATGAAAAGATTTTTTCAGAGTGGAGCTTGCATTCCTAGTACCTTCCAGATTTTCCTCTGTTCCACTCTTCCCTCCACGACATTTTGAAGGTTTGATGGCTTTGGTGCACAGGACATTTTTTCCTGTCATCTTTTCTTCAGTTGGAGACCATATTCTGACCAGCAGGTAGACAAAGGCGCAGCGTGGCAGAGTCAGTCTCAAGGTGACCTCTGTCTTCACTTTCCTAGGATGATGGTTTGTCTGAGAGCACAGCTAGAATTACTGCATTCTCGTATGTGTGCAGCATCCAATTATAAAATGCAAGTGCAGAAAGGTCACTTTTATCCTGTCTCAAGTGCCGCCCCCCTCCCCTCCCACAGATACTCAGGAACTCTCCACATTTGTTACCCTATGAAATATCTTTAAAGATTTTAACTATTTTAATTTATGTATCTGTGTGTTTATGCCACACACGTGGTATCAGTGTGGGGAGCTAGAGTCGCAGGGGGTGGTGAGCCGCCCAGTGTGGGTGGTGGGAACTGAACCGCCTCCCTCTGCAAAGGCAGCTAATCTTTGAGCCTCCACCAAATCTCTGCAGCCCCTGAAACTTGACTTTAAATGACTTGGGGAAACCTGTGCACTACCTGGCCCACCAGTCTGAGTTAAGTCAGGAACATCCTCCAAATTTTCCCTAAATGGTAATAAATATGTTACGAGCTTTTTTTCCCCCCCCTCACAGACTATTTTAAATTGCAACAGGAACAGACCTTCAAATCATGGACCACAATAAAACCTTTTTATTTCCATAACACTTAATTGCATTTTCCTAAGGAAGAATATTTTTCACGGCAAACTTGGAGCAGGAAAAGCAGGTTGCCATTTCTCATTTCTACAACAGCATCGTGAGTCCAGGCGTTTGGTGCTCTGGGTAAGGCGGCGGAGGAGGATGTGGGGCTTCAGACTTGCGGGGAGTGATTAAAGCCCCGAGACAACAAGGCCTCTTTCTCAGACAGCTCCATCCAACATCTGCACTTCAGGCAGCTCAGAGCCTTTCAGAGCCAGGAAAAATACATCCCATAGTGCTTAATCATACACATCTCCAGGCTTGTAGATAAACCCCATTATCAAGGAAAAGCTTGAGTCTCACTTATTCCCTTCTGTCCCACTAAAGTGGCTTTTTAGTGCTGAGGACCATTCTGGGCACGTCCGTGATGTCCTTGTGTAGACCTCTCCCTGTGGAGCACACGGATGAGAAACGTGCCTCCCGGTTCCAGAGAGTTTACAACGTCTCTAGTTCTTTTTTTATGGAGGACACTAGGGGGATTCAGACTAAGGGGGGGAGGCAGTGGAGGAACCTGTGGAAGGGAAATCGTGACCCTTGTGACCTAAATTAAGCAGCTCTGGTAGGAAAGGTATCCTGGCAGTTAGGGAGCCAAGGAGTACCACAGAGTCACACTGCACAATAAAACCTCACACAGATTGGGAGGGAAACYCCAGGAGGGCGTCTAACTCAGCTCAGGTCAGAAACAGCAGAGATCTGGGCAGAGAGCAGGGCTTATATAGGATTTCTTGGGGGGTGGAGCTTTCCAGAGCTGGGGGAGCTTAGGGATTGGTTAGTTTTCCTGTTCAGGGATTGGTGGGATTTTTTTTTCTTGTAAAGTGTGGCCGAGCCACTCTCCCAGGGCTGGGAATGATTTTAGTTATAGCAGTTAGAAAACATCTTTTAGGGCTGTTATGGAAGTCTGGGGTGAGGCCTGGCTACTGGTGCTTCTCGAGAGGAAGTAGGGAGAGGGTAGGACTGGCCACTTCCCTGCCTTGAGGGTTTACTGTATTTGTACTTGGATGGAAGGGTAACCTGGGACTTGGAAATCCAGGAACCAGACAACTCTGAGGGAAGAAGGTATCCCAATGGAAGGGCATCCTGAGACATGGGGCCCAGGAACCACACAGCTCTGAGAGGAAGCCTCCTCCGCAGAGCACTGCAGCTCCCAGGGGAGGGATCCCCAGCCGAGCTCAGGAGCTCAGGAGCTCAGCCCCGCCCCACTTCTTCATTTCTTCCTTCATTGCTTCTTGGCTTCTTCAGATGAGAGCCACACCAGCCAGCAAATGTCATGAAAGAGATTTATTGGAGGGTCCAGGGTATGGAGAAACAAATCCAGGGATGGCTGCCCCTGCTCCTGGGAGCAGACAGCAGGGAGCTGGGCAAAGGGCGGGGCTTATATAGGATTTCTTAGGGGCGGGGCTTTTCAGGGCAGAGATTTGCAGAATGAGGATTGATGGGATTTCAAGTCCTGAACTTGAGGAGCTCAGGGTGGCAGTTCCTTCTCGGCTGAAGGCAGCTTCGTCTGAGGTGCCATCTCTCGAGCTGCTCGGGAACTCTGGAGAGGAGGTACTACCATCGCGGACAGCTGCTTGGGACAGGCCACGCGGGACAGGCCACGCGGTGGTATTTCATGAAGGCCTGAGGCGGGAAAGAAGGTGGACAGCTCCTCATGATGGCAGCAGGCTGAGGCGTTGCTGCTTTGACCATTGCTGCCATTTTGGCATCTTATGGTGGCCATAGGCTGGGACAGGAAGGAGGGGACAGCTTTTGCGATGCAGTTTTAGGGAATACTTTTACAAAAGTTAAAAAAAGTTTACAAAGTATACGAAGTTTACAAAGGGAGTCCTTCCCTGCTGCTTGAGTTGGTGTGAATAGCCAACAGCTAGGCCTTAGAATGCGGAAYTCTATCGACCCATAAATCCTGAGGGATGCGGAGTCTTGGGCTCGCCTTGAGGTGATGGCGCCCACACTGAGGGTGAGGAATTAAAGCCCAGAAGGGGTATGTTCCCAAAGCCAACTAGTTAGCAGCACATTCTCAGTCTAACTCACTGAGTGGAAAACCCAAGCGTCTGGCCAGGCTGCGACCCTTTACAGAAGCTCTGAAAAGGCCGCCCCTCCCCAGAGCTGCCATTCCTGGCTTGCTTTCCTCCCCATYTCCAGTGCTGGCCTAATGAGTCCTGGCGTGTCGCGCCTCTCTGACTCTGGTCCCGCTACACCATCGTCTATGCTAAGGACAAGGTCGAGATAGTTTCCCATCTCTGACTCCTTGCTGTAATCATCTCCACAGTCTCATTTGCATTGGAAAACAGCATACTCAAAGGGTTTGAAGGATTAGGAACGGTTCACCATTGGAAGGCCATTATTCTCACTACATCAGGTAGAGCCTGACTGGTATTAGGATGGCCATAGGGTGCTGAAAACTGCCATCAAGTGCTGTCTTCATGGGAAGTGGCTGGAGCACCACAGAAAACAGGGGTGAGCACTCCTATCCACACCGTGTCTTCTAGTGCTCCCTAGTCTATCTAGTGCTCCCTTTATTTCTGACTGATCAGGAACCACCTGTGTTAGCCCAGCCTAACACAGAGTTTTGTGTGGCAAAGCAGAGTGCAGAACGGCAGGTTTGAAGGAATGATACAGCTTTGTAAGCAAAAAAGACAGCAGGTTTTAGAATTGCATGAAGATGCTCCTCATCCTACAGTGGCACAGCGCCTCAGCAAATCTATTTTAATACATGGTTGCTTCCTGTCATAAAGGTGTGGATGCCTGGGACCTGGGTAAAATACCGGGAGTGGCTGAGACAATCACACTTTGCATCACTCGCCCAGGAAGGACATGACATTCAGAAGAGAGCAGCTGCTCTTCAGTGGGCATCATTTTCACACCATCGTCCTAAAGCTGAAAATTTCTTAAGTCAAACCAATGTAAGCGGGGCTGGTCTGTGTGTTTAATTGAAAGTTTATAATTCGGCCTGGCAGTGGCGGTGCCAGCGTAGGATAAAAGGACCAAGGAAAGACCACACTGACCCAGACCTGACCCTAGACCAGGGCCAAGAAACTGAATTCTACCAATCCCTGAGCTTGCCACACAAACCCACCAATCCCTGAACTCAAAACCTCACCGACCCTGGAAGCTCCCCCCCCCCCCCCCCCCCCAGGAAATCCAGGAAATACCCGGCTCTCTGATCAGCCCCCTGCTGCTTCACAGGAGAGCAGAGGCAGCCGCCCTCCTGGGGTTTTCCCTCCCAATAAATCTCTTGTGTGAGGTTTATTGTGTGGTGTGACTTTGTGGTATTCCTTGGCTCCTGACTGCCAAGATACCTCTCTGACCAGAGCGGTAATACTTTCGCCAGAGCAGAGCTTTTGCTGGGGAAGCCTTCCCTTGCGGCAGCTGAAGCAAAGCAGTCACACTCCTGTCGGGGAAGCCATTCCCTTCAGAGTTGCAACACGTAAACCTAGCATTCAGAAGGCAGGGGCAAGCTTAACTCTGAGTTCAAGGCCAACTCAGTATATAGGGCTGGGGGGGGGGGGGGGGGGGGGAAGACAAAACAAAATGACAACAACAACAAACACAAAGAAAGAAGTTCATAACTCCAATATGTAATTATTTTTAAAAACTATAAGAAAAAGATAATCCCAGCTGACTAGAGTGGCACATGCTTGCAATCTCAGCAACTTGAGAAACTAAGGCAGGAAGATTACAAGTTCAAGGCCAGCCTGGGCACCTTAGTGAGACTTGTCCCAAAATGAAAAAAAAGGAGTGGGGGGGGGGGAAATCTAGAGATGCAGTTCAGTGGTAGAGCGCTTGCCTGGCACATGGGAAGCCCTGGGTGTGCCCCCCACAGGTGTAAGAATGTGAGCCAGCCCCAGCCGCTCATTATCAGGTACTACTCTGCACTGCATGTGCTGCTGTTTGCATACCCTGGTGGCACGGCAGTCTGTTGACAGCAGCACCCACACAAGCAGATGATCAATGCACTGTACAGTGACGCTATGATGACCACGATATAATCAGGCAATAGGAAATTTTCAATTCCTTTATAGTTCCCCAGGACCGCTGACAGATAACGCTGTCTGCCATCGCCCAGGATGTCCTTATGTCACACATGACTGCATACAGTGATGAGGGTGGGGGCCCTGTACAGCAGAAAGCACAGAAACCCTTAAAAACCAAAACGATGACATTGCCAATAAGAAAACCCATGAAGATGGTTTTTATGGGCCAGAGGGGCTCACCAAAAGAATGCTGTTTAATAGAGTTTTTACTGCTGTGAAGAGACACCATGACCACAGCAACTCTTATAAAGGAAAACCTTTAATGGGGCCGGTTTACAGTTTCAGAGGGGTTAGTCCTTATCGTCATGGTGGGAAGCGTGGCCGGATGCAGGCACACATGGTGCTGGAGAGATAGTGAGTTCTATGTCAGGATCGGCAGACAGCTGGAAGAAAATGAGACACCGCATCTGGAATCTCAAAGCCCACCCCTCAATGGCCACAGCCACCCCAACAAGCTCACATCTAATCCTTTCAAATAGTGCTACTCTCTGTGAGCCCATCAGGGACATTTTCATTCAAACCACCACAAACACCGATGGCAAAAGTGGACTCAATTGAGCAACAGAAATGAAGTAGGATGTAWATTTGTTCTTAGAATTAGAAGAGATGATACGACACAGGGTTATTAAGGAGATGATTATACATAAAGACAGAATCATCCATCTCCGAAAGACTGGCAGCATCAGTATATCAGCCCTGAATTACAACCCAGCTATGAGGTAAACACCACAGTCATCTATTTTGACTTTAATAAATGACGGTGTAAATCAACAGAGGAAACGGCAAATCCCCCGCGCAGAGGAACTCCAGATACATCGATTTTTCTTAGGGCATGGAGACTTTTCTCTGTAACCCCTGCATTAGTGAGGTTGCAATGYGAGATGAGGCCATCTTGAGCTATACAGTGAGTTAGAGGCTACTCTAGCCTGGGTGAGACCTCCAATCAGTAACCGTGGACTTCCAAAGGGAGCCGTGTGGGCTGGGAGTATGGTTCCGTCGTGCAGTACTTGCTGAGTGTGCTCAGKCAAGGCCAWGAGTTTGGCTCCTACCCCTGCCCCCAGACTGCAGGAAATCATAATTCAAAGCTTTTTTAGGTGCTGGGGCTTGAACTGAGCACCTCGCTGATGTACTAGCACTAAGACGAGCCAAGCCTCGGAAGTTCAGAGAGGCATTACTTCACCAGAAAGGTTTTTCTTTTACAAAAATATATGTGCATTTGAAAAAAATTAAAATGTGATTTTTGCTCAGTCCAGAAACACTGTTTTTTCATAACTTCTGATTAAAATAGTCCTGAAGCATGCAAAAGAATGTTAGCGCATGGGATAGCACTGGGTCATCTGTCTACGGGGGTGAGTGCTGTCAGGTGAGGGGCAGTCTCCTGATGACCCAGGCACGACCTTCCTGAGGCAGGACTCGAGGATGCTTCACCAGGCAGCTGKGTCCCACGGGCCAGCAGAGACRGCACAGGCTCGGTTTGATTTGGTTTGTATTGTCCCTCTCTGGGCTGAGAGTAAATCTGGGGTCTTATATAGTATAGACAAGTACTCTACCACCAAGACGCATGCACCCCACAGAGACACTGTGCCTCCCTCGGGCTGCCAGACTCTTCTTAAAACAATGGGTCCCAGGGAACAGGATTTCCTTAGGAATCTCAAGCTAGGAAGGAAAAGTTTGAAGCCTGGGGCAGCTGCAGGAGGAACTCGGCTCCCAGGGAGAGATTCCGAAGTTCTGATGTGTTAGGCCACCTAGCAGGAGAGCCCTGATGCCCGGACATGATGACAGCAGGACACTGGACACCTTGACCAGTCTACTTATGCACACAGCTAGCCCTATATTTAAACTTCCGCCTCATGCCAGTGCCCCACAGATAAGTCTAGGTGCTGGGGGTGGGGTGGGAGGGGGTCACCAGACATCTTTATGTGTTCCTCTTCCCAAAGTGGCCACACAGAATAAATCTTTCTCTGCTTGATGTTTAATTAAGGACAGTTAGCTTGTTAGGGTTGCCAGGGCCCAGGCACCAACTCTTAACAATTCCAGTAACAACTGGGAGGCAGCCTAGGCTACACAGTGATACTCTGCTTCATGAAAGCAAGACACCTGAATGTGATCCCCAGAGGAAACGGAGCACTGCGGCGGACAGAACAGGAGAGCTGACATATAGGCTGACTGGTTATTTGTGCTGGCGGGAAAAGCCATGGAACAGCTGTCACCAAAGTCCCAGTGAT
>BDUI01000220.1:307707-323639 GCA_002335545.1 Apodemus speciosus
GGAACCCATTACATATAGTTGTGAGCCACCATGTGGTTGCTGGGATTTGAACTCAGGACCTCTGGAAGAGTAGTCACTGCTCTTAACTGCTAAGCCATCTCTCCAGCTTGGTCTCAATGTCTTTTTACAGCAAYAGAACAGAGATTAAGAGTCAGACACTGCTTCATCCTCAAGGCTGACTCCAACAATATACTACAATGGCACTCATGTTTTGGCAATAATCAACAGCTGTCTACTCAGACTTAAAACCTGCTCAACATGATTGGTACTGAAAAACTAGCCAACTACCCAAGGACAGTGAGATCATGGACCTTAGAGGAGAATCTGCAACTGCCACCTTAGCAAACCAGTAATTCCCAACCAAATTCTAAATACTTATCCATTTACTCAAAGATAAGTGGAGTTTTCACCCTTCAACAAACAAACTTCTCTTTGCAGCAAGTGGAGAAAAACCACAACTGGTCAGAGTACAGACAACCATTGTTAGGGGACGCCTACCCCTAATGGCTACTTCTACACAACTCCTGCGCAAGGCTCAGAAAACACTGCGGAAAGGAAGGAGAGGAAGCAGAAAGACTGTAAAAGACAGAGGACCAGGAAATCTGCTGTGAGCTTATGTCTCCTAGAAAGGATAAAGAAGTTTTACTCCTGAGACCCCAACAATGTGGCTGCCTTAATAAACCTAAACAAGTATACCACCAGCGGACATGCTAACTTGGACAGAGGTACTCTCACAGGGTCCTGCCTGCCCCCATGACAAAGAACTGCGCTGTGACTAAGAATTGCTTCCAGTGAGAGAAAAGTCTTCCTTGCAGATGAGCCCCTTGTTTCTCCAATAACAAGTAGMCAGACCTGAAATCATGTAATACGAGCAACGCTAAATGGACTAAGTAGGCTCTATGTGCCGTGTGTGCATGAGTGTGCACGTGTCGTCACTGCAAGTGTTACTTAAGGGACCAAAGAATATTGCTGGGCTAAAAACAACACATCAGAGAAAGGAGGGAGCCCATGAAAAACAAGTGTCTGCTGTTTCTGTTCTGAGGACTGAGATCTATTATGTGCTGCACATCCTAAACCCTGTGACAGAACTGTTACAAATGTACCAGTGAGGCTAGGTACCCTAAACAAATAGCTACAGGTCAACTAAGGAATAACTAGATTGGGAGAAATCATCTTCCTAAGGGAAGAGCCTCCAAATTGATTATCCAATACCAAGTGATCAGTCTTGAAAAAAAAAGTAACATTATATGGACTGAACAGATTTATATACTTAGAAATATGTACACACATTGTAGGGATAGGTACTGTGTGAAGATGTGTCTCTGTCCTTCTTTGCCTGGCTAAGGCACCTTCTGATTGGTCAAAATAAAAATCTGATGGCCAATAAGGTGAGGCAGGATTAGAAAGTGGGACATCAGCAGGGAGAAGAACTCTGCAGAGTTCAGTCACAGGAGTTTTTTCCATCCGGGCTTGGAGGAAGTTGGGTGTATGGGACTGAGAAGTAACCAGCCATGTGGCAGACATAGAATAGAATAAACAGGATAAGAGTTAAGAGCTAGCTGGGAAACAAACTAGGCATTTATTAATAAAAGATAAGTCTCCAAGTTGTTATTCRGGAACTGAGGTAGATACAGAAAGCCTGACTGGCTACACACATTATAATAGGGTTGGAGGGAAAGGGAAGGGGGAAAATGATGTAATTATATTTTGATTTCAAAAAAAAAAAAAAAAAAAAAACAACACAAACTCTTCAAAAGAGCTGGACTATTTTTTCCACAGTTGATGTTCTATGCTGTAGAAAAAACAGCTTCTACGCCAGGAAGAACATCCACAGGGACCTTAAGTCTAAGTAAGGTTCACTAACATCAGAAGATACCTCCACACTCATCTAAAACCAAACCAAACCAAACCAAACAACACAGCAATACAGCAGCAACAACAAAAGAGCACACAATTAAAGCCAAGCCTTACTTCCCAGGATCTGGCATCTGTGTGCACAGCAGTCGCAGAGACTGGAAACTCCTCCGGATAGAATGTATGTTTGCCATTCCCATAAACACAACTTCACAGTTTGGATAATACTCTGTAGAGAAAAACAATTTTAAAAACCCACAATACATTCAATTTAAGGATCACACCAGCAAATGTAAAAGCAGCAAAGTAGCAGCACTCAAAACAGCAGGGCCATGACACCTTCTTAAAGGGCATAATACTAGAACTCTGTGTTTACTACCTCAACTTGACTCTGSTTTTCTAAGAAGTTTGTGGGAGTGGCAGGAAGCTAGTGATTCATGTATGTACTGTGAGAGACAACAGACTGAGAAACAGCCTCTACAGACCTGTGGGCAGAGACCAGCTTTCCTATCCTTAAGGTTGGCACACAGGAGGAAGATGGTCTGTACCTTGGCCAAAGCTCACGAACACCAAGGATCCAGAGAGATGCCCTGGCTTTCTGAATGCAGAGTGAAGAACGTGCTTTGTCATTTACTTTAACTTAAGCCTAGGCTGGGAGTGAGCCGCACTGACAAGGACAGATGATGCGGGGACAGACTATACACCCACCTGGGCACTCACATCCTCCTCCTTTGGCTCGATTTGCTACAGCTGCTGCATAGGAGCGTGCATCCAAGATCAAAAGCTTCTGTGGCTGGAGAGCTAAACTTTCTGCTCCTGAAGCGTTTGACAGAGAGGAATCTGCAGATATCAAGAAGGGGATAAAAACTAAGCAAACCTATCTCTCCTAGAACTGTGAACAACTAATAACAGAGGCACATGATGCAGTAAAACAGAACAAAATGAACTCCAGTCAGTGAAGACCCTAGCCAGATGCCAGCAGTGTACCCTCTGGTTTACCTCTTGAAATTGATAAGGATTTATTTTCCAAAACCAAGTCCCAAAGCACATCAGATGAAACATCCCACTCACCTAATGTCTCACCCCCATGTCTACCCCTGTAGTCCTTTCATAAAAGCACGTATTGTTCTCCACAGACTGGAGACAATCCATATCCTCGAGACAACCCACATCCTCATCCAAACACTTCATTCTTGTCACAATGGCAAGGAAGACAACACTAGGCTCTTAAATCAAGTGTGAAACAAAAGATCTTCTTCCAGTGCTTTGTTAAGACCTGTCACTCCTCAAACAAATTCACTGAATTCTCTCTTATAGAATAAGTTTAGGGCTGAGAGATGGTTCAGTGTTAAAAGCACTGATGCCTTCTTCTGGTGTCTAAAGTCAGCTACAGTGTATTCACACACATAAAATGAAGAAATAAATCTTCAAAAGAGAAAAGTAGCTTTATATAGCCAGGTGTGATGACATATGCCAACAATCAGGAAGCAGAGGCAGTCACTTCTCTGTAAGGTCAAGGCTAGCCTCATTTGAGTTCCAGGTCAGAGATTCAAAATATCTGAATTAACACTGTCATCTAAGGAAAAACAACTTTAAGAAAAGCTTTTCAGGTGGTTTTAAAAACTGCTGCATGGGCACAGWGAGCACCTTACCGAACTCCACATCAGAAAGATCCCCTGCATTTGGAAAGTCTCGACAACTGTTCCGAGTGGAAACCTTGCTGACACTTGACTGAGAGTCGGAAGCACAGGCTTTGGCCACTGACTGCACCAGATGTTCATCATCAGCGTTCCGCCAGCCCCACCAGCTAACCTCTGGTTGTCCACAGCGGGCAATTACAGCTCCATTGCTCTGGTGCCTGTGGAGACAACAGACAGTGAGTGTGTGCCATTTCTTTCTTCTTTTCTTTTTGTAATTGGATATTTTATGTATTTACATTTCAAATGTTATCTCTTTTCCCAGYCCCCCCTCCTGAGTGTACTATTTCAAGGCCCCCATCTGATGTTCTGCACTCACATAAAAGGATGGAAATTGATTGTAAATAGCGTGACCCTAGGTAAATCCAGAATTGGCTTCAAATTTTTGCATTATTAATAGGGACAGAAAAACAAAACCTACATAACTTCTCAATTATCATCTCATCATAGTGCTCTCTGTAACAAATGGTAAGTGAATATTCTTAGAGAAAATGAACTTATACTCACAATTTAGATATTCTGAATCTTTATTTTTGGGAGATAAGATTTTTATTAAAAAAAATCTATGAATACTATACCAATTCTACTATGTAGTAATTAAGTACAAACACCTCCTTTCTGATAATGACTCCAACACATACCAGATGCTAAGGTATAGAACAAACTGCTTTGCCTCACTTCTGAAGGTGTACAGCAGTATCCATATATAATACACTACTGCTGGCTTGATGATTCTTTTCAAACACATCCCATCTCTGCAAGTAGAAAATTCACCTGGCCTACAGTGAAATCCTTTATAAAGCTCTCCTGAGATGTCATGAGTCACAAGTTATTCTTACTATGGACACAGCACTCAATGACCCAGCCATGCTTGCTCAGGCTTCTCAGAGGGAAGAAATCAAAATCCCAGTAAACTATACTCTGACAGAGTCTTTTCCAAAGCCAGAAATGATTCTCAGAGTGCACTCTGAGATGCTAYTAAATTTTCATGTGTTTTCCAGTATATCAATTAAAAAGTTGAAAAATGTAATATTTAGTTGTATAAAACAAAGTTCAGACCCATGCTATGCCATAGATAGAWTGCTAAGTGTCACACAGAGGAAAGTGAGCCCATCACAAGGGACGTGAGTTGTTAAGACTTATCASATAGCCAGAATAGGAAAATCTAGAGAAACAGTGCATAACTGGCTATACGTTGGGATTGAGCAGTTGGGGAAGTAAGGAATGACTGCCAATGAGTATGAGGTTTCATTCTATATAATGAAAATATAGTAACATTGATTGTAGAGGTGGGTTATACAACTCTAAATGTAATATACTAAAGATTGCTAAATTGCATTAGCATACTTAAAGCTTTTGTAAGTTATAAAAGTAATCTCTGCTATAAAAATGGAGAGCTCAGTGGGTGAAGCACAGGCCTGGTACCCCACACTCCATGCCTGAACTCCTGTGAAAGTAGAGGAAGGCGACTGACTCAACAAAGCTGGATCACATGTGCTGTGGCATGTGTGCCTACACACACACACACACACACACACACTATATTAACAAACAAAATTTTGTAAATCTTTCAATTAAAAAATATTTTTGTTCTATTGTGTCTGTGTGTAGAGGGAAAGAGCCCCTAAAAGGACAAAGACCTCCAGGAGCTGCAATTATAGGCAGCGGTGAGCGCCCAGTACGGGTGCTGGTGGCCAAYTCCATTCATCCAAAAGAGCAGCATATGCACTTTACCATTTAGCCAACTCTTCAGTCCCAATAAATACTTTAAAAAAATCTGGTAAGCAAAACTCTACCAATTCTATATACTGAAGAGAATGCCTACATTTCTAGAATGCTCTTGAACTTGCACATGTAGACCTGCACAGGTAGCACAGAGGAGTTTACACAGGACAGTAGTCCATCCCTTTTTCCTTCTTTAGGAAATAATGTGAGAAACTTAATCCTTAAGTTCACAAGCAATAAATTAAATGTGGTGGTAATGAATCCCACTAGAGTAGTTTGCTTGTAGGTTTTCAACCCTCCCTCACTGTGAGAAGTGAACAGCTCACAGTATCCAGCACTACTAGCACCGCACTGACTCACATGCAAATGAAACAAGTTATGTGAAATTCCATGATTCTTGCTGTGTCTCCCTACTAGGCTGAAAAACCACAGATCCGAATGACTGCAAACTTCCCAGAAAAGGGTGAAGGGACCTTTGCTGAGAGTCATCCTAGCTTCCTAGCCAGGCTTCCTAGCACTGAGACAGAACAGCAGATGGYACTCTGGTCTTGGGTTTTCAGGGCCAACTGGGTCACTACAAGTAGCAGTAGTCAGTTTCCTGAAAGGCTTTGTATTGCATGAAAGCCAGCTCAAAGAAGAAAGTTACAATCACTTTAAGTTAAAATAAAAAAGAAAATTAGATAAAACAGACATTTTTACCACTTTAACAAACAGAACTTGCTAAAATACAAAAAGGTAAAAGGTCTAGTAAAAAAACCAACTTACTAAAGCATGGGATGCTTCCATTGGACACGAAAAGGCAATGGYTCTGACTGTCTCTAATCCAACGGCCGGCAAGCTCCCCTTCAGATGAGGACTACCGAGTGCACAGAGACGCTGGGAGCTGCACTACAGATGGAGGTCTCTCTCAAGAGATCTTGCTATGTTAGAGCAACTCTGTAGCTCTAAGCGGATACTGGTTAAGGCCAGTATTGCAAAGTAACTGCTGCTAATGACCTCAGAAATCACTGCTGCAGCCCACATAACTAAATCTAGGAAATGCTGGATTCAGGGGCATCTTGCTGCCTGTGGTAGTTTGAATGAGAATGGCCCCCATAGGCTCATAGACTTAATGCTTACTCAGAAGAGTGCCACCATTTGAGAAGGAATAGAAGCTGTGGCATTACTGGAGTAGGTGTGACCTTGTGGGAGGAAGTGTGTCATTGAGAGTTGGCTTTAAGGTTCCAAAACCTCCTGTGCCAAGCCTTGTCCCCTCTCTCTTGGCCTGCAGGGCAGGACGTAGCTCACAGGGACTGTGATGGAGCCCTAAGTGCTGCCACGCTCCCTGCCATGATGCTCTGGAACTAAACTTCTGAACTGAAGCCCCCAGTTAAAGGTTTTCTTTTGTAAGAGTTGCCTTGGTCACAGTGACTAAGACATCACCTCTGCTGGCACTGAACATTCTTCAACATACCCCTAACAGACTAAACGACACAGGGATCCAATTCAGAGATAAGAGACATAAGACACATGTCCTGCGATGAAGAGAGCAGCTGCAGGAAGCCTGTTTGGTTTACATGGCTACACCAACTTTCAAMCACAATTTAGACAGATTTTTCTCTCAAGGATTGTCGGTGATAATTTCTATTTATGTATATATTCTACGTATCTAGAATGGGGAGCCCTAGAACTCATGCCTTCTAGAATTGGATTATAGAAAAGACAGAAAAAAAGCTAATATTTTTTAAAAAGAAACACATTCTAAAGGTGCTCTTAACTATTATACGTAGGCTTTCTGCTTAAAAAGGAGAAAAATGGCTTTTACTGAAAGCCTTTTACTCAGAAAAGAGTACTTCCCCCTTCTGCTCCAAGTCACACGTCTCCTACGTGCCAGGCAGCCAACCTAACACAGCTTTTGGTCCTGGTAGCAGCCAGCTGCTTTCCTAGCCTCA
Source organism: Apodemus speciosus (assembly GCA_002335545.1). Taxonomy (NCBI): domain Eukaryota; kingdom Metazoa; phylum Chordata; class Mammalia; order Rodentia; family Muridae; genus Apodemus; species Apodemus speciosus. Next base: position 314,915 of record BDUI01000220.1, read on the forward strand.
CAAATCCCTCCAGCTTTCCCTGTTCTCTAAGTCTATGTCCCTCTCAGTAGTTGAGTGACAGCTAAATTTGGTGACCTACTTTGGTGTCTGAAAACAAAACTGATGAAAATGGACATTGAAGGCTTAATGGGTCCCACTGAGCCATAGGCAGTGCCCTTCAGGTTCTGTATTCAGGGTGGCATCGGAATTTGCCTTCAATAGGCTAAATGAACCAGCTGGTTACCTTCATAGGAATGTCACAAGAAATATACCTTCCTAGAGTCTCAATATTGGAGTGCAATAGCTCCTGGTGTGGCAGTTTTTAACTAAGATTGTCTGGGCTCACTCTGGGTAGTCTAAAAGGTCTACAAACCAAAAAGTGAAATGGAGAATGTTAACATTACAAGACACAAAATGACTTCCTAAAAATTTAACATAACTGTGTAACAGCAGAGTGGTCGCTAACTTATAAAGCTAGTACTCAAGTATATACTCTATTTCAAATGTCACTTAAAGGCATTAAAGTGTTAAGAGGCCCTCATTTACATAGTAGAGCACATCTATGTATCACCAACCACTTTTAAAACATGCACCCTTAGCCCTTATATAGACCCCATTCCCTCACAATAAAAATCCCTTATGCAAGAAAGAGGAAGGCTTGTAAGAAGCTCATGACATCAGAATATGCACCTCTCCAAGGGTGTAACAGCAGCAAACACTTGCTGGGGAAGAAAACTTTGGTAGAGATGCCTGTAGTGCTCTAGCTAATGCCAGTAACTCATGTGCCTGCTTGAGTTACACTCTGGGGAGTCTTCCAGCGACACAGCGACTTCTGAATCGTCTATATCCCTCCGAYTCACTCTTCACTCGAGCTCCTATAAGTGACCTTAAAAGCTCCATGTGGGCAGCAGACAGCCTCAGGCGGAACCATTGCTTAGGTCTGCAGTCGGGGTCCTATCTGGGATTATAGAGGGCTGCTCATGTCTCCCCACAAGAGATTACATAGAGCTCTCATGCCTTGCATCTCTGAAATTTTCTGTCTAGCCAGTTGATTCTAATTCATCTCAAAACAAGAATCCTTCCTCCCATGTTAAAGTGACAATCGCTAACACCATTAGAGTTCATTCAGCTCTATTCTAAATCTCACCAATCTTTCAACACAAAAGTCCTGTTAAACATCTGAAGCTAAATGCAATGAATACAAGAAAAATATTATTTTTATTTTTATTTTATTTAAAAACAGGGTCTCCCTGTATAGGGTCTCCCTATACCTAGCCCGGAAGTCCTTACATAGATCAGGATAATCTTAAAGTCACAGATATCCACCTGTCTCTATCTCCCGAATGCTAGGATTAAAGGTGTGCATTGCAGCAGGTGGCCCAGTCACTTTCTATTGAAATATTCTCATCAGGCTTTACTTGCATTGCCAGCTTCTGTCAGTGCTGGTGTTCCTCTTTCTGCAGGCACAGCATTAGCAATAAGGAAGCATGCACTTGCTAGGGACTGTTTCTTCCAGGTCAGCCGCTGTCAGGACAGTGTGTCGTGGGGCGAAGTCCCTGGGCTGGTCTGGCTGACATACCTGTAGATGACAGCAGGGATTCGCTTCCAGGATCTGAAGCCTGCCACACTTTCCAGTTCTTTGTCCGTAATCCACGCGGGTACTATGAGCTCCTGTGGATAACTACCACATAATCTGTGGGAAAGAAGAGAATGGTGGTGAGAAGCAAAGAAAAGGGGAAAAGATGGAGGAGTGTGAGAGGGGCCRAGGGTAGGACATGAGCTGGCACAGGGACACTATTTATACCATCACAAAGCCAGTTAAAATGAGGGCGCTTGGCTAGCAAGTTCAAGGACCTATATTCATTCTCTAGCATAGGAGGAAAAAATGGCAGACGAGAAGCTAAGGAAKCATTATTTGAGGTTTTAGTCTCCTTACCAGAATAGGCATCCATAATTTTTGCTTATAATATACAAATTATCTTTGGTGGTTCAATCTGATGCTACCTTTTGGAATTTGATAATCTAACAATGAAAAAATGAGAGCTGAGGAACACTCGCCTTCTCCATGATAATTTTCTGTTCTAAATTGTGTGTGTGTATGTGTGTGTGTGTGTGTGTGTGTGTGTGTGTGTGCGCAGAAAGAAGCATCTATGTCACCTCTCAGCTTCAGTCTTCAAGGTTCTTTGTCAAAATGAAGCATGAAAAGGACAAAGCCCACCATTTCAGATCTCCTCTTCGGATTAATTCTCACCTGATCTGAACTAGGATGTCTTAATTTTTWAAAAAAGATTTATTTACTTATTTTATGTATGTGAGTACACTGTAGCTGTCTTCAGACACACCAGAATTAGATTTCATTACAGATGGTTGTGAGCTACCATGTGGGTGCTGGGATTTGAACTCAGGACCTCTAGAAGAGCAGTCAGTGCTCTTAATCACTGAGCCATCTCTCCAGCCCCAGGGATGCCCTAATTTTAAGTAACAAGTGCAGCCAGGCGTTATACAGATACAATACACATTAATAACCCCAATGAGTGCCTGGCAGTGGTGGCACACACCTTTAATCCCAGTACTTGGGAGGCAGAGGCAGGCAGATTTCTGAGTTCGAGRCCAGCCTGGTCTACAGAGTTCCAGGACAGCCAGGGCTACACAGAAAAACCCTGTCTCACAAACAAACAAACAAACAAACAAACAAACTCCAATAATCCCAATGAGCCAAATTAGTAATGTGAGTTATTAACCATGATTTCTACAAAATACGCTTCGGAAGAAACTATTTCCTGTGCTCTCTGCCTCACACTTTCACCCCCTTGCTCATTTTAAAACAAAAGGTGGTTTTGCATTCTAGTCAAGCAGGTGACGTGGGATACAGTACTTCTGACAGATTTTATTTACAGGGCACTATCACTAGGTAATCTTCCTTTTGAACACTGAAAGCAGTATGAARTTTAATCCTAAAACTCAAAAACTATCTGTGCTGGCTCGTTTTTATGTCAACTTGACACATGTGAGAAGAAAAGTTAAGAAAATTCCTCCATAGGATTGGCTTATAGGCATTCTCTTGACTGATGACTGGTGTGGGAGSACCCAGCCCACTGGACAGGTGATCCTGGAYGGTACAGAATTYAGTTGAGCAAGCCACAGAGAGTAAACCAGTATGCAATACTTATCCATGGCTTCTGTTCTTGTCCTGAGGTTTCTACCCTGAGTTCATGTGCTGACTTCTGTTGATGACTATGATGTGGAAATATAAGCAAACTAAAACTTTTCCTCTTGAAGTCACTTATTGGTAATGGTGCTTTATTACAGCAATAGAACCCCTAACTAAGATACCATCACCACCATTACCCTGCCCTACTCTATGAATTAGGAGTCTTGAGACATAGGTGTTTTAATTATTCAACACTACATCTTTCTTTCCTTTTCTCAATTTCCAGAAGATAAAGAACCAGAAATGTAAAAGCCACTGAATCAGAAGAATGGTTGTGATTGAGAATAGCTACACAAACTTCCTAATACCCATTCAAACTCTTTAAAATGACTTGTGACAGTCACCATGGCAACTACTCTAATTGCTTTTCTTGTTCTTTTTATTTTATGTTCAAGACTAGATCTGGCTCTCATTTGTTAGCAGTAGAATAAATGTTTCACAGTCCTGGAGGCTGATTTGTTCATATGAACTGGTGATTTCTCTGTCCCTGTCCAGCAGACACCACACCTGTTCTACTCAGAAGTTAGCTCTTCTCACTGTTGGCAACAGTTCCAGTGTAAGAAAACACAGTTCCATTCAGCAAAGCCTAYGTAACCTCAGATTTTCTATGGCCATTCTGTCTTTCCAACCTGCCTCTGAGAAGAGCTCCATGTGAAGCTCTCATGTGTTTGTAAGCTCCAGGTTCTTAGCTTCTTGGCTAGGCYTCRATATGTATCCAAGTGAAGAATTACAATGAGTGGTAGGTTTTCCAGTGAAAAATGGCCAACCACACACAGACCAAGAAAATGAGTATTATAATTTTAGATAAATGAAAAAAATCAAAGGATGATTAGTGATGCAAAGAAACATACAAGTAGAATATATTCATTTCAGCTGTGTTGTTTCACAGAAACTGAGACTGACAAAATCCCAGTATTTAGCTACCTTCTCTCACCAAAACACTTACATGTTTTAAGTTTTAAGGAAACAGGTAATGAATGAATTTAATAATAGTTATTTAGGATTTAATGGTTAAATGATCATAGCCGAGGACATTTGTCATGAGGAATTGGGGATATGTCAGTAGGAAAAGTGCTTGTGCTACGCTACCATAAGCACCCATGTTAAGATCTCCAGTGCCCATGTAAAAAGTTGGGTGCGGTAGTATATGCCTATAATCCCAGCACTGGGGGGGACAGGCAGGAGGTTCCCTAGAGCTTGCTGGTCAACTAATCTTATTGAACCAGCAAGCTCCAGGTTCAGTGAGAGATCCTGGCTCAAAACTAAGGTGACAAATGATAATGTAAGACACTGAAAATTCACAAACTGCTGGCCTCTGCTCACACCTGCTGTACAGGTGTGTGAACACACACGAACGCAGGCACGCATGCACGCAGGCAAGCATGTGTTTATCTTGCTTTTAAGTGCACTGATTCCATAATGCCAAAGTGGTGACAAATACACACTACTACTGCCCACAGCAAGCATAGTATCACCTAGACATGCATGCGGCAAGAAGAAAGGCAGCCTGGCAGAGGTTAAAAGAAAGGTTTCAAGAACTTATTATGCAAGGAGCATTTTCCACTCCAGAAATATTGAACAAAAGGTTCAAAAAGAACTCTGAAGAGCATGAATTTAGAGTTAATAAATAAAATTCTATTTCAAAGTACCTGAATTTAATGTCCTGGCACCTGAAAACTGGGGCTTCTGCTAAAGGTGCTGGCTGTGAAACACAGTCTACAAGTWTGCATGCAACTCACTTGTATTTCTCATTGATGTTGGAAATCCTCCAGGCATTGTTCATATCGAAACCCATCCGCTCCACTTCATTCTTAAACCTTGACGTTACATGTTCCCCTAGAGACAGAGACAGACAGCAGAAACAAAGAAATAAACACCACTTTGCAAAATGAAAATAAAACCACCACTACCTTTGCTCTATTCTATTTCAATGATTTTAAAAGCAGGAATATATAAATAGGTAACATAAATTTAGCTTCAGTCAAAAAATATGGGCAGGTTAAGACTACAGAAAGAAATGAGGAATAACAGATCAAGAATTATGTTATCTTAGCCACTGGATACCTTTAATCCCAGCACGTAGGAGCCAGAGGCAGGTGTATCTCTGAAAGTTTGAGACCAGCCTAGTCTACAAAATAAATTCTAGGCCATCCAGGGCTATAGTAAGACCCCCCATCTCAAGGGGTAGGGTGTATTATTTAAATTCTCTGTGAGTAAGTATTGTTGTGCTCATTCGCTGCATTTCTTTAGAGGGCGAACACTCTGGGGAGATTAGTATAACACATGTCTCTGGCCTGGAAACCCATGTTCTTTCTTGTAAACACACAAACTATTAGTTCACTTCCACACTCAGAATGACCGTATACATAAAAAGAAWTAAAACCCATCTTAAATCACCAAGATTGGTAACACAGATGTAAAATTCTTTATTTGAAACCCTCTGGGTCTCATTTCAGAACTGGGAAGTTTTGACTTTTAGAAAGCTAAGACAATGCATATATTATAACACTGCAGTTCTAATTTCAACAGAGGCTACTTAGGCGTCCCTAGTTCCTCAGTGGGACACATGGATACTTCATACCAAGTGAGATAACTGTCTCAGGTCAAACTGCAAATATATTAAGAAATGCCTTCAGGTTTTCAGAGACTGCAAGCAATCAGGCAAGTGGCCACTACCAGTGATCAGAAATCCCAGGAAACACTATTATCAAATGACGCCCTAGGGATCTGGAACAACACACTCTCTCACCGTGTGTCTTAGTCAGGGTTTCTATTCCTGCACAAACATGAGCAAGAAGCAAGTTGGGGAGGAAAGGGTTTATCAGCTTACACTTCCACACAGCTGTTCATCACCAAAGGAAGTCAGGACTGGAACTCAAGCAGGCCAGGAAGCAGGAGCTGATGTAGAAGCCATGGGGGGATGTTACTTACTGGCTTGCTTCTCCTGGTTTGCTCAGCCGGTTCTCTTATAGAACCCAAGAATACCAGCCCAGAGATGGTACCACCCACAAGGGGCCCTCCCCGCTTGATCCCTAATTGAGAAAATGCCCCACAGCTGGATCTCATGGAGGCGCTTCCCCAACTGAAGCTCCTTTCTCTGTGATAACTCCAGCCTGTGTCAAATTGACACACAAATCCAGCCAGTACACCTAGCTATAACCTGGTCACATCTCTCTTAAATGTGGCCCTTTATCCCTTAAGGCTGTAACAAAGGTAGAGCCAGACCAAAATCTAAAGTGCTTTCCTCCTTAGAAAGTGCATGGCTCTAGAGCAGTAACTTACTAAACAAAACTACTGAGCAGGTTCCTGATGTGTGCAACCAGTGTTGGAAGCTATAAAACAAATGGGGACAGGGCTACGAACAAGCACAACAAACAAAAGCACACAGCAGACTGCTCTGGAGAGAAGGATAAATTTTTCTTCTCCCTGGGAGATGAGCTTCAGAACAGAAAAACACTGATTGCTTGGATGAAGGCCAATCCTATAAAACTATGTCCCACTTAAACAACTCTTGAGTTTAGGCTAAGTATCACAGCTTCCGGAGGAAGAGCTCAGAAAAGATGATGTTCAGACAGGCAAGAAGAAATAACAGTTAAGTCTGGTCCATTTGAAAAGTTTAAAAAGCAACATAGCAGGCTCCCAAACAAGATAAAAAGCTATCTGAACAGGTGCCATCTGTCTACAAATTGTAAGAAGTATTGGCCCATAAGAAAAATAGCCTTTAACGTAAAAGATAAAGCTGTAAAACTGTGGCAACTTTCAAGTTTGTTAAAATAAAATATCCCAAAGAGGGAAAGAGATGGCTCAGCAGTTAAGAGCACTAGTTGTTTGTTCTTCCAGAGGTCTTGAGTTCAATTCCCCCCACCCATGGCACCCACATGGTGACTCACAACTGACTATAATGGCATCCAATGCCCTCTTCTGATGTGCAGAAGTATATGGAAACAAAGTACCCGTATATATAAAATACATAAATTTTTCTTTTTTGGGTGCCCATAGTTCAGAAGAAGCCATAGAATCCCCGGAAGTGGGAGTTACAGAGAGTTGTGAGCTGCCATGTAGGTGCTGGGAATCAAGCCCTGGTCTTCAGAAAGAGTATCCAGTGCTCTTAACTGCTTAGTTATCACTGACGCTCCAACTTCTACTATGTCTTTAATTCTTAATGCTACGTAAGTAAATCCAGCATAGTGTTTCCTTTCCTGTTTTTATTTTTCCTCTTATATTTCTTATTATTTTTCTCCCTACAATATTTTTAATAGTATTTTGACTTTATTTTAATGATTTTGGAGACAGTGAGAAACACGGCCTAGGTTGGTTTGCAGGCTGATCCTCTTACTTCTGCCTCCCCATTACTAGAATTACAAGCATACCACCCCCCATGCCCTACTAGCTTTTAGTTTAAAAAACAAGCTCATGCTTTTATTTTTTATTTATGTATTTATTCTCATTATTATTTTATGTATAAATGCAGGTTTATGGTACACAAGTGAAAGTCAGAGACAACTTGTGGGGATCAGTTCTCTCCTCCTGCAGTAAGTTCTAGAGATCAATTCAGATTATAAGCAGCAAGCATTTTAACCTGCTAAAACATCTCACTGTCCCATGTTTTAAATTTTATTCCTGTTTTTACATTTATTTAAATTTTTGATTATTTTATTTATTTATGCTTTTAGGTTTATATGTTTTATTTTGTATTTTAGATGTTTAGCCTGCAAGTATGCATGTCCACCATGAAGGTGGAAACTTCTGATTTCTTTACTCAGTMGTATCATGTGATATTTTTCTGGAAACTGTCTTATAAGATGTTGTTTTTGCTAAAGCAGGCATGTGGGAGAATGTTTTGCTGAGAACAGACAAATGGTGTTTTCTGGAAGCTGCCTGGAAAAAGGGCATGTGATGTTTAGCTAGAGAGGATGGTTGAGAGAATGTGTGGTGTTTGGAAAAGGTATAAATGTAGGCCAACAGACAGTGGGCGATGCTGCGTGGCATTGGTTTTCCTTGCCACTCTTTGCTGGTCTTCATTGGCTTTGCTGATGCTGGTCTTCTCTGACTATGCTGTGTGGCATTAATTCACCTTGCAACTCTTTGCTGGTCATCGTTTGTTGTGACTTCATAGACAGAAACACACCAAAGAACTTCTGGTGGTATTACAGTGGACTTGGGCCAACTGGCAGAGTTTTGCAGTTTCTTCTGGTTCAAACTGCTGTTGCTGATTCATGAATAGTGATTGCAAGTGGATTGAACTACCGCTGCTGATTCTTCTGAACTGAACTGCTGATATCCTGGCATCATAGATTGGATTCGCTCCAAAGAACTATTTCTAAACAGGTCCACATCCTTCTTTGTCCTACTAACCTTTCCCTTCCACTACCTCTGGTGGGGGTGGGCTTTTTAGAAGGGAGGTTAAAGCATTTAAGAACCCTTATTAAAGTAGGTTTTAAAAATCCAAGCCTACACACCACTATTTTGCCTGATGCCCTCAAAAGACAGTAGGAGTCAGATTCTCTGGGATTAGAGTTACAGAGGATTGTGAGC
>BDUI01000220.1:375074-390562 GCA_002335545.1 Apodemus speciosus
TTTGCCTTTCCATACAGAGTACACAAAAATCTTAATAACTCAAAAATAGGTAACATAAAGGAGAACCATTGATGAACACTCTAATACAATGTGTACTTAGCTTTTCAGTGCTATCAAAGACAAAACTGTAAATTATTCATGGAAGGGATGGAGAGATGCCTCAGTGATTAACAGCATGCACTGCTCTTGCAGAGACTGTGAGTATGCCTCCTAGCATCCACATCATGACTCACTACTACCTAAAACCCCACCTTCGGGGAATCTGACTCTTCCTTCTTGCCTCCAAGGGTAATTATGCACATGTTGTACACATACAAACATATGCATATGTACATTAAAATCTGTCCAAGAGTAAACATACATGCATAAAAATAAATGTCACTCAAAGATACAGATCCAGTCACATGGAGAAGCTAAGACAGGATGATTACTCTGAATGTGAGGCTGACCTGGGCTACACAGGGAGGAAAAGGAACAAGAGGGAGAGATAGAGAGTAGGAGAAGGCAGAGTAGGGGGAAAGCTGACAGAGCAACCCCTAGGCACTCCAACAAAGTATGAGTACATTTATTGCTGCATCTTGTCAGACTATTCTATAAATATGTGAAGAAGTTAATGAGCCTGGGTCTTAGCCAATTAAGAGAATAAGAAAAGTTTATCACAATCAAATTAACCTAACATTCATAGTCAACTGCTCAATGTGATTATGATCTTTTTATTAATTAATTAATTAGTTTGTTTATTTATTTATATATTTTTATTAGATATAGTCTTTATTTACATTTCAAATGTCACCTTTCCTGGTCCCCCCCCCCGAAAATCCCATAAGCCATGTCCCCTTCCCCAATCAATCCTTCCCCGCTTCCCTGTCCTGGCATTCCTCTACACTACAGCATCAAGTCTTTCCAGGACAAAGGGCCTCTCCTCCCTTTGGTGTCCTTAAGCTGCTGTAGGCTGGACTTTACCTTTCTATCTATGTACAGAGTTCTTCATCTAGTGATACATAAATGCTCCTTCAAAGGCACTCACAAAAACAAATCTAAACAGAAGTCTCTAAGTCCTTATTTTAATACAGACAAACAATTGACAGGGGCACAAAACATCAAGTTTTATAACAAAGCAAATGTGCAATTAAAGCAAGTTAATTGAGTTTTTCTCCTACTTTGAATACTTGTCAGAAGAGGCTGTATGTTAACTGCCTTTTATACATTCAGGTCCTTAAATGTAGGACAGCCTAAGTGTTGGGTCACTAATAATTCACTGCTAAATGAAGAAATGGAGACCAAATGACATTTAATTGTGGCAAACCATTCTTACCATTTCTGAACTTAATTGGAAAGTAAAATTGACAAAATTAAATTTGGATGGTGCATTGAGACCAACAGAAATAAAATAGCTTATCTAGTTTCACAAGGATGCCCTTATAAGTGAATTTAATTGCTTGTTGTATCTAATTAGAAAGCCTCTAAATAGCAAAAAGATTATTAAGTTTTCTTCATTCATCCTACTTTAATATTRTCAAAGTATTATAAACTACATGTACTTTTCCAACATATTTCTATTTAAGACAAGTGATACTTTTTCATTAAAATAATTCTTGTTAATTTTACCAATGGTATGGATTCATTTTTTATATCTAAATCTTGTTACCTAGTTAATCTTGAAAGTAAGGCACTGATGATACTTCTCCACAGGGAAAGCAGAGAAGCCACAGAAGACACTGATAGAGCTTGATAAAAGGATAATTCAAATCCTATTAAAGTCTATAACAGCATAGGATAGGATCCAAAAGAATCAAATTGTTCTTTTCTGTGTCTTTTTTATTTGTTTGTTCTAGACAACAATTTCAAAGGCTTCTGCATGAGACTTTTTGTTTGGGATACTTTTATTGTTGCTGTGACAATATCTGGTAGAAAACAAACTTGAGAATAAGGATTATTTGGCTCCTTGTTCAGAGGAATTCAGTTCTACCTTTATTTCTGTCTTTATTTACATTTCAAATGTKGTCCCCTTTCTTGGTTTCCCSTCATCTGAAAATCCCATAAGTCATCTCCCCTTCCCCAATCAACCTTCCCTTGCTTCCCTGTCCTGGTATTCCTCTAAAGCATCAAAGTCTTTCTAGGACCAAGGGCCTCTCTACCTGAGCAGAAAGCATAAATGGGGGGAAAATTAGTCTGGTGCTCAAGAAGAAACAGAAAGAAGAATGGAAAGCTCATTCATTCTTCTTTATCACCACTTTTGTCAGTCCCAGAACGTGTGGTAATATGCCCCATGTTCCCTCATGTAAGCCTCTTTGAAAACACTATCTTTAAAGCAGCCAAAGGTATAATAAACCAGATTCCTAGGTGTTTCTTATTCCATCAAGTACAATTTGTCTCAGGAAGACTCTGTAGAGACTAGGGAGTGAAAGTTGTATGAATATGGCAGTGATTTCAAATGAAAAGTTGGTGTAAAGTACAGGTAGCTGCTTGGACTGTGTTCAGAAGAACTAATTCTTTCCCTAACACTGTGTCAGCTCCACAGACCTGGTATGTTTGTGATGGAGATCAATGAGAAAAAGATGCTAGTGGACCATGATGTGTGCTTAAAGACCTTTTTGTTCGTGACTCTAACTGTTAAACTGCTTACTTACTAAAATTTAAGTGTTCAAAATGATTTTTTAAATTATATTTGGCTTAAAGGAGCAATTAAGATCCAGAAAGGAGTACAGGCAATAAATAGAATAAAATGCCAAAAAATTAAATGTGTGGAGAATTCCTGCATGCATTTGAATTATTGCTATGGCTTGAACCTCATATGCCTATAGTTTGCTTAGTATTATACAATGGATCTCAATAGGAAATCCTCAAAGAGCATTTTATGCTTATTTTGCCTTGTCCCATGTTCTCAGGTAGTGGTCTGGCTGCATTGCCCATATGTATCTGCCACCAGCTACTGCAAACTGGGTTCCTGGAACAGAAGCTGAGGGATAGATGTAGAAGCAGCGAAAAGAAACGAGGGCCAGGACGATCTGACAGTTTAAGAGAGTTTGGGTGAACCCTTCCCCCCAGACTCCGAGGTGAGTTCCTAGGAAGTGGTCTGGCTGTTCCTTGGGTGTTGGCTCCACTGCTCAGGCAGCTGGGTGGGTCACCTGCTCAATTCAGGAATTCGTAGACCTGGAGTAACAATGAACTTCACCTTCACTGAGTACTCCACCCTAGGTGGAGCAGGATCCTGAACTGCACAGAAATCCTGGCTCAACAAAGGCTGGGAGGAGAAGTTCACCTTGATCAATGTCAAGTTCCTACTGTGGCATGACACCCTGTTCATGGCTCTGTACACCCATACCGTCTCAAATCCATAATTCCTATGATTCAGCTTACTCCAACTACAAGGTTTTTTTTTTCCAATCTACCCAGATAACATTTTACTCTAAATAACAAAAGTGTATATACATCGACTATAGTAAGACAGCAAACTTGATTTATTTAATGTAAACAGCAAGAATTAGTAATTATAAAGAAATTTAGTTGTAATGCTACAGAGTGCATTCACACCAAAACAAAAGATCATCATCTACAAATATCTCGCTTTTCTGTGGATCCACAGTGAGATACAGAACTCAAGGACACCAGCCATTTACTGGAACACATTTGCAAATAGACCTTCAGAGAAACCTGTTGTCTTAGTTATTCTTTTGCTGTGAAGACATACCATGGCCAAGACAACATTTAATTGGGGCTTGCTTGTAGCTTCAGAGGATTATTGTCTTGGCATCTACTACCAGAATTTACCATATGGATAAAATTGGTGGTTAGTATGGCTGCATGCACTGTTACTGTTGTTACTGTTGATGCAGCCATATTCCCTGATATCAGAGCCCAGCCTCTCCCTCCTTCAACACACAAGGACCCAAACTTCTACAATCATCCAATGTGTAAGTACCAGATTGTTACTGCCAAGCATTCTAGAATCCAGGAGTGAACCTATGTCTCATATAACCGTCATTGGACTACCTGGCTTGGATTGTGTAAGTCAATTTAATAAGTCCTTACTGACATGTGTTATTAATTTACGCATGCAAATTACCTGCTCTATTTATTAATACCCTAATCTATGCAAGTATGCTCTAAAGTACCCTAATCGCTGCAAATATGTTGAGTTTCGTGGTAAAGTAATGTTGGTAAACAATAATTCTGTAATTTATCTTAAAATTGGGCATCCATTCACCCATTGAGGGACTTGAGTTCTTACATTAGGAAGCTATTAAGTGATATATCTAGATAAAGCCATTTTGCAGACACAGGAGACAAGTTATTCAACATGAAGAATAAATCAAACAAAATTTCCCTTAAAACTACCTCATAAAGGCTCAGCACATTAACCCATATACAAAAGATGATCATTTTTCTATTTCTTTTCTGGGGTGGGGGATAGAGTTTCATCAAAAATTTTTTCTCCTTTCCTTTTGCTTAAAACTATAGCAAAAATGACTGTTGTAATCTTATTGAACATGCGAATTTTGTAGTTTAACATAAAATATCCTTTTATTTTTCTACTATTAAAAAAGTAAACTAGTTTATTATGTATTTTATTTGATGGAGATTTTAACTTTAATACATAATGATTGTGTGTGCTTATATACCAAAGAAGCATAGTAACCCTCTGAGAAACTACACTGAATGAGTGTTCTAAGAAAACAATTAAATGAAAATTCTAATTATGAAGAGCCAACTTCTGCAAAAAATTAAGAGACACCATGAGCACAGCAACCTATATATCTGTGATGACTCTTCTTGGTTGCTAACTTGACTACATTTAGAATGAACTACAATTAAAAAATAGAGGGGACCATTGAGGAAGGAAGACACATTTTAATCTGGGCCACACCATCACTTGGAAGAATTAAAAAAAAAGGACAAGGAAAAAAAAGAATTATTTTCTCTTTGCCTGCTCATTCTTGCCTTGTTAGCAAGTCTATTGCTTTGCTGGCATTAGTGACGACTCTTTTGGCTTTCTTTCATTTATTGAAGACCAACTGAAACATTCACCTTCATGGACTGAGAAACGTCTGAATTCTTGGGCATTCTGTTCATAGCAACCCATTGCTAGATTAGTTGGACAATAGCCTGTAAGTTACTCGAATAACTCTCTTTTTTATTGATATTGTTATATCCAACTGTATGCATGAATATATATGTAATATATAAATTATATATATCATGTATCATGTATCATATATCATTTATCATATATTTAGCAGACAATTAGGCACTGCTGCTTTTGATTTTCAGTGAGGGCAGGGAAGGACTATCAGGAAGCATGGTGGCTGGTGTTCCCTAAGCAACACTTTGTGAACTGAATTAACATAAAGAAATTGGATTCTATAACATTCTTACAGCAAATGATTTTAAAATTGGTCATTAAAAAGTTAATAATTGAGATTAAGGGATGTTTAATACTTTTAATTTATCATTTTAGCAATATCATATTATTTAATTTTTCTAACTTTGCACTTGAGGGAGAATGGTCACATGTTTGAACATAATTAACAGACTAAGCTATGAAATATAAACATTGGTTAATTAAACATTCTCATTATCATTGACAGATGTATCTCAATAGTAGTGATAAAAAGGGAAAAAGTTATTTGGCCTTGATCCATGAAAACGAAGCTGTAATAAAATAATTATTTTCTCGGTGTGACAGAAGGTTAAGCTATGCTACACTGAAGTTCTATTCTTTGTTGAAGTGCTATGAATGCCAAACAATGAATGAGTCCAACTTATATAAATTCTCAAATGTCCAATACAAACAATAACCGAGCAGCATGCGTGGTAAACATATATAGGTAAACAAAATTTGGGAGCTTAATCCAGGACTAGCTTCCTAAGAGTCAGTGTGTCAGGAGGCAACCTACATTGACAAGCGTTTATAATGCAATTAAATGCCAGAATCTGATTACACCCATTTCTAAAAAACCACAAAGACTGCTGAGAAAAGAGTCTATGTTTCTATTGGGGAACAGCATTGAAACTGGAGATGATATTGTATAAGCTCCCTGTAAGAATAACCAAATACAGAAAGGAGAGGGGATGATAATTCAAAGAGCAGGCGCAGCCTGAAAAACCTCAAGACAGGGAGAAAGAACTGTCACATGCAGGGCATGGACACATCGTGTAGCGAGGAGTTCCCACTATAAGAGATGTTCACATATTGAGATCTAACTTAAAGACCATATACAAAACCATGGGGCTTGCTGGGGGCGGGGGATGGAACCTCATAGCAGGACACAATACCTCACAGGTATTATCATTATCTTTTTATTTAATGTCAGAATAACTTAAAGTACACCTTAAAGAATCTAAAGACAGAAGGAATTTTTCATATGGTAAACAACTTGGGTGGGCACAATTAAATGGAGAGACAATAGAGAACAGAATGCCCGGGATTGACTCAGAACCAATCACACCAGGTGAGGGAGGAACGCATACACACTAAGATGACCAAAGGTATGACTAACAAGATGGTACATTTAGAAAAAGGAAGAGATAAAACGGCAGAGAAAAGGTCTTTAGAAAACCACATTTGTTGTCTTTGGCCATAATCCAAAAAGTTTTGGTCAAAGAGATATAAGCTGAGATAGTTTTACATTAACCTCCTAGAGGGGAAAATATAAATGCCACTAGCTTTTTAAAAACTCCTGTGTTCTGTCCTCTGGCAGAATCATGTCCTATTCTGCAACCTGTATTGCAGAAACAAAATTTATCTGGAACTCAAGCCAGTTCAATAAATAGAAACATATCCCACCTAAAACCTCGATGTAACATAATCTAGAAATGTGAGCTTTTAAGACAGGATTACCTAACTATGAATCAAAAAATCGATTTTGCAAACTGTATGGCTAAGAGATCATCTTTGGAATTTTTTTCTACAACTTAGTTTTTTAACTAATTAATTTATTTACTCCACATCATGACCTACATTTTCCCTTCCTTTTCACCTTCTAGACCCACCCACCCCAAGCCATTCTCTTTCTTCAAAAAAGGGAGACCTCCGAGGATAGCAACCAGCCTTGGCATATCAAGTTACAGTGAGACTAAGCACATCTTTTATTTAGGTTAGACCAGACAGCCTGGTAGTGGGAAAGGATCTCAAAGGCCAGAAACAGAGTCAGAGAACCCCTGCTCCTGCCCTTAGGAGTCCCACATGCAGACCAAACTACATGACCTGTTAAATATGTGCAGAGGCCCTAGGGCAGTCCAATTGGCAATTGTTAATTCGGACTCTGGGAGCCTCTATGGAATCAGGTTAGTTGAATCTGTAGGTTTTCTTGTGGTGTCTTTGACTCTTCTGGCTCCATTGATCCTTCCTAACCCTCTTCTGCAGGATTCCCCAAGCTCCACTTGAATGTAAGCCAAGAAGAGTCAGGGATCAGTGTGACTGCAGTGCTTCCAAGCACTGGGTTTGCATTCTGTGAATTACCTTTGTCAAATGATGTCCTTTGCAAATCTTACTTTATTGCATTGTTCCTATCACCTTTGTAAGATATTGTCATCTTGGCATTGCTTTGTTAATTTAGAAAAGTGACCTAATATAGCAGTTAGGAGTATGATGGCTTCCGCTGTGTTAAAGACAGAAAGTGTTAAGGTTTTTAATCTCTAAGACATACCAGTTCTCCTTTCGTTTTAGTCAGTTGCAGACTTCAGGATGGCATGAATCATTTCTTGTGTGAGTTCACCGTACTAAACTGTTCGACGGTCTCTTTTTTACATATGTTAACCTCATCTTTTAGCAGTAACATGAACTAGTTTCATCTTTTCTCATGTTTCTGAACCTCTAAGATTAATGAAGCAGTCAAAGAATGAAGGACTCATGAGAAAATAATCTTGTCAAAAATACCATTTACAAGGTCATTGTGCAAATCATGCCACTATATTGTAAATACCATGGTTAACAGAATTTTATACATTGTC
The DNA here is from genome assembly GCA_002335545.1 of Apodemus speciosus. Classification (NCBI taxonomy): domain Eukaryota; kingdom Metazoa; phylum Chordata; class Mammalia; order Rodentia; family Muridae; genus Apodemus; species Apodemus speciosus. The sequence continues at coordinate 383,028 of BDUI01000220.1, forward strand.
TATGGTTCATTTTTACTCTGAAAGTCAGAGATATATGTGAATGTATATTTATACCACACATTTAAGCATGGCAAAAAAAAGACAAAATTCAATAGTCATTCACATATCAAGCAGAAAACAATAATCTTGATTTCTATAACTTGTGTTTATCTAGTACAGCTAACATAATAATCATTAAATAAAAGATTGGATGACATTTTTTTACCAGGCCAGTGCAGTGATATTCATTTAGGGTGTAGGAAGCTATTGACAATGCAAGACAAAGATCAGAAAATTATATTTCAGAAAGGCAAGAGATGACTTTTCTTATACAATATGAGCTACAGTCAGCTTTCAGAAATAAGAAATAGAGAGGGTGGGTGAGAAAAAAAGAAATAAGAAATAGAAAATAAATCACCTGGAAGACAGTCCAACTCTTCATCTTCTCTTTGGTTTGAATAACCAATCAGTGTTTGAGCAGAAAGACAGAAAATAACAAAACATCAAAATTACAGAAGCAGGAAAAACAAGTAATGAAGGTACAGACATCTTCTGCTCTCGTGGTTCCTCCAATTATTCTCTCAGATACATTAACCCCTCAGAGCAGGGAAATTGCAGCAGATACTGTAAGATCCCCCCCCCCCAAAAACACACACAGGATGCAACACACACAGGATGCCCAGCACCCCATGCCTCGGAAGGCGACACCCAAATCACGCGAGAAACAGTCTTGATGCAACAGCAAGAGGATTTTTATTCCAGAGGCTCTGGGGGTCACAGCCATATACCATGCAGGGGTAGGAGACTGTGAGCCATGAGTGCAGAATTGGAACAGCTTTTATAGGTTTACAACAAAACCAGGGCATCACAACCAATCGTTCCTTAGCATCGCGAGCCCTGCAGTGCAAGCCAATTGATTTGTACGACTCCATAGCTTCTAAGCCAATCAGTTTAAATTATCCAAGCCCACACTTGGAGAACCAATCAGTTTTCTATAGGAGCCAGGTAGCAACTAGTTAGCTCATTTCTACTTATGGGGCCAGGGCCATGTATGCATTTCCTGTTATGGGGCCAGGTTACATATTAGGCGCTTGGGGACCTGAGCACCCGCCAGGTGAGAGCCCCAAAGCCCACTAAGTGACCCCGCCAGCCCAGCTGTGCTCACCCTCGCCCCAGCTGCTCTGCAGAGGTGAAACTGGAAAGGACGCAGGGGAACTTCCCAGGACTGCAACTGACTCGCAGCTGGACACCGCAGGCAGACACTGCAGGCAGGTGTGATGTGTGCACTCCTGGGCGGCTCAAGGAATGTGACCATTCACCTAGTTTCTAACAAAGAGCAGGCGTTTTGGGGTCATTTAAGAGTTATGCACGGGGGATTTTTAGGCTATAATTCTCATCCTTTCAATACTAGTGGTCACAGTAGAGGAGCAAATCCTCGAGCAATCGTTCATCATCATGGGTAATCACCTCAACTAAATTTTCTTTTATAATTTCATCTATAGCCCTTGGAGGAATTTAAGTGCTTTATGGGTTCTAATGTTTTTCTAATTGTGAACTAGGTTATTTCAAATGAACAATAATGCATAATTATAATTTTAGAGACAACCTCCACACTTATTTTGTTTCAGCAAGGTAACAAAATGGAAATAGAAACAAATTAATGAAGTCCAGATATGTATACATGAACGTAGCTTTCTTCATTTCAACCCCAAGGGCCAAACATTGTCATTCTTCACCTTGAAGATGATTACTGACTCATTTCTGTGGACAGAAAAAAGCAGAAGGTGGGAGAATTATAATAAACAACTCAGTTGAATGATGAACTATGGATTTCTACCAATTGTATGTCCTGGAACATTCAAAGTTATGACTCCTAACACATAAAGAAATAAAATTAATTCAGTGCTAACTGATCATTATATCATACATATTAATGTTTTATCTGATCTCTTTGACAATAATTTTTAAGGGATACATAATTTTCATCTAGGAAAACTAAGGAATCAAATGCCTAGAGAAATTATGCAAGAATGTACAGCATGCCAAAGAACTTTCTTTTTTATCCTACATTTATTTTCTTATTTATGCATCTTATGGAGAAGGTCAACACAACTTTTATGAGTAAATATTTCTCCAATAATATTTGGAATGTCTTATGTCTGTATACTCTCTAAAGTAAATCATTTACTCTTTTTCAGTCCCATTCCCCCCCTCTACAAGATGTAGATATATCTAATATTCTACATCCAAAGTTAAACAATAAATTTTAACAATAGAAATATTTTATGAATTATAAATTCATATAAATAATAAATGTGAATATAAAGAAAATTGGCTGCATGGTTGTATTAATTTACTTTTCTGAGATAGGGTTTGAGTAGTCTTTCCTACCCTGGAACTAGCTCTGTAGACCAGGTTCTGTGACTTTATGTTAGCATGAGTAAATATTTATAGTTTATAGTGGAATAACTAAAACTTAGCTTAAATAATCTGCAAAACACTTCTCCATAGAAGTAGGTAAAGGTCAGGGACAAAGGTAAAAACAAACTATGATTTCATGGGTATTAAGAGGCAGTGGACCAGGAAAACTTCTGTGAAATTGTGTCTTCTAGACATTGCAGGGATCCTGTACCATGAATTCCCAATGGCTAACTTCAAGCAGAAACCTCTTGGGGAGTGTTAAGGTTTCTATTCATGCGCAAGCATCATGAGCAAGAAGCAAGATGAGAGGAAAGGGTTTATTCTGCTTACACTTACACACAGTTGTTCATCACCAAAGGAAGTCAGGACTGGAACTCAAGCAGGCCAGGAAGCAGGAGCTGATGCAGAGACCATGGAGGGATGTTACTTACTAGCTTGCTCAGCCTGTTCTCTTATAGAACCCAAGACTCCCAGCCCAGGGATGGAACTACCCACAGGGGCCCTCCCCTCTTGATCCCTAATTGAGAAAATGCCCCACAGCTGGATCTTATAGAGGCACTCCCCCAACTGAAGCTCTGTGACAACTCCAGCCTGTGTCAAGTTGACACACAAAACAAGCCAGTAAAATTGACCCCTTGTCAACATGACACACAAACATATCACTATTAAGCCTCAACCCTTACTTTCTTATTCATCCCCAAGATCTAAATARTTTTAAAACTCCCACAGCCTTTACATATTAAAAGTTCAATCCCTTTAAAATGTCTAATATCTTTTAAAATACAAAATCTATTAAAAATGCAAAGTTTCTTAACTGTAGGCTCCACTAAAACACTTTCTTGCCTCAAGAGGGAAAAATATCAGGGCACAGTCACAATCAAAAGCAAAATCAGACTCCAACCTTCCAATGACTGGGATCCAACTCACGATCTTCTGGGCTCCTCCAAAGTCTTAGGTCACTTCTCCAGCCCTGCCCTTTGTAACACACAGCTTATTTTCTAGGCTCCAGCTGCCTGTACTCCACTGCTGCTGTTGTTCTTAGTGGTCATCTCATGATACTGGGATCTCTGAAACACTGCTGTCTTCCWCTGTAAATAGGCTTCACCAATAGCCTCTCAYAGGCTCTCTTCAYGGTGCCAAGCCTCAACTCTTTTGCATGACCCCTTCAGTCCTGGGCCATCAATTGCAACTGAGGCTGMACAGTTACCAATATCTTTCCCTAGCCTCTCACAGTGGCAAGCCTCAGCTGCTCTTCATGATACCTTCATGCCTTCAAAACCAGTACCACCTCGGTGACTCTTATACATTAACAAGTCCAGCCACAGCACAAGGTACATCCTTGGCTATCTCTGGAACACAGCCTCTGTGTGCTCTTAGAAAACACTTCTCAGAAGATTTCACATCAATGATGCTGGTCTATTCTTAATCACCACTAATTTCTTAACTCCAGCTAATCAACATCAATAGTCCCAGTAATGCAAAGGTTTTGGTATCTTATTAATCACAGCTAACCTCAGCTAACCAAAACCACAGAATCTTCACAATCAAAACAGCAATAGCCCTGATAAATGTCTTAAATTTTCCCTCTGAAATTTCACAAGTCAGACTTCCATTTTCTGCACTGTTCTCAACATTATCTTCTTCAGAACATTCCACAGAGCTCTTAACATCCTAATGGCTCTTCTAACTCAAAGATACAAAGTCCTTCCCCAGTCCTCCCCAAAACATGGTCAGGTTGACACAGGAATACCTCACTATTCTAGTACCAATTTTTCTTAGTCAGGGTTTCTATTCCTGCACAAACATCATGACCAAGAAGCAAGTTGGTGAGGAATGGGTGTATTCAGCTTACACTTCCACACAGTTGTTCCTCACCAAAGGAAGTCAGTACTGGGACACAAGCAGGTCAGGAAGCAGGAACTGACGCAGAAGTCATGCGGGGGGATGTTACTTACTGGCTTGCTCAGCCTGTTCTCTTATAGAACTACCAGCCCAAGGATGACACCACCCACAAGGGTCCCTCCTCCCTTGATCCCTAAATGAGAAAATGCCTCACATCTGGATCTCCTGAAGGCATTTCTTCAACTGAAGCTCCTTCCTCTGTGATAAATCCAGCCTGTGTTAAGTTGACACATAAAACCAACCAGTACAGGGAGATTCTCATATTTTATTGGTCAACTATAAACCCATATGCATACAGGCATCACTAACTAGACACAGTGAGTTGTGTATATATATGTATAGGTATATAATAAAAGAGGCCATAAATCTGAGGGTGGAAAGTAGATGGTATGAGAGACTTAGAAGAGGCAGAAGGGCATTGATTAGGATGAGTACAATTGAAATGCATTATATTYATATAAAAATTAAATTTATAAAGATTCTATAAATATATGTTCAGCTCTTTTAAGTGAAATTTTCAGTAATGTAAACAATATATTCAAATTTACATATATTATAGAATACTATTATAAGAAAATAATTAAATTTATACATTGCCAAAATTAACAGTGTTTGCTGCTAACTATATTTAATGACCACATTCAAATAAATTTCACATTTATAGTTAAGATATCAAATTAAAGTTTTATTGCTCTATTTGAGATACAGTTTGTCTAATGGAGCCAACATTGTAAAGCTTCCTTCCAGAATAACAAAAGCTCATAATTGTTGTTATGGAGAGAATGGGTGAAGTTGAGGGCAGTAAACATTTATAGTGAATGAATCCACACATTAATAATTTAGATTGACAGTAAGGAATTAGTCTTTGTTTTGCTATTTATACAGACTAGAATTCTTGAAGAATTTATTTTATACCATAAGCAATTAATTATATATTAATGACTACTTGCTAAGAAATGAAAGTATCATAAACCACAGAGAATTTGAAATATCACTATCAGGCATTCCAGAAGTATTAGAATTTTTATTTGGATGATAGCCAATTTGAAAAGAATTTCCACATAAACTAAAAAGTTCAGGAAAAAAGATTTTATGTGTGTTTAGATACATGTTTCTAAAAAAAAATAGCAGTGGTCAAGAAAGATAATGGAGTGTGGGTATATAAATGTTATATAAAAGTGATGAGGTTTGGAGATACCATCTGGAATCACAAAACCTGAGTGTTAAAGCTGTTTCATGGGAAGACTTTAGGTTTATAGATGCTACTTCATAAAACTGTAGATTATCAAACACATTGCTAATCTGACAGTGAGTTAACACCTGGGGAAAAAGTATAAAAACAATAAAGTCTCACTACAGAAAAGCAGANGCTAAGAAATGAAAGTATCATAAACCACAGAGAATTTGAAATATCACTATCAGGCATTCCAGAAGTATTAGAATTTTTATTTGGATGATAGCCAATTTGAAAAGAATTTCCACATAAACTAAAAAGTTCAGGAAAAAAGATTTTATGTGTGTTTAGATACATGTTTCTAAAAAAAAATAGCAGTGGTCAAGAAAGATAATGGAGTGTGGGTATATAAATGTTATATAAAAGTGATGAGGTTTGGAGATACCATCTGGAATCACAAAACCTGAGTGTTAAAGCTGTTTCATGGGAAGACTTTAGGTTTATAGATGCTACTTCATAAAACTGTAGATTATCAAACACATTGCTAATCTGACAGTGAGTTAACACCTGGGGAAAAAGTATAAAAACAATAAAGTCTCACTACAGAAAAGCAGAYGATAACAAAATATCCCAAGGCTGCCTTCATGGATGTTTAGGTTACAAAGAATATCTTATGATCAAATTGAAGTCTGTATTTATAGTACTGTATGAAGGAATTTAACTGTAGAGGAACTAAKCTTGTAGCGGTCTGGAGAATCTAAYGRCATGAAGGACAATTCCTCAAAATAGAATAACTAGTAAGCCAGTTTAAATGRTYCACCTTGATCCCTCAGCCTTAGGAGGGGGGAATMTGATACACAGATGTGCCATCAAGGCTCCCTGTGCTGGGGCCCATGCACTCATCGACAACACTGTTTTATTAAAACAATAAAATGAAGAGCATGTGAAATTGGGAGGAAATCATGAGGTAGAGGATGGGAGAGGAAATDGATCAGAGAGAATAGAAGATGAGAGCAGATTTAATACTTAACTGTTTTAAACACAGAAATTAGAGAGTTTTTCAGCGTCCATGTGTATGTAGGCTTTCTGTTGTTTTTGTTGCTATTGAAGACCAGACTTAGTCTGTGATGATCTGATAGTATGCCTGGGATTATCTCAATCTTCTTGTATCTTTTGAGGCCTGTTTTGTGACTGATTATATGGTCAATTTTGGAGAAAGTACCATGAGGTGCYGGGAAGGTTTTGTTGTTTTAGAGTGAAATRTTCTATAGATATCTGTTAAATCCACTTGRTTCATAACTTCTGTTAATTTCACTGTATCTCTGTTACTTTCTGTTTCCACGATCTGTCCATTGGTGAGAGTGGGGTGTTGAAGTCTCCCATTAATATTCTGTGAGGGTCTATGTGTGCTTTGAGCTTTAGTAATGTTTATTTTACAAATGTGGGTGCCCTTRCATTTGGGGCATAGTTGTTCAAAATTGAGAGTTCATCTTGTTAGATTTTCCCTYTAATGGCTATGAAATRTCCATTGTTATAATTGTAGCAAAGATGAACTCCCAAATAAGAGAATGACAAATGTATATAGAAAAATCTACTGCTTGAGTTAGATGATTTGATTAACTGGTTACCTTTTTCTATGTGTATTCCAACTGCAAATACACTTTAAATCAATGCCAATTAATTATGTTTCTGTGTCTACATATATAAAGAAAAGTAAAAATGAAAAACAATACCCTATGTTAAGAAGAAAGAGTTCTTAAAATTCAGGGAAATGGAAATTTTGGAAATACTACATATAAGCACACAATTTTCAAAATTTTTGATAGTGTTAGTTTAGAAAGAAATGACACAATGCTGTGGCAAACCCACACTGGAGACACTGAAAACTGAGAAAAACCCAAAGTCTACATGAGGAGTTCTGTGAATAAATTTCCATGAGTGAAGAGGATAGGTTAGTGGGAGCCAGCACCAAGATTCAACGTGCCCTTGGCATTCAGACATTGGATATTAATCATCAATGAAGAATCGTTGAAATGTGATACATTTGAGAGATGATTAA
>BDUI01000221.1:24279-45402 GCA_002335545.1 Apodemus speciosus
TGATATTTGGCTCGAGATCCAAGGGAATACAAGTTCTACCTTTTCCATAGGGAGGAAGAGGCAGAAAACACACAAGGAGAAATAGTACAGATGAAATGGAATACCACTTTCTTATTAGCCAGATGTGTATGTCTTAGATGAATCCTATTTCCTATACACCACTGTCGACCATGAGGAAATCCCTCYGGCTATTATGCTRTATTTGTGTTCCAGGAGTSATAGCGACAACCTTGGATTCCATTCCTGGAAATTCTCCCGCTGTCGACCYGCCAACACATACCAAATCCTATCTTTAGAGAGCACAAAGTTGAAGTTTAGTATATCGGAATGAGCTGTGGTTACAGCTAACACTGTGTTCTCTCCTTTCAGTCTACTCMRTCTTGCAGGCAGCTTCAGACAACTATAAAGCAACCAACAAAGCTACTGGAGGAAATGTTCACAGGATGGGATTGGACATATGTCAGGGAAGATTCTTCCTYCTCCAATGAAATGCACAGATGAAAGTTCTGAGATATTTACATGCAAAGTGAGGGGTTTGGAGCCCCAAAACCTCAAGGCTCCATATACCAGTCTACAACTTAACAAATAGAAAGTACCTCATTTTCCYTCCAGAGAACAGATAAGCATAAGAAACGCAATGCCTGCTTTAAAGTGTTCTCTTCTTACYACCCYGCCAGATCTTGCACATCCTTCTCCAGGGTCTAGCCTCGTAAGTGTAGTCCTTGTCCTTCATCAAAGAATATTCCCTCTACAACAGAGCGTTACAGAAAACCACAACCACTCAAAATGCAGAGCTGTGGAGTTCAGTCTCAACAGATACATTTACAGAACACTCCTACCTCTGAGGTTCAGGGAATATGGAAGAAGGAGCAGAAAGATTGTAACCCTAGAGGATCAGAATTTGTTGTAAGATTGTGTCTCTTAGTGATGTCAGAAGCTACATCCATAAAGTCTCACCAACATGACTGCCTAAACACAGGCTGAATAAGGACAACCGCAATAGACTGTTAAGCAACAACAGAATGCTAAAATGTAAACAGAGACAAGCCCAGGCAGTCTCTACACAAAGAACTACTAAGGCAACTAAGGAATGCTGAGAGTGGGAGAAACAGTCTTCCCCAGGAAAGGGAAACACAACAACTGATTATCAATACCAAATGTTAGCCATGAAAAAGAGTAACTTTGTACAGTCTGAGCAAGTAATATTTATGTATTTAGGAATKCATGTATGGATATATATGTATATTATATAACAATTAATGAAAGAAAGGCCATGAATTTGAAAGAGAGCAAGGAGGGGACATGTGAGGGACTGGAGGGAGAAATGATGTAATTATACTATAATCGCAAAAAAATGTAAAGACTGTAAAAGGAAATATCTCCTATTAGCTATTTTTCAGCCACCTAGTTCAAATGTTATAGAAATGAAATACTATAATTGAAGATGTAGGACCCAGTCAAGCCTGAATACCAAAGGTCTAGTAGTTGAAGAGCACACCCTAGAAGTTTTAAGTTATTGGTTTTGAAGTTCTTTTGTGGCTGTTCTTCTACAGAGGTTTTATCCAGCCTCTATCTTGCTAATTCCATGTACTAAAAGCTGAAATGTATCCAATTCTCACTTCCAAAGAAACATGGTGTACCAAAGATACCTATTATGTTAAAATCTGTTTGTGCATAAGCTGGAGCCTCAGATGTTTAAATTACCATTTTTAAAAATTAGAGAATAGTATTTTCTCGGGGGGCCCTTGGATCCTTTGGAATCACAACTCCAGAAAACAAATCCAGGTAATTTGGACACATTTTCTAGGACTTAAAATAGATTTAAACGTCTCTTAATAGAATCTTAGGAAAGATACCTTGAGAAACAGACTGAGGACCCACACGTATTGCTCTGGCCATACTGTGTAGTGTTCCTCTGTGACAATGAAATGGCCCCATGGCTTTAATGTCCTCCAACCTGTGCCCAGCCCTCCTAGTTCTCAGAGGCTTTTGAGTGTGTGAACCCTGCTTCACAGCGATGAATCTCCTGTGGAGATTATGTCAGACTCCCTTGAAGGGGCTCTCTGTGCCAGCCTCACCTTCATCCCAGATGGACAACGACAGTGGCCTTGACTACCTTCCCAGCAGCTCTAAACCTTCCCAATGCTGTGACCCTTTAATACAATTCCTCATGTTGTGGTGACACCCCTTACCATAAAACTATTTGTGTTTCTACTTCMAAACTGCAATTTTGCTACTCTTATGAAACATAATGTAACTTTCTGTGTATTTTGATGGTCTTAGGGGACTCCCGTGAAAGGGTGAGTTGACCCCAAAGGGGTCACAAGCCACAGGTTGAGAATTTCTGATCCACCATCAGTGAAACAGAAAGGAAAGGTGTTACCTTTTCCTGAAGATGATAATTTATATTCCCTTCCTAACACCAAGGCAATAATAAATTCTACTATTAGAGTGTGTCTAACAGTCAAAACCTTCCACTAATTTGCCTAATTCATCCAAGCAACCCATCAATAGAGAGGAGGAGAGAAGTCTTGCAAGCTAATCATTTCACACTGATAAAACTGAAATTATGCTAGTCCAAATAGTCAAATCAATGACATGTGGAATAAAGCCTTACTTTTTGGAGCCTTGCATCTTAGGGGAAAAAAACTAAAACAAAAACTAAAATAAATTCAAAGTGTAGCCAMAACAATTTGTCCCATAGGTTCATCTATGTGGTTGCTGGCATCTCAATATCTGAGAACAGACATCTTTGTAACATACTGTAAAACAAGTTCCCAGAATGATGCTCTAGATGGTGCTGCCCAAKGTGTGGCCTGGAGAGATCTATTTTATTTTATGTATATGAGGACTTTGTCTGCATATGTGTAGGTGCACCATCTGCATGCCCTTAGAAGCCAGAAGAGAGGATTAGATCCCCTGAATCTGGAGCTGTGAGCACCATGTGGGTGCTGGAAACTGAAACTCCCAACAGCTGAGCCATCCCTCCACCCCTAAAATGTGGCCTGTAGACCAGGCATCTGAATGTCACTGCAGAACCTGACAGACCTGCCAGTTATCAGACCCAGAACCGTGACCGCTAACAAGAAGTCTGGAGGTCGAGTCCAGCAGCCTGTGTTCTCAGATCCCTTCAGGTGATTCTGATGTGTGTACTAAGTTTCAAGAATCACGGATAAGGCTTCAGAATTTTCTGGAAAGCTGAAAAAAATCCAAGATTCACATCTAAGAAAACCCAAGGTGACATAATCCCATCCCATCACAGAATCCCACCGAACTTCAAGAATCCGAAGAGAGTGAAAACTCTCTTGGGTTGGATCGCCAATCAATGAGTGACCTTCAAGAATGGCACCAGGCCTCCAGCAATCTTCAAAAGCTCCTCATACAATTCTAACCCACATTTAACCGCAGAACAACCTCTACAGGGGTCTTTAGTTTCCCCAGCCCACCGATGTCCTCATTCTTTACTCTAGAAGCATTCTGAGCCTTAAGAGTTGGAGCCAAAGATCCCAACTGTTTTAGTCACTTTTCAAAGCACAATCTCTCATCAGCTCAGGGAGATTTGTAACAACAGTTGTTGTCCAACCCATCTTGGACTCATATCTGACGATAAGCATCATTTGAAGATTACTGCTAGGGCCAGTGTCCGTGATGTTTCTGCCAGTAAATAGAACTTGCAGCAGTGAAAGTCACTTACTCTCCAGAAAACACAGTCCCTGACTGAGGACTGGACACACAGCTGTTCTAATATTCTCAGTGTCACAGCAAGGCCCTTCCAATCAGTTTCAACAGTGGCCAAAGAGATGCTAAACCTATTTACCTAAGTCCATACAGGTACTAGGATGGCAGCAGGGGTCAGGGGACAGGTAGGTATAGCAGCGTAAGACATTCTCAGGGCAACTGTTTGAGGAGATGGTCTCCCACTATAGGAAACCTCTGTGGTGACCTTTAAAAAGTGTTGATGAGGAATGTGGGTAAAGGATAATATTTGACCAAAACATTTATAGACCCAATGGCTAAAAAAATTGTCTTGACTCCAGTCTGTTTTTCCCCCTGGAGTGGCATGTACTACTGACAGCTCATCAAACAAAGGGAAGCAGAACGAATGGAAAATGCATATTCATGTGTAATAACAGACTAAAAAGACAATGCAGGAGCAAATATTGATAGACAAATATTTTCCTAGAGAAAGTGGTATGTATATTTTAGCTTCATAAAAATACACTTGAAAGACGAAAAAACTTTTTTTTCCATTTTGGCTTCATTAGAACAACAAGAGGCTTTGTGTCTCCCATCAAAGCACACCCAGATCCTTTTGTCATGTCTGAGAAACTATTGATTCCTCTATTAAATTGTGCTATATGGAAAAATCTTGACAAGAGCAATATCATTTATTAGACTAACAAATATGTTAGTTGAACCAGCTTTGGAGACTTCTAAAATCCATTATACAGCTGCAGCTCTTTTTCAGAGACCAGGATGCATTACAGAGACCAATTCTCAGGACACAGTATGACTAATTTACTGGCACATTCCAAGAGACCATTATATCTTAAGAAGTATAGAAAAATTATAACCTTCAACTTTGGAGAAAATCACTAACAGCTGATGTGTCTGTACTGAAAATCTCAACAAGCCAGGTCCACAGCTCCGCATATTTCCACACTCAGCATTTTCAGACACTCACAGAGGAAAGAGGAAGAGGAACAACAAACAACAAAGTGGAGCAGAAACCTGAGCCACTGCTCCCAGCACTGTCTGTTCATTCTGAGGTCTCCATACACCCTTGTCCATTCAGCCTGTTTCACTCCTGTTTCATTTTTCCTATGGACAATGCACCCACAGAGCCCCCTTTAAGCCCTAAAAAACAATACACCCTAGTCATAGATAAACACATGAGCCTACCAGAGCTCACCTTATTCAGCTGCTTCTCTTTGCAAAAAAGGGAACTGAAGCCCAGAAAGAAAGCAAGCCTTAACCAACAAGACATATGAACGCCACAGCAAGCCCAGCTCCCAGTGTCRCGTGCTTCTGACTCCCAGCTAAACAAACTTTGTCTGTTGTAAAACAGGACAAAGAAATCTCACCTCATCTTAACCTAAGACACTCTTATGACAACCCAGGACCCTCACCTGGAGATCTTGACTATGGTAAGACATTCATCTCTCCTCCACAATTAACAAGGGATGCATGGTCAGTGCCCAAGGTTTTAAACAGACAAATAAATCTACCAGCTGCCAATTGTACAGCCAACTCCTCTGAACCATGGGCTTGGATTGGAGAAAGGTGGTCTTTGAAAGAACTAACTTTTGAAGGGAGTTAAGAAAGATTCCAGGGGTAACTCCAGAGTACTCAGACACTTGCCAATCCTCTTAGCCTGCAGACAAAATGGGGCTTCCTCTTAAACCTTCCGGGAACCCAAAAGAGAGAACACTGCAGTGCCTTTATCCACATCGAGACGAGAGAGGATTGCCACCAAGTAGGCAAACCAGAGTGGTGGCAAAGTCAGCCTTGGACAGCATTCTATGCTAGTGTGGTAGCTGCTGGCATGAGGTGGAATATCCAGAAAGCAGGTAGGGGACTGAAGAAAAGGAAGAAGAAAAGAGAAAAGGTAAAGTCTCCGTGAAAAGAAGAGTCATGGTAGAGAATTCTAATGTTCACCCATAAGCCGTTCTCTGTGCCCGCTAGGACTCTGTGGTTCATGGAGGAATTGCTCTTCCAAGCCCTTAGGTAGGTCCACGTGACTAGTTAGGCCAGAGTGGGCGGCAGGGATGTGCAGTATTTACAACAAGCCTCCCCGGAGCAGGACAGCAGAAGCTCTTGCCAAGCTTTATCAACACTTTGTCACCAATGGTGACACCAAGTGTCTCCCAGACCTCCAGACCATTTTGCTTCAGAAAGAAAGGAATTCTACTTTGTCAAGTCCCTTAACTTTAGAGGGTCTTTATTACCAAAGCATAGCCTGGCCTCTGCCAGTTGACAGAGTAAGGGGTAGGAAGCAGAGAAGTGATTGAAAATGAGAAAGACTAGAAGCCAAGGAGAAAGAGGGAGATAGAGGGGAGAAAGAGGAGGAGTAGGACAAAGGGGAGAGCCAACTATAATAACCCCTCACGTAAACTGCCTTCTGTTAAAGTGACAGGGACATGTGTTTCATAACAACTCCCAAGGGAGAAGTTGGTGCTCAAGGGTCACAGCCTCACACTGTGATGCTTGCTTGTGAACGAGCACTCGTCTTTCTATTGAGTCACACCTAATGCAATACACATACATACATTAATTACTTATTTATTATCAAGCACACACCAAATGCCAGATATCACAAGACAACAGAAGAGACCAAAACGCAGACGCGGTTGCTGGCCTTATGGAGCCTATAAACTACTATTTCCTCCCCTTTAAACTGTCGGGAGCCCCTTCCAACTGCACCTGGCAGAAGGACAGAATGATTAAAAACTCAGACACCAGACAGTGATAAGTTTGGGACAGAGCTGCGGAAGCCGCGTTGGCTGGTTCTGCAGGAATCAGCTAATTGGTCTGGGTAAGTTCGTGAGTTACTTTTCAGCCGCTAAATGAAATTATCTTAGATAACTCCATGGAGGAGAGCCTTGTATAGCTCACAGTTTCAGATTCAGTCCTTCCTAGTGGTTTCTATCCATTATTTAGCGCACTGAGTTCAGGGTGTGGCAGAGAGGAACAGCTCATGGAGTGGACGGTCAGGAAGCAGGGGGGTGGGATTCTCCTTTGATTCTGTGCCCTCGGTGCATGTGACAGTGCTTCCCATCTCTTCAGTCAGTCCTCTCTGGAAATGTCCTCACAGACACTCACAGAAGTGCCACACCAGTGCCGATGATCCAGTCAAAACAGCAACAAAGCTTAATCACCCAGGAACCTTCAGTACCGAGGGTCAATTTTCTCATCTCCAACACAGTGAAGTTAGGTGTAATGACCTCCACACCACTTGGAGTCTAACATAAAGTCTAGTAATAATAACAGCAATAGCAATTGATATTTATTGGCCATTTATTACATGACCGGCACCCACTGAGCCTGGACTATTGCATTTAATCCTTCTTAATCAGTCACCACGGGGAAGGCATTATTTTTTCCTAGCCCACAATTAAGCGTTAAGAAGGGAGGAGACCTGTCAGGCCCACAGACCAGTAAGCGCCACATTAGAACCATGACCCATAGGGAAAGCTGGCAAAATCGTGAGCCCGCACCCTTAACCATAGTGCAGATGGCTATCACCATAAAATATGTYCTTTACTGTGGCCAAAAGGAAATTAAATTTGGGAGCTGGAGAGATGGTCCAGCAGGTAAAGGTGCCAAACCTGAGTTCCACCTCTAATATCCACAGAGTGGAAGAAGAAAACTGACTTCCACAGGTTGGCCTTTGACATCCACATACCTGCTGTGATGCATGCACCTCCCATACATATAAATTAATACGCAATACAGAAAATACAATGCTGCTTTGAATATCCTTGCCAAAAAAAATAAAATATTCTAAGAAAATTTAACACRGGATATAATGCAGCTGGGTTTTGTTGGTGTTTGGTTTGTAACTTTYTCCTGGAGATATCAATGAGACATCCGCTCAGGCCATAAACGAGAGCAAGTGCCTGTAGAAAATGTTGAATCGTTGTTTTCCGTCTCTGCTTGGGAAAGAAGCACTTCCGTTTAGAACGTACCACGTTTCCTGCTCTGTGTTCATCCTCCTGCCTCATCTAAGGCATAGGGAAGACAATGTGAGTTTCCTCTTTAAACCAGAGCCATCTTTCTCAACCCCTGCAACCTCTGAGGCAACCTCTGACCCTTCCTTTGTCGCCCTTGGTTGGGTTGGATTGCTGGTAAACTGCAGCCTGGGTGTGGGTGTTCGGGGCCAGACATGTCTTACCTGAAGCACAGCTGCCATCACTCTTCATTTCGGCCTCTGTTGGTTACTTGTGTTCCCGTCTGTCCTAAGAACTAAATAAGAAAACAAACCAACAAACAGGTATAGACATTTTTCTCTAGGCTTGTAATGGAAACTTCAGGTCGACTGGGTATTTGGCGAATCTTGGAGATCTAACTTTTTAATTTAAAAGTTGTTTCGAAAGAGCACTTGGGTAGAAAGTCTAAATAACTGCCTGCCAGTTCCAACTAGCGTGCCTGGGACCCCAACAACGAGAGAAGGGCGCGCAACTGTCGGCAGGAATAAGACACCCTTCGAACACATAACCTGGAGGCCAGGCCACTTACAGACAGTGCAATTGAACAACTTATTCTGCTGGAGAGACGCCCCTGCCAAAGGGTACCACGCACATCCTCGCCTCATTCTGTTTGTCTGGAACAGTGTCCTTGCAATGCTTCCATATGTGCTGGGTATTGAGAACAGAAGATCCCGTGTAGAATACAGACTATACGGCCTGCCTAGAACTCAGATGATGCTGGCGAGTGGGGCGAGAGCAGCAGCTGATCTTGGCGAGCGCTCAACAGTCCTAACACAGGCCTGTTGCCTGTCTGTTACTTCCCTGGATACGTTATGCTCTTTAGTCAGTCTGTTTAATCCATGTGGCTTAGTTACACGGGAGATGATGCACAGGCTATATCTTAGGATTTTAAGCTCCACCCCACAATTACCTGGCAACAGCCAGGTATGCCCCTCCCCACAGTTGCCTGGCAACAGCCAGGTAGGCCTGGCCCACTATAAAAGAGGGCACTGGGCCCCCTCCTCTCTCTCTTACCTCTCTTACCCCTTGGCACTCTCACCTCTCTGCCCCTCTTGGGCTCTCCTCCCCTCCCCCCTCTCTCCATGTGGTCATGGTCATGGCCTGCCTCTACTCCTCCAGTTCTCCCCTCTCCCTCTCCCTCTCCCTCTCCCTCTCCCTCTCTGTCTCTGCCTTTCTCTACCTCCACTACCCCATTAACTCCCATCCTCTGCCCTGAATAAACTCTATTCTATACCATGTCTGTGTGTGTCTGGTCCCTGGGGGTGGGGGGTGGGAGGTGGGAGGTTACCTGGCATCCGCTTGGGATCCCCTTCCCCACACCAACCTATACCACATTCTCTACAACCTCTTTCTCTTTATGAACCCAACACTATGTGTGTCAAAAGCCTGCCTATACCTCCTGACCCGGTGGCTTCCTCATCCTTAGCTCCACCTAGCACTGCACCGTGGACCCTAGAGAGTAATGCTCACCAAAATATCAGTCTGTGCCTAACATCCTGCTCTCAGAGTGTACGGCCACTCACCTCCATGAGCCCCTCCATCTGGTTCTGGATGCTGGCATCCATGATTGCTTCAGATGCTGGGTCAGTGTTATAGGCAGTGTACCCAATCCACCCTTCACTAAGTTCATGCTCACCGCATTGATCCAAGCAGCTCCCATGCGCCTACACTGCTCCCGTTGTGAAATACGTCCTTGTGAAGTTCGCCTCTAGTGGGGGCAAAGACACGGAATGACACATGATACACCAGATGTTGCTGTTATGAGGAAAATGAAATAAAGTAGAGGGACTAGAGGGTGGTGCGGGTCCTATTTTTGATACGGTGATGAAGGAAAGTTTTAAAATATGACTTTTGGGCAAAGACTTAAATGAGATGAACTCAGAAGCCACATTTATATTTGCAGGAAGAGCGTTTCAGATGGGCAGAAGAGTGAGTCGGAAGCCCTTGGGCATCGTGTGCTCAGAGGAAAGCAGAGCCATTGTGGCTGGAACTGCACAAGCAAGGGTGATGGGAGGCAGCAGAGCATCAAGAAGTCGAGAAGTGACAGAATCAGTTGGAGAATTGCGAGGTCAGGCTGGGTAGGGCCTTGAAGGCCTATGGACTTTTGACTTCTAATCCAAGTGGAAAGAAGATGCAATGGAGACTTCAAACATATGATTGGTAGAAACTGAATTAAATTAAAAAAAAATTTGGTTATGTCTACACGACATGCACGTGAACATCAAAGCCAAGGCCTTGTTCTCTACAGACAAATCTAAATGTATATTATCTGATAAGGGAATAAATAAATGCAGTATATCCATTCAATGCAATGGTTTCCAGAAAGTCAAAGGAATGAAAGAATCGTGGCTTCTGCCTCTGATCCTAGCACACAGGAGAAAGAAGCAGAAGGTTTGCCAAGAGTCTAACCTGGGCTATATGATGAACTTCAGGCTAGAATGGGCTATGGAGTAAAATCTTGTCTGAGATTTGAGACAATGGATTTATCCAATAGTAGGGAGACAATATCTCCTCCAGACACTGTAGACCATCAGATAAAGAGTCCAATGCCATATGTGAGTTACCTCTTTTCAAGGTGTWGGTCCTGCCTTATTAGACTCTCGCAGATATTACAGGTTATTGTTATGCTCATAGTTACACTTCAGAACTTGATAAGATCCCACATACCAGTATCATAGAACATGGAGAGATCAAGTTGGTACCAACCCAAAACGTCTTCCCCACTGGCTAGTGTTCACAGTGCTGGGCGGGTCTAAGAATGCTACAGGAGGGAAAAAATCGTCAACAGTGTTACCAAGCTGTAGACTACAGTAACCATGAGCCTGGCAAGATATCAATAGCAGCATAGCTATCGTGGAAGTAACCAATCACTTCTGAGTGGACTTAAAGCCCACTCCATAAGACAGAACCCATGCCTGCTACCATTAACCAGAAAGAAACCCGTGGCTAGCTAAGTCATAGTCCCTAAGGTAGAACCTAATACTATTATTCTGTTAAATGGATATAGTAAAAACTACCTCCTAAGTTCTTATCTTCTATACATAGCTGTGACTCTTAACCCTCATCAGAGAAGCTTCTTTTTGTAGTAAATGCTGACAGAGAGACCTATGACTGGTCAAGATGAAGAGAATACGAGATTTTTGAGTGCCCAGCTCTAAATAAGACTCTGAAACTCACAAGAGCTGATGGCATCAAAAACTCTGACTGTGATTGGAACCTAGTTTATGACAAAATAAAAGTAGTTTGTGACAGCACATTTGTTATTGAAGCAAAAATGTTAAATGTGTATGGTTCAATCCCACAGAGTCTACAGTTAGAAATGTAAGCAAAGAAGATAATTGAAAAGTCGATGCATATCGTTTCTCATACTGGTATTTTATAACCACTAATAACTTAAAATAGTGAAGTACTATTAATAAAATAAGTAAAAGCAAATGAAAGGTCTATAAAGGAGGCATTTAAAACAAATTAAGAGGAGCTGGAGAGATGGTTTAGAGGTTAAGAGCACTTGCTGCTATTCCAGAGGAGCTGGGTTCAGTTTCTGCACCCACAACCCACAACCGTCTGTAACACCAGCTCCTCAGAATCCAGTGTCTCTGGCTCCCAGGAGCGTTTGCACTCACATGTGCATAGCCACATACAATGCTTACATGTAATTAAAAATAATAAAAATGAATCTTTAAGCCAGGTGGTGGTATCACACACCTTTAATCCCAGCATTCAGAGGCAGAGCAGGTGGGTCTATGAGTTCAAAGCCAGGCTGGGTCTATAGAGGGAGTTCCAAGACAGCCAGGGCTACACAAAGAAACCCTGTCTCAAAAAAAGAAAATCTTTAAACGAATTAAGATATATCATTCCATATAGACATTATCCAATCACAAAAATAGTGATTTACTAATATAAAAAGAAAATTAAGGTACACTGTTAAAGGTAAAAGAAAAATTTAACACTACTGAGATTTATAAATTTAATAAGAATTTCTTAGTTCACAGCATCTTATATAACTCTATTTGAAATATAGAAAGTCATATATGCTAATTCTCAATTTTAAGAACATTATTACTTAATTGTGTGTGTTTGTGTGTGTGTGTGCATGCATGCACATGTTCTTGGATGTAAAACACSATGGCATACCTGCGGAAGTCCAAGGACAACACAAGTAAGTTACTTCTCTCTTCTATGTGGGTTCCCAGGATTGAAGCCAGTTGCTGGGTTTGGCCATCAGTGCCTTTACCCAGAGTCATCTCCTCAGCTCTGGAGGAATAGTACCTAAAATCCTACAACGCAGATGGGGCTAGAGTTGACAGCAATTATAGTTCAAAAAAGCTCAGAGAAGGGATTTTTAATTTTCCAAGCAAAAAAAAAAAATGAGGAATGATCACCTATGTGTATTGAAATGTCACGATATACCTTTTAAGTATATAAATTACTATGGAGCAATTAAGAATTTGATTTTAAAAAATAATCATCGATGACTTCTCAACAGCTGCTATGACTACCTCAGCCACCAAAGCTTGGCTGTCAGTGGAGGGTAAGCTTTGTCTCATGCACCTATCTCACTGCACTGAATGGCTAGTTTAGGATTTGGAGGTCTCTGTTGCTACGAGAAAGCAGTCACAACTGATAAGCAGCCCTTTAACCTCGAGTTCAAGTCCAGAGGCAAGCATCCAGAGTCTCTTCAATTCAGGGACTCTGTGATTCTTTGATGACCCTATTGGAAAACTTTGCCACTGACCAGATGACACACCTGTGACCACAGGTGGCACAAAGCCACTTGTACCAGACAGCCCAAGTCCTTGAATGGCCTCTGAAAAATACCTTCGTACCTCTCTTCTAAGACCTGATGTGTGTTTTCTCCTCCCACCCAACCCAGTGGGGGAACTGCAGTACAGTCATCCTTCCATGCCTGTGAGAGATGGATTGTAAGACCTGCTCCCCCCATAGATACTGAAATATGCGGTGCTTGAGTTGTTCATATAAAATGTGTATTTGCATATGACCTACCTACATCCTTTTGTAGGATGACTACAAGTCATCCCTGAGTGACTCACAGTGTCTAACTCAACACAAATACTATGCAAATGGTTGTTGTACTAAATTTTTCAGAGAATAATGACAAGAATAAAATATCTGCATGTGTTCAGTACATATACAATTTTTTTTTAAATATTTGCAGTTCTCGGATGGTTGAACTCAAGATGTGGGAGCATAAATACTGATGATCAAATGTATATTCTATGGTACTAAAACTGCTCGTGTTCTATAGTGTAAGCTCCTCCCTCTGTTTCACTAACTACTCCTACCAAAGTAAAGAAATACCCCGGCTCCTTTTTGTGAGTTATATCATTAAAGGAAAGAAAGGTCACTGGCAATCAGTGCTGTGTCCTCCGGAAAAATTTCACAGTGAGCAGTATAAGAATGAGGCAACTGGAGGCAGACAGTTGTCATCTACAGACCCATTCCTGGGGTGGTTTCTGGTGGCCTTGTTGCTGAGGCTGGGGAAAGGAGCAAGAGGGGCAGCTCTGCTACCTCTGGTTCCCAATGCTATTTTTACATAAATGGGTTTTTATCCAAAGTGCCTGGGCACTGGTTCCTGAGAAAGGAGGGAACCAACAGGGAGGGCTGTAACTGTGCCTGAAAACCATTTCAAACTGTGTTACAAGCCAGCTCCGCCGCACAGAGGGCCCCTATTCAGCTCTCTACATGGTTCTGAAGTCTCTTCAAAGCACTCAATTAAAAAATGTTGCTTCTATAAAACTCAGGGCAGCCTATTATGGAGCCAACAGCTGCTGTATGATTAGAAACACAGGAAATGTTCTGAAGATGCTTGGCATTCTAAATCTCATCCTCTGCGTCCCAAGTATGGTACCCAGAAAACGGAGCAGCCTTAACTTATGTTGTTGATTTTGTTTTCAAAATACCATCAAAAGAGAGAGAGAGAGAATATGTACTATAGAAACGCCTGAACCTGCAGAAAACTGTAGAGAAAAATCAGACTCAAGAGCTTAGCACTCGTTTTGCTCTTTGGCTTTACAGTGTGTTTTGTAGCATATGCTCTTTAATTCTTGAAGACATATTTCAGACAATGCACCTACAGTTTGAAAATCTGATTTTTTTCATAACATTGGCCTGTAGGCATTTCACAATATTACTGATGCAACACCATTAGCCCACAGTATTGTCCCAGGAAATAATTCTGTGATCAATAACTTTGTGTCTCTCCTGATGCACACTAGATTGCCTCCTGAGGGCAACTTTCCAACACMCTTGAAAAAGGAGCAAGTTTGGGTTAGTTAAAACACAAAATAATGGTTAGGAATCCTTACTTAAATTCCTACAGTGTCCATTTAGTATATTCTGCTATTAAATATATTATCAAATATTAACATGCTAGGAAAAATAACTTTAATCTCCTATAATACTTTCCTGAATTATGAATCTATTTTTTATAACTCAAAATTCTGTTAAAAGTGTCAACTGTTCTACCCTGAAGAAGTGAAACTTGGGGGTGTTTTTTCTACTTTTCTTTTAAGTTGCATTTCCCTGGTTTTCTACGACATACATCACACTGATTTTACAATGTTTCATAAGTGTAAAAGATTTTCAAGTAGTGTGTGTTTTCCTTCCTCACAGTTTTAGAAAAAGCCACTATAGATTGTAAACAATGTTTGTCTTCCTGCCCATTCAAGACCACAATTGAGAAAGTTAAATTTCAAATCTTCAAACACGGCTTTAAGTCATTTGCACAACTAAGCTTGGTTATGAAGCCATGTAATCATTCTTCAATTTTCCCTCGGTGATTTGTGTGAACTTCAGGTTGTAAAGCACTTCCATCCCTAAGACAGATCAGGGGATACACACATAACACTTAGTCAACACTCGGTTTTGTTTAAAGACACTTCCTGATTTTGAAAAAAAAAAAAAAAGATGAAACTGAGCAATGTTCCAACTTTAATACATTCCTTGTCGTCATGGTTTTGATAAATAACAGGCGTACTGAAGGACTTTATAAAGCCTCGTGTACAGAAAGCTTGGGGAGAAGAGTTGACTTGGGCGAGAACCTTCTCTTGACGGGAGGAGAGAAGAAATCGTTATAAATGTGGTCCTGTGGGAGGAGCAGACATCTCTGTAAATAGAAAGCAGGAAACGAGCAATCAAAATACAAAATGTTCAGAGAAACAAACGTCCGCACAGTACTAGTGTTAACCTTCCTCCATGATGCCTGATGTTACAGGAAAAACACACTTCTTCCCAAAAACTCAAAGAAAAGAGAGCGACAGAGAACTCTAATGTCTACTAAAGTCAATTAGAAAGCCAACTTTCCAATTTGGTCCCAGCAAGGTACACCAGGCTTACATTGTAATAGTCAGGGCTCAGTAAGCAGTGCTCTTTAATACGTACCTGAGCGTTTTATACTTACTTATACACTGATCTACTTTATTCCATTGTTTATACTTAAAATTAGATTTATTTTGTATGCTCTTATTTTAATGGTATGAGTCCCTAGAGAAAAAGTTTTATTGACCTGGTGTCTAATATACCTTTCTTTTATGTGTGTTTAGTAGATGCCTATAAGAATCTATAACCAAAAGCATTCAGCTGGTGGCAGCTTACCCAGATCTTAGGCACAGGCCACAGAGAAGATATTCACTAACGGGCTATAATGACAAATGCAAATCTAGTAATTAAACGCAAACTCACATCACCCTAAATACTTAGTGCCACAGTTAATGCCTGCTTCTTCCCCTGTTGCCATGGAGATGAAGAGCAGCTGGGAGGCCCTATGTCTGTGGCTCCCCAGATAGTCATGGCTGCACATCACAATTTCCTAGGGATCTCTTGAAAGTCCGGACTCTGACTTTCCCTTCCCTGGGGTTCTCACTGGGTGTCCGCACTGGAAAGATCATCAGCTAGGTTTTGCATATTCAACTCCAGCATTTTTATAGAAATTGGTTTTCTCCAAATCATTTTCCAGTCTAGTGCCATCAAAGAGGGAGAAGGTATGTGAAGCATTTAGTCCATGACATTTTGTAAAACTCTCACGGTTGTCCAGATGTTTGAAGTGATTCAAATATTTAACAAAAAATAATGTTGTGTTTGGATAGGGTTTYAATACCAGACCCTGTGCCAGCATATTCCTGCAAAAATATGCTGCTTTACCCTCTTCCAATTCAATCTCTTTAGCAACTCATATCAACAACTGCAGGGGTTCCCTGAGCAATTTATAACATTGAGTAAGTTTGATTGCTTATTAATTGATTTGGGTTTTTTGGCTATCTACCCAGTGGAAGAGTCTATAAAGACATTTTCCACTGTAATTCTTTCCATTTTTTTCCTCGTTTGCAAATAAATAAAATTGAGAGTTAAGAGACCAAAACATACAAGGAAAATAGAGGGAACGCAGCTACAATGTTCTCTGGGTGAAGAGCCAAGCCCAGCTCTCTGCTCCTGTACGAGGTGTGTTTAACCTTATTGAGAAATGGAATTTTCCCATTAATGTTTGGGCTGAACCTGTAAATACAAAAAAAGTAAGTGTCTGCTGGAGATTGAATGCCCTTTCCAGCAGATGAGAACACACTGAGAGTTTATAGCCTGTGCTGCAGATTTAGGAACTCATTGCTTTTGTTGATTTGTCTACCAGGCTGGGTAACCAGCTCCTCAGAGACTAGCAGTATTAGCACCACACCGAGGCCTGTGAAGCAAGATTAAATTAAAGAATGAGCCCAAGTCTGTAAAAGTTTTGTACCCACAGAGGTACCACAACCACTTATCTGAGTGAATAACATTTTGGCTACAGATGGGGTTTTTAAAGGCATCTCAGRTCTTTACTGGAGGGATCAGGCTTGGCAGGCAGGCTTCAGGCACCCTCATCCCATGGATGGATTGAACCTCAACTGGGCTCCTCAGTCCAAGGAGAGGGAGGGAAGCTGGAAGTGAGTTCATCCCCAGTAGAATCTCCCACCCCCTTTCTCTGATGTGGTGGGCATTTGAAGGGCCTGAGGGGGCTTGTGCCCTTGCCTGCGCGCGCGCGCTGCAGGTTCTCAGACCACTCTTCACACCTCCCGTTATCTGGGATGCTCCCCTCAGAGGTTCTCCTCTCCCAGAGCGAAATGTCTCTTGACTCCCACTGAACCCTGAGCTGAGCCACCTTCCCGCAGCACGCCCATCTATGTAAAACGCTGCGAAGAGGATATAAGCGGTATAAAATCTTGATAGAACAAAATAAAATGTGCACCAATGTGCATCTGATAGATGTAGCAATTGATTTGTGGATTAGGTTTTTATTTTCAGCCCATTGAAAAGAAATAATGTATGGAGGCAATCTAGTACTAAGCATTTTAGAAAATCTATTTGAGATCATTTCTGCAGAAGCCCTGACAGTTTGTCATAAGAGGGGAGGAGAGCAAAGGATAATTGTCTCCAGTCTAGTAAAACACAGAATAACTGCCATCACACTTGAGTGAGCTTATAGCCAGCCGGTCCCAGGGCCTCCAGAAGATAGAGCAGTTAATGTTCCCTTTTATTTCAGAGGTTATGTCACTTGTATCACAGATTTATACCATGATACAGCAATTTCATCCAAACAGATGGATAATGATGTCAAAGGCAGAAACCCAGTTTTTATTGAGTTTTGCAAAGATTGCTCAGATAGCTGCTTCAATTGAAAAGCCCCAGCAGTGCTTCAGCTCTTAATCTTTGTAATCTCAGTGGTATTAAATTTCATCATTTTTGTTTGAAGGAGGAAAATTCTGCAGTAATGGCTTCCTAATAGGAAACACAGAGGCGGCAAAGCCGGGGGCTCTCGGTGCGGCTGCGCCATAAGCACTGCTGATTTATAGGGCTGTTTATGACAGAAAGGAAAATTATCTTCTGCAGGTATAAATCAGGTAAAGAGTAGGAAATTGAACTTAGATATCATCTTGTCAGATGCTTAATGTTCTTCCTCCTGTCACTTTGGATAGGCCCAATTTGTAGAATACTGCACGGGTAAAGGATGACAATTAACAGTGACAAGGCCGTAATAGATGAAGCCATAAACCTGGCCGGCTGGTGCGCCATGCTATGTATGATTTTAAGATGAAGTGGTGCCAAAAGTATATATTAGCGCAAACCAACCATTTCCTGTGTTCAGCAATACCCAGCTTGGCACTTGTTTGTCACTTTCATTGAGATCTACATACTACAGTTTACATATTAATGAACTCATAACACCTCACCTTTCCTGAAAGTCAAAGACGTTCCCCGGCCGGCTTGTTTGTTGTTTACTTATCAGAAACACAAGGATTATTCGCCTAAGGAGCAAATAAGGAGGTCTCTCATTATGATGATCACATTTCTGGCGAACACGCAGAGGAGGGAAGGGAACTTAAATTCCCTGAGCATAGGAGGCAGGGGACGCAAGGGCAGTGCCTGGCATGGGGGAGTGGTAACAGCTTAGTCCTCAAAACCATTCGAGGTTAGCATTCAAAATCACTGCCCAGAGAGCCAAGGCAGAGCTAGCTCTTTGCCATAAAGGTTGCAGAGGTTAGAGCCGAGATCGGAGGAGAAACTGACCGACCTTGGGGCGCGGGCCACGGGAGGCAATTATCCGCAGCTGTTATGGACAACATACCAAGGAAATGAACTCAAGGACRGCAGCCGTTTTAGTAGCTTTTGTTAAGGCCAAGTGGAAAGCCTGGCTGCCAGGAATGGAGGGCTTCTTCTTGTGGGCTCTGTCTTGTTTTTCATTCCATCAAAGCCCCACAGAATATTTGGTGTGACAGGGAGATTCTATTTAGAGTGAGCGAGGCACAGCACTCCAAGGATCCCCCGTCCCCTGATTAAGTTTCCACCGCTGGTAAATGAGATTCAGTTACACTTTGGAGCCCGCTCAGTAAGCTAGCAGATCCAAGGCAAAGAACAGTTTCAGGGTGAGAAAATCTACTTCAGCTCTGATAAACAGTAATTGCTAATAGTAATGATGTTCAAAAGAAAAAGGAGTTCGGAGAACAGCCTTCCCCAGAAGAAACAGGTCTAAGGGATTCCAAGATGCTCACAAACGCGAGGAAGTTCAAAATCACCATTGCCAATAGGTGTCATTTCCAGAGGACTCTTGGCACCTGTTGCAATGTACAAGAAGAAATATTTCAACTAAAATTCCATGTCAGGAGTCAGCCTAAGCCTGCTGGCCTTCATCTGCCCACATAGGCTGGCTATTAACTGCTACATTGACATTGAAAGGTACCCTGCAGCTCATGCTCAAAGGATTAAATTTGAACCACTGTTTATTTGGAATCTATAGGGTTTTTTTGTTTTTGTTTTTTGTTTTGTTTTTTAAGAAAGAATATTCTGCTCCTTAGATCCTCAGGCATTCCTATCTGGTAAATAAAGTTGTTGTTGTTGTTTTTTTTTTCTTAAGTATACATTGGTATTTGACATCTGGTTTTAAATCTATACATTTGTCATTGTTGGACTGTTTTGCAGCCAAGCATTCGTCTGTCTAATAAGTGAGCATTTAGTTAAGTTCCTGATATCAGTGAGCACTTGGGAGAGGTTACCTTGGGAAATCGGGCAAGTAAGAAAGTTAGGAACTGGAAAAAGCAGGCCCCAAAGGAAAAGGGTGGGAGGGGTGAGAGGCCTGTRCCTGTGAGTCCTCCCATGGGGAAAGGTGAGTTCAGCAGGAAATGAGGCAGGGACCAAGAGCAATATCAATCACGAATAGTGAGGCAGAGAGGAAAGTCAGCCATTTGCAGATTGAGAAAAGATATAAGAGCCAGAACTGATCACAAACAAGGAAAGTACAGTTGCAAATGGACCAGAATTTATGGAGAAGTTAGCTTGACAGTCCCTTACTAAAATAGTGCAGTGGGGAAAGGATATCGACATTATAAGGACATTTGGTGGCCATTTGATGAGTTTTTTTAAAATGGCATTGCAGAGGTCAAACAGCAGAAGGTAGAGAAAGCAAGAATAGACTTTTCCAGATGTTAGGGTTAGAGAGGAGAAAGCAGAGGAGAGGCTTAGGAGAGGTGGAGAAGAGAAAGAATTCTGTGGGAAGGTTGAAAGCTGAGGCCTCTGGGCTGGTGAGGGGGCAGAGAAGAAGTGGGTACTCAGGCAGGGGTTGGAAAAGAAAGGCACATGACAGGCCTTGGGATGGGAGCTAGAAGAATCTCAGCAAAACAAAAGGGTCCAGCTCCAAATATCTGTCAGACCACTGAGGTAAGAGATACCAAGAAGAAACACAGCAGTTGTACATTTGTAAAAGCACAGCTTATTATGTTAGGCTAGCAATAACGCCTAATTAAAAGCCAGCCAATAGAATAATAAGCTGGCACTATTTTAAAATATCTTCTTTTTAAATGTTACTTTATGTGTATGAATGTTTTGCCTGTGTACGTGTACCTGTACCCTCTGTGCGCCTGGTACCTGCAGAGGTCAGAAGGGGGTGTCCAGTCTTCTAGAACTGGAATTACAGATGGTTGTGAGCTAGGAATCGAATCTGGGTCCTTTGAAGAGCCTCKAGTGCTCTTAACCTCTGAGCCATCCCTCCGGCCTCTTTAAAATATTTTCTTGCTGTTAAGTAAATTAGCCTGGAAACTTCGGCAGTGCTTGGAGAAATTTGCAACCCCTAACTTTTCTCATTTAAGTGTTTTTTTAAGATTGTTTTATGCATATGCGTATTACAGCAAGCCATCTCTCTAGCCCCAATTTAAAATGTTTAACATATYGACCAACATGTTCAAGACACTTAGATAAAATATGTGACCAAGAATGAATGGTCACTACTAAATGTCAACAGTTCAAGAGAAAACTTGCTAAGGATCAAAAAAGAAAAGCTTGAGCCTGCTTGGCAGGCTCTGTCTTGAGCTCCACCAGAGCCCCCAGTGAGGTTCATGAAGGATACTGTACCTCCCAGGCGCACACACCCAGAGCCTATGACCCTGGATTCTCACCAAGGCAGATATCTGCTTGGGTCTCTGCATATGCAACTAGAACGGAGTCAATGGAGTCTTTTCCGTATCTACTGAATTCAATGTCTCCTGTTTGTGAGYAGGGAAGGCAAGCTCACCAATCATCAAAAGTACAGATAAGCAACTATATTTAACTAACTTGCTACTGTGAACGCTACTGTCCGTAAACTCCGCACGGTGAAGTACAGCGGAGAAATCAGATCTCCTCTGCGGCAGCTCACGTTTGTAGAGCTCGGCAGCTGGGCTCTTTCCATAGGCTTTCCTCTCTTCTGTGATCACTGACACCTACAAGGAGAGGGCATAAATCACATTCATCTCTCTTCTCGGCAGTTTTCTCTTGACTTCTTAATGCTGCCTGGCCCCTTTACATTTAACAATTTGGATTAAGTTAAAATCTAATTGAATTAGGAATCCTAATTTATAAAGTAAATCTTTCAATAAGCCCAATCTTTTTTTTTTTTTTT
>BDUI01000221.1:46287-114063 GCA_002335545.1 Apodemus speciosus
ACATCCAAGCAGGCATCTGAGCAGAAGGGTCAGCTTACACAACAACACTTGAAGTTTTCCCCGGGAGACCTTATTCTTCTAATAATATAATTATCAAAAGAATAATAAGAAAAGTATAAGATCAGGTGATAATGTTGGCTTCTCATCAAATCCTCAGATTTCTCTGATGTAGGAATTATCTCCACGTAATAGGGGAAGAAACAGGCACAATGGGTAGGCACCTGCCCAAGGAGACACAGTTAGAGGACAGATCTATTCACATGTTGTTAACTGAAACATCACCACAGATATTTTAGTGGATGAGATGAAGGAAATGTGGGGGATTAACTCCACCAACGTTCCCATTTAGAGACCATTTGAATTCCATTTGGAGGACCCCCCCAAAGTCATCAGGAAGGCAGTCGTTCTCAAATATCTGCTGTTTGTCTACAGCGCTGCCTGTGAGACACTCCTGGCTATACCCAGGAAATTGAGTTTCTGTTTGGAAATTGTAGTAGATGGCTRTCATGGTTTCTTCTCAAAATTTCCATTCTCTTGAGAACACTATCCCTAAGTTCCTTCTCACCCATGGTTCAATATTGGCACAGCCAGGTTTATACAAGATCTCCTTTGTATCTGGGATTCATGGTGCTAGAACTAAGTGGTAACTGATGGACTTCATTGTGTTGCTGGTTGGTTTGGTTGCCATTATTGTCTGTTTCCTCTACACTGCCTATAACTGTTGGTATGACTGTTGGGGGTAAAGCCAGCAGGCCAAGAGAAACACAGCTGGAAACTGGAGAGAGCAGTTCTGAAGGAATTTGAATGCCTAGATGCTCTTGTCTCTGAGTTCAAGTCAAGGGCCACTTCTGCTTGAATTAAGGCATATGAGGCAACTCTGTGGTCTTCTAAAATAGTCTCATTTATCTTAAACTAATTTAACTTCTGCCACTTAGAGTAAAAAAAAAAAAAAGAGTTCTAACAGGGACATAAAAGAGTCATATACATACAAAAAGATTCAAAATAATCTTTATAAAAAAGCTGCTGTGTCATTGGATGGATAGATAGGTAGATAGGTGGAGAGACAGACAAATGGATGAACAGGTGATAGATAGATAGATAGATAGATAGATAGATAGATAGATAGATAGATAGATGATAGAAATATATATACTGAGATATATAAATATGCAAATAACTAACTGATCGGGAAATTCTTTCATTGAATGTGATTAGCAACTGAAAAATCAGTTATTGTTGCCAAACTTCATCCGAAGCTCTTAGGGCTTCTCTGCTGCCAAGACTTTTTGAGTTAGGTAATTCTAATGCTAAAAACCATAGCACTTCCCCAATAGTCTGAGTTCTTAAAGACTCTGGGAAAGATGCATTCTGAGTCCAAATGGTATATAAGTTCCAATTCCATAATAAAGAAACTGACTTTTAACTACACATGGCAGAGTGCAAAMCCCACATGTATACTTTTTCCCTTCAAAGTCATTAGTCTATAGCAATTCCCTTAGTCTTCAGAGGCTGTGGTATCTCAAAGCAATACCAGAACTCTATTTGAAGGTAGTCTTCCTAGATTACCATCTATTTCCCTAAATATTCATAATGGCACCAAGTTTTTACCACTGGAGACGAGTCTAGACTTTTGGACTGAGCCAAACACTGAGAGCCAGTGTTGTTGATTAAGCTGAGTAATCGAGTTTAAAAACCACTTGGCATTAAAATAGTATTGGATATAGAAATGAAGATCGGCTTTTTCTTTCATTATTTATGAAACTGCCTTTGACAGGTACTTTTACTAAGTGGTATATTTAAATGATATATATAGTTCACCTACAAAGTAAAACTTCAGAATAGGGGGCTGGAGAGACGGCTCCACAGTCAAGAGCGCGGGCTGCTCCTCCAGAGGACCCGGGTTCAATTCCCAGCTCCCCACATGGCGGCTCACAGCTGTCCATAGCTCTTGTTCCAGGGGATCCGACACCCTCACATAGACATACATGAAGTCAAAACACCAAGGTACATAAAATAAAAATAAATATTTTTTAAAACTTCAAAATATTATTTGTATGATTCATCTAACTTGTCTAATAGATTCATAAATGTAAATATTAAAGACCATTTTTCCTAAGTCTAAGGTCTGATAACACCAATGGAGTATATATTATGTAACCTTATTTTTTAAATGAAAATTTTATTTTAACTTAAAAAACAACCATCATTTTAGCCAGATAGCATTTTATTAGGAACAAGAAAGAACAATATGCAGAGATCCTTTATACTAAATGTAATTATTTCTTCTTTGAAAAATAGAGCTGTTATGGCATTAATAATGCTGGAGGGTTGTCTTTTAAAACATTTCCTCCCTCTTCACTCACTGGAGGATGCAAAGTGATCAGGAGTCCAGCCTCTCCTCAGGCCTTCAGAAAGGCTGTCATGACAGACTCTTCCAAAACCTCCTTTCCTTGTGTTCTGTGAAGCCATCCACACAAAGGTTTCAAAGCAATCTCCCAAGCTCCCCAGAAAATACATATATCTGATTTGAAAATTATCCTATCAACAAGACTGTACCAATATTATCTTTACTCCTGATTTCTTAAATAAATAAATAAATAAATAAATAAATAAATAAATAAATAAACAAACCCCAAATCTTTTTAAAGCATCACTTCAGGCACCCCAGACAGAGAAGTCACATGCGTGGCTCCGATGGCTGTTGCATCTGCACTGTTTGCCTGTCTCGCATTCTGAGCAAACACAAAGGCTATTTTCCCCGAAGGGTTCAGAGGGCATACGATTTCATTTCTTCAGAAAATTGTTTCTCAGGATTTCAATCTTCTTAGCTGGGGATGACAAAACATAATATCAGAAACACTTATTCCTCTTATCTACCATATTTTCAAAGCATAAATAAGAGCTCCATACACATTTAAGACAGGTGGATTCCAAGTTAGGGATAAAAACAGATGTGCTGTACAAAGAAGTTTGATAATGTGAGAAGATGTAATTGAGAAAGGTTTAAGGGAAGATGAATGCGGGAGCCGAACCCTTTAAAAATATTTTTGAATTGTCAGTCTCGCTTTATTCGAACAGCATTCGATTTCTCTAAATCTGGGGTTAATGAGACAAGTGACAAAAAATTAAATTGGATTTTTAGCAAAGGGATTCAAATGAACACCATTTGGCTAAAGCATCTCCTTTTTCTATTTCTGAGCACAGTGGTGAGCACTCCTTTGGTTTTCAACCTCATTACACTCTTATTCATAAGACATAGTATAAAAACTTTAAAATCTCAAATGTTTTTAGAATAAAACAAACCATGCATCTATGAAGAGATGAGCATAATGGCTTTCTGTAACGTGCCTGGAGCACTTCGAGCCGGCCTGGCACCGCACTGCCTGGGCCATTCCCATTAACATTAATATGTCTTTAAGCTTCTACTGTTCTATCATTTAGGCAATAATTCGAGGATCAATTTAATTTCATGGGAATTTCATTATTCCAGGCTGACGTTGTGACTTTGTACACTTAATATAAATTTAGTTCAGATCACCTAAGATTGCGCGGTGACTCTTTTCCGGAGAAAGGGAACATGGCGCATCTCCTGCCTATCTGTCGCTCCACGTGTCCTCATGGAGGTAGATGTAAAATAGGAGTACTTCTAGGGTATTGATAGCATCTGTCTTGTCTCAGCCTCCAGATGATTTGCAAAAATCGTACAAACTCATTCATCTAGACGAATATTACAGCTGGTCCCTGAAGGGGCTGCAAGATACTTACAAGCTACGGCGGCCATCTTGGGTTAAGGCGTCGACTTAGTAGCTAGGTCTCTCATAATGCGTTGATTTTTAATTCAGGAATGTTAACATAGTGTATCACATGTGGGGTTTCCTTTAGATATCAGGCATTTCAGAAGACTACATCTGGATGGAGGTAAAATCACACTCACTGGATCATGTGAGTTCAGTCGCTCCATGCTCTTAATTATGAAAGCTTCAGAAGACAGAGCAACAGTCTTAGGTGCTAGGACAGCTGACAGCAGAGAGGGAACGAAAGTAAGATTCTATTTCAGAATTATTTTTCCATAGGTTTGGGCAACTAACTATATAGTCTTAGCACCAAGAAGTGCTTGTAATGGTTGTGAGAAAGTTCAGAAAAGGGATCTTTCTACTCCTAAACAGTACTTCACGCCTTCATGCCTTCACACATTCACTGGCAAAGTATGAGCGGAACACTAAGACTCAAGCTTTGTGAAACTTCTCATCTTTGGTGAAATTTGAGGAAAGGGTATAACAATGTTAAATATACGTGCACCAAAAAGACGCTAATGCGCATAAAAGGTCAGTAGGTTCTGATATAACAGTGGGTTGTGCCCTCAACTCTAGATAGGGCCCCTAAAATAAAGGTCAAGGAAATTTCCAAGTTAAACCACGCCACAGAGGAAATCACTTAGTGGATATGTAAAGGATATCCCACAGAAACCCTACAGAGTATACACTCTTCTCAGTAGTTCATGCACTGTCTCTAAAATAGGCCACGTTTTAAATCACAGATCATCAGAAAAATTGCTTRAATTTTATCAGAGTTTACTGCAATAAAACTAGGATTCAACAGCATGAAAAGTACTCAAGTACTTGCAGGCTTCAGTAGACTGCTGAAGAAACGGTGGAGGAACCTCAGGAGGATGAAATGTAACTTACCAGATCCTGTGAGACACAGCCAAGAATAGCAAAAGCAGTTCTAAGAGTGTGTGACTGTGGGTGCCTGCATTAAGAAGGCAGAGGGATGGATCACAGGTAAACAGACTCATGATGTGCCCAGGAGTCCGAGAAAAACACTAACATTTCAAGTCTCAAAGTAGTAGGTGTCAAGAAATACATGTCAGAGCAGAAACTACAAAGACACACACACATACACACACACATACACACATACACAGACACACATACAGTATCCATCAACAAGTTGGTTCTGCAACAATAAATTCAGAGACTGAAATGAAAAGTTATCATAGATTCTAGTGAAATCCGAACGACCTTTAGAAAGCATTTTGAAAGCTTGCATTTGCATTTTTGCAATAGCAAGGAAATGACACCATCCTAAATGCCCACCAACAGAGGAGTGGATAAGGAAAATGTTGTACTTATATACAGTCCTAATTTACATAGCTATAAAGAAAAATGAAACCACGATATCTGTAGAACTATAGATAGACTGTACCAAGTGAAGTAAGCCATGGGCAAGAACCAGTTCCTGACACGGTTAATGATACTGTTATGCTTGCAGACAGGAGCCTAACATAACTGTCCTCTGGAGGCATCACCCAACAGATGACCAAAACAGATGCCAAGACCCACAGCCATTTGACAGAGCTCAGGGAGTCTTGTGGAAGAGTTGTGAAAGAATAGGAAAGGAACTGCATAGAAAGACCAACAGAGACAATGAACCCGTACCCTTGCAGGCTTTCAGAGACTGAACCACCAACCAAAGAACATTCATGTGCTGGACCTAGGCCCACACGCACATGTGTAACAGATGTCCAGGTTGATCTTCATGCAGGTCCCCAACAACTAGAGCAACAACAACCCGAGTCTGTTGCCTGCCTCTGGATTCCGTTCCCCTAACTGGGCTGTCTTGTCTAACCTCGGTGGGAGAGGGTGCATTCGGTCCTACAGTGAGTTGATGTTCCAGAGTGGGTTGGTACCTGGGGGTCAGGGGGACCGTGTCTCTCCCTTCTCAGAGGAGAAGTGGAGGGGGATGAGGGGCTGTGTGAGAGGGGGACTGGGAGGAGATGGGGAGCTGTGATCCGGATGTAAAGTGAATCAATAAATTAAAATGGGGGGGGGGAGGAAAGAAACTTGAAAAATAGAGCTCCCAAAGTTTAAGCATTTGTAATAAGAAATCCACAAAAAGTAAACCTGATAATATATTCTCACAAAACCCAATATCCCAATTTAAAAGTTGTTACAGAAATAATAATTTTTACTTTGAGAATAAAATGAATACACTACCACAGTAAAACGATAGGTAGGGATAGATAGGCAGTGTGAATGAAGAGATAAAACGAAGAATTGGGGGGATTTGTAGAAACAAGAGGAAATGCCTAAAGGGGGTGGAGAACCACAGAGCAAGTGCCTCTGAGACTGTGTGGCTGCTGTTCTCTTAATAGTTAGATATAAGACCGAAATTCCGTGTTCTTAGGAAACTTGCTACAGCAGATACCTAAGTGTCCTATGTGCATTAGTTTTTTGACAATCTAAAAATGAAAGACCCCTAAACAAAATAACCTCCAATATTGAACTAGCTTTCCTAATTTAGAAATGCTTCATTCTAGAGTCTCCAGYGCTTTTTTTTTTCACTTCGTTGTGTGCACACATGCATTCAAGTGCACACCATAGTGCACACGTGGAAGTCAGAGGACAACATTCAAGAACTGGTTTGCTCCTTCTAGCATACGAGTCCCCAGGATCAAACTCAGGTTTTCAGACTTGGAAGCAAATACCTTTACCCTCTGTGCCAGAGCTAATTTAACTTTTGAATGATGAGTTAGTAGAAATAACTATAGATGTTAAAGAAGACAATAAATTTAAATATTAATAGATAAGAGAATATTGCTTGTTACCCCGATAAAAGAGGCATTCTCTGTTTTAAAATTCCATTATAAACCATAAAAACTCCCAAACAAGTTGGGCTATTGCCAAGGCCACTGGCTGCTCTCCACAAACTGATGGTAAGGCCCTATTGCTGAAGACAATGCCTGTATGTCTCAATGAACACAGTAAAATCCATCTTGTGCCTATCTAGAGCCTTCACTCCTGATTAGTGTTTGCTGTACTGGAAGGTACTTTGCACACTAGCAGAGAAGAAATATAAACACCAACCCTGCTACAAAGTGTCCAGTCCTCTGTGGCTGCATGCAGGGGCCTGCAGAGGTCTAAACCAGATCAGGTCCTGGCACTGAGATGTAGAAATAGACACAATTACTCCCAATGCAATGCCTGCATGATACACTGGTAGAATGGTGTCTCAAAAGCTGTGTAACCAACCCTAGCTAATTGGATTTAAGGCTCACCCAATGAGATGGAACCCATGCCCGACACTACTCAGATGGCCAAGACTAGATAGGCCATGGACCTGGTGGAAAACCAAGTATTGTTCTTCTGAAGAAATGTAGTGATGACTTCTAACAACATTCTGCTATACTCGTAGGTAACTGTCCCATGCAGTTGTCATCAGAGACGCTTTCTTCTGCAGTAATTGTAATTAACCCAGAGATCCCCAACTAGATAACTTACAGAGTAAGAAACCTTGGTCCAAGTATTTTCCAAGTCAGTTCCAAATGGGATGTCTTCAACAGATCCATTCTCTTAAGACTCAGGGCACATTGGAGAAGAGGAGGCAGAGAAGTTCTAAGAGCCATGCAGAATGGGTAATACTGAGAAGATAGTGCCTTCCTGACACTACAGGACTGTAGCACATACGAACACTCAGAGACCATGGCAGCATGCACAGGGCCTGTACAGGTCCAAACCAGATCAGATCCCAGCACTGAGAGGTGCAAGTAGACACAAGCTCCTACTCCTAATTCTAAATCTCTCTGCAGTTAACAACCACTCACAAAGGAAAAACTGGTTTCACCAAAGGAGTCTCACTCGGTACACAAGCCATGTATAAGGGCAGGCCCGTGCCCAGAAGAAAATGACCAACACAAAATGAACTCAAAGGCATTTTTAGAGATTATTTTTTGTCTCATATTGCTGTGTCTGGGCATATTTTTTAACCTTACTGCTATTTTGCTTGAGTATTGTGGCTTCCAATTTTGAGTTTTTATGCTCAATGTATGTGTATATATCTGTGTGTATGTGCATTTCTCATATTTTCTTTCTTTAGTTTGATCTTTGCATTTTATCCTGGTTTGCTTGTCTTTTTTATTTGCCTGTTTGTTTTCATAAGAGAACAAGAAAGAAAGCATGAAATTGGAAGGGTGAAGAGGTGGGGAGGAGATGAGGGAGAAAAACTGTGATCAGAATATAGTGTATGAAAGTAAATCTATTTTCAATATAAAATTAAACTAAAAAAAGAAATTCTAGTGTAAGACAAGGCCTGGGAAACATGAAACTGGTAATCAAGTCATCTATTGAAGGATGACCACAATTTGGAGAAACATATGCCCAAGAGGATGTTTTCATTTACAGCCCTTTAAAGATACATTCGTGAGAGTCAACCTTTCTACCTTTTGAAATTGTTCAGTTAATGCATGGTCAATAGTCCGTGTTCTAATCCATTGCTTTGAAAAAATTTAAAAAAAACAAAAAGACTTTCCCCAGGCCTCTTCTTGATTTTAAGTAGCAGCCCTGATAATCTATTTTATTCAACACAGAATAAAAGCAGTGGTTGACTTCCATAACTGCCTTTGTTCTACCTTGTTGGCCCCTTTTTGCCCTATTTGAATAGCTCTGCATCTCCTTCAGATTCCATCCCTAATGAGGTTATTTACCTTGCATACCCAATGAGATTGTACCTTATATAATAAATTCTCTGCTTCAGGTATGTCTGAGGGGGCAGCCTATTCAGCTATTAAAAGGTATAACCTTTTAGCTGAGATTGGTCTTAAGGCTGGACACAACTTCTATACTGAACTTCCAATTACTTAAAGATGTCACCGTAGCATACAGAGGTATTTACATTTACATACACTAGTGGATCGGCCTTGCAAACACCCACTAACTATGAAATGACTTTTAAAAGCTCATTTGCTACCACATGTATAAATRTTCTTGCTTATGTATGTTAATGACATACACGTGTGCTAATGATGCAAGCTGGGCATTAAAGAATAATCATTTTAATGCATTAGCATTGCTATCAATTATGTGTGCTAATGAAATGCATGCAGCTACAATCCATTTGGACTGTAAATTTCCTTTCGGTCAGTAATTGTTCTTCCCCCTCCACCCAGCTGTTTACCAAAAGTTGTAACATTGACTACCTTAATTTCAACTTCTATTATTACCACAGTGGGAAAGTAACAAGCTGAGAAAGATCTGACTGGAAGCGAACAAGGAATAACCACCATTTTGACAATAAATTTAGTCTACCATCATTGATTGGTGGTTAAGATTGTTGGTAGTTGAAGAGAAATGGGGGGGGGGGAAGGAGCTCAAGTACTTCTTTGAGTCCACGTACCATTTGAATCATGTACATGAGCCATACCATTTGAAGATATTATATAAATGTATCTTAAAGAAATATAGAATTATCTTAATTAAGTATTACAATAAAACTTTTCCTCAAAATTCTGACTTTCTCACCTTTTGTCCTATTTTATTCTCTTTTTATTGAAACAAGTTCTCACCCTATAGCTCAGGCTGGCACAATGAAGCCCAGGTTGGCCTCAAACGAACACAAAACCACCTTAATTCAGTCCTAGATAATGAGACTATAGGTGCAATTACCATATCCCTGGACTTTTGTACATCTCCCCAATTTAAACTCCCCAAACCCCAGGGCAGTATGTGAATGCAAGCCCCCACTACTATAAATTATGCAGTCAAATTTCCCACATTTGGGCAAATCGAAGGAGCTGGCACATCTGGGGTGCAATGGATAAGCCTTGGCCTGGGTAAACCACCTTTGTGATTGTGGTGTCTTACTCTCAGATTCTCATTACTGTAATGAGTGTGCACTAACCTAAAAAGCATCTGTTTTAGTGATCTCCAAGTATGGTGCTAGTCAAATTGAGTAGCTACATGAAGAATAGAACTTGGTCCTTATCTTCCACACTTCACAAAACTGAACTCCAAATAGACCAAGGACTTCAACATAAGATGCAATACCCAAATCGAGCAAAGAAGAAAGTAAAGAATATGTTTGAATTTCCTGGCACAGAAAAAGACATTCTGTCAGGACCTCAATGGCATAAGAAGTAAGACCAACAGTTTTAAGGCCTGGGAAGATGGCTCAGTGATTAAGAGCACTGACTTCCCTTCTGGAGAACCTGGGTTTCATTCCCAGCACCCACAGGATAACTCATAACAATCTGTAGCCTCAGTTCTAGGGGAGCCAACACCTTCTTCTAGCCTCTGCCCCACTAAGCCAGGCATGCACATGGTATACATGCAGTCAAAACACCCATATACATACATAAACAAATTTTAAAGACCAACAATAAATAAGTAGGACCTCATAAAACTAAACGCTTGGTGCAGCAGAGGATACCATCATTCAAGTGAAGAGGTGGCCTACAGAATGGGAAACAAAACTTTATCTCTGACAGAATATTGAGAATATACAAACTCAAAAACTTAAAATCAAGAAACAACTCAGTTTAAAAAAAATAGTTGCATGGAACTAAGCAGAAAGTTATCAAAAGATGAAATACAAATGGTGGAGAAACATTTTTCTTTAATATTCAACATCCCAAGCCATCAGCAAAATGCAAATTAAAACTACTTTGAGATTATCCCAGTTTGGATAGACAAGGTTTAAAAAAAATGCCGGTATGGATGAGAGGCAGAGGAACATTGATTTGTGGCTGATGGGAGTACAAACTGGTGCAGCCACTATGGAAATCAGTATAGAGATTCCCAAAGAAACTAAACTAGATATACCACATGATCCAGCTATCCCACTCTTGGGCATATACCCCCAAAGACTCTATATTCTAATACAGTAATACTTGTTTATTCAGGTACAATGTTGTTCTATGCACAATAGCCAGGAATTGCAAACAGAATAGGTGTCCATTAGTTAATGAATGAATAACAAAATGTGGTATATTTACACAGTGGAATATTATTCAGCAGTTAAGAAAAAAAAACTGCCCCCACCCCGACAATGGGCAGAGAGACACCTTGTTGGTGGTGTTATTCTAACATCTGGGAAGAGCAGAGCAGATGAGATGACAGTCCTTTGTTCATCTTAGCTTGATGCCTGGCTTGGTGGCCAAAGCTGTCATATGCCTGGGATTCATAAAAATCAAATCAAATCAAATCAGTGCAGCACAGCACAGGAGGAGGAAGACAAAGACCTACCCTCCAATGCCCAGTACAGGCAGGCCATTAGACACCCATTTGCCACCAAGCCACATGTACAGATAGATGAAGGATGCCACCCAGGGGCCCACCAGTGTGTGGCCAGCCTGCAGTGGGAGCCACCACAATGTGCAAGGAAGTGGTGGTCAGACGGGAGACACAGAAGTGAATGGTCTTGAGCATTATGACGAGAGGTGGAACTGGAGACTCAAGGGTGGAGAGGAGTAGCTTGCTGTGAATGGCCATTTCTGCCCCCACAGGGCCATGGTGAGTTCCCAGCCCGACCTGCCACTGAAGGCCATGTCTAGTCCAAGGTAATGCAGCTGCAGGGGTTGGGTGTCGATGTCCTTGGCTCATATTACCACTAAAGAACATGGGGATGCCCCTTGTTAGGGTAGCTACCAGGGACCACGTGGATGTTCAGGGGCTGTACATAATGGGTCTTGCCTCTCCGTGGTTGCAGTGCTCTGGAGAGCTGGCCCCATCTCTCACCAGCAGCAGCCTTGGAAAGCAGGCCCTGTGCTTACCAGGCAGCACACTAGAGCTGGTTCTGGTGTCATGGGTGTGGGTGAGCTGGTTCCGAAGTGTGTATGGGAGAGGTGACCCTGCCACTCATCTGCTGTGAGGTGGCACAGGCGCAGAGATGATGACCCCACCACCACTACCTCCATCAGTCAGGAAAGACACAATGATTGTTTTGAGTCAACACTCAAGAACTGAGATCTGACAGGAATTAAAATCTTATAAAAATCAAAAGTTAAAGTACTAATTTTGCTTTTGGTCACTCACTTTTGTGTATTGGAGATGGAAACCAGGGCCCTAGACATGCTGGCAAGAGCTCTTTACACTGAGCTATATCTCATCTTTTTAATAGTATAAATCGTTGAGACAAAATACAAGAAAGTTTTCAACATAGGTTTACTGGAAGGTGTTTTTAAGCATTTGTAATTTTAGCTTTTGATCAGGAGTCTCTTTAATTTTATTTTACATTATAATTCTCATGTAATAGTTACCCTTAAACTATGAAAGATACAATCCTCTCAGGAAAAAAATGAGTCAAATGT
Source organism: Apodemus speciosus (assembly GCA_002335545.1). NCBI lineage: Eukaryota > Metazoa > Chordata > Mammalia > Rodentia > Muridae > Apodemus > Apodemus speciosus. The sequence goes on from BDUI01000221.1 coordinate 58,370, forward strand.
TTAAGAAATAATGTATATGGAATCTGGTGATTCTATGAAGCACAGCATAAAATTAAAATAAGTTTTTAAAAAAAGAGTTCCCTGACATTTGGAAAAAATGCCATTCTCTGCAAAGACTGATTGTCAGGTCCTAGGACTACCCTTGGGAGTGTCAGCAGATGTGGTTGGAAAAGGGCTAGTCACCCTCCTCACTCTGCCCAAGTTCTTGGCAGAGCTAGACAGTCTCATGCTTACCCATCTATCAAACATCTGGCAATAATCTGGCAAATTCGTATTTGTACAAAGTATGTTCTTTGCAACTACCACAGTACAAGAATTACATTTAAATAGGAATTATGAAAAACACATGTAAGTGCATAAAGAACTAAAGGAAAGGTTGATCCTTGCCCCCAATTCAATAGAACACACCAAGTACTGCAGACCAAAGTGCTGGGTGAGCACAGTCTAGCAACCTACGGATGACACATGATGGCATATGAGAAAGTGAGGTGTAAGAGCCAAGCACCCAGACATTGTAGATCCACAGATTACACCAAGAAGGCAGCTGGACATCACCTCTTCCTCTAGGTAAAGCTCTGGGGTTGGGAGCTACGAGCAGCAGCTCTCCATACCCTTCTCTCCCTAGCTTCACCCTTCTCTCCCTAGCTTCTACTGTGCCGAAGAAAGACCCAGAGGCACAAGAAAATCTCAAACTAAAATTCTCACCATTCTAGCAAAAACCTTAAACTCTCCATGTAGGTGAATATTGATATTGGGGGACAGCATATTACTAAAAACACAAAATTCACTTCAACTGTGGAGAGCCATGTTTTGCTATGCACTGTGCTAAATAGACAGTTGGAGCTACCTAAGGAACAATGGTTCCCCGGTGAACTTCCAGACAGTAGAGAAGTCTGTATTTTTTTTATAAAAACAAAAAAGCAAACAAAACACACACACACACACACACACACACACACACACACACACACACACACACAAAGCCAACATAAAAAAGTGTGGACTGAGAACATACATTTTGATGAGATAATAAATGCATAATCCTTTTCATGCTTTCAGGGAATATCTTATTGAAAAGGTGTTCTGTTGTGGTGATTCGTCATTTGGTTGGTTGGTTAGCTGGTCTGTTGGTTGGTTGGTTGGTTGGTTGGTTGGTTGGTTGGTTGGTTGGTTGGTTGGTTAGTTGGTCTGTTGGTTGGTTGATTAGTTGGTCTGTTGGTCTGTTGGTTGGTTGGTTGGTTGGTTGGTTGGCTGGTTGGTTGGTTAGTTGGTCTGTTGGTTGGTTGGTTAGTTGGTCTGTTGGTCGGTTGGTTGGTTGGTTGGTTAGTTGGTTGGTTTTTCAGATAGTTTTCTACTCCATTCTGACCTTGGAACTGTCCTATCTGTAATCCAGGCTGGCCTGGAACTTAACGTCCCCCTACCCCACCTCTCAAGTCCTGGGATTATGGGCATACAACATCATGCTTAGCTGAAAGACTTTATTAAATGACATAGAATTAAAGAAAGGTTTTAGAAATTCATTTGACATCAAGAATAGAAATGTAATTTATGCATTTATTCACAGAGCAACTTCAACCATCTTTTGTGTTGTTACAACTAATTCCATTCTGTGCTATCTTAGGAAATGTACAGCGAATGCTGCAAGCATAAAGAATGCAGTGCTTCATGCTACTAAATAGAGAGAGAAGTCAATAGGCAGAAGAACACTCAAGTTTCTTATTAATATCTGCAACACAGCTTCAGAAATCCTGATCAACAAATTCATTGGTGTACTCTTTACTTCTTCAAATACTGAATAACACATTATTATAAATCATTATTAAGTAAATCATTTTAAAGTACATTAGATAAAGGAAAATGTTAGTAAAAATCTAATCTTATCAAATGGTTAAGAGCAGAGGAGACATGAAATGCACAACAGATACCTAAGTTCAGATCTTGCCTCTGCCACTGACTGAGGGACCTCACGTGAGATACTTAACTTTGAACATCAGTCTTATCTTTGAGATGGAGATAAAAATTTATTCCAAAGAATTATTCCAAAGAATCCTTCTAAGATCAATACAAAAGGTCTTACAACAGGTTGGATAAATAAGTACTTAATAGCAGTTCCATACAACAGGAAACTAACACGTCAAAGTGCCTCCAGTTACACTGTTGTACTTAGTGAGACATCTAAAACGAGTAACTCTTAAGTAATAGCCCTACAAAATCTCACAATATACTATATATAATCTATCTGCATGTTAATCTCCTAAATAGTGAAATTAATTTTCAAATCTATTACAAATTGTCAAATTCTCAACTTGTGAAGCTTGAATTATATTTTGCAGTAACTGTTCTTTGTTGCCTGAAAATTCTAGACCAAACTCGACTATCATGCATTACTACGTATTATAGCAGTTACTTCTAAATTTATATCCAAAGATGGCTTTAGAAAATTATTTGTCCATACTTAAGAAACAGTCTCCATAGAGCTCAGTTGTGAGATGTCCAAAGAAATATTTTAAGAAATCAAAGATTATGGCATCATATTGAATATAAAAAATAAGTACTTATTAGAAGACAAAAGCTTTGATTCATTTCTCTTAATTAGAAGAATTAATGAGCTGTGCATGTCTATATATGTGCACATAAAGGAAGGTAGAGGAAATATGCAAATGTGGGGAGAGGACCTTCATAGTGCCAGACAAATGGAGAGTGCTTTAAGCTACTAGAAGTGATCTGGGCTTCCTAAATCTTAACCCTGTACCGTTCATAAAGCATTCATTCCTCCTCTCTATTTCCTAGGTAACAAAGGTCACTAGATTTTATTGCTCACATAAACTCTTCTTCCAAGACTGATTTTCTCCCACTTTTAGAGCTGAATTTAAGTCTTTCCCAAAAGACTTACTTATATAAAAATGTTCTGAATTTGAAACTCAAGAGTATTAACTGAGATCTTGTTCTGATCTTTCTGTAACAGTGATTTGCTATAGGCCATTGTTCTAGATTTTGAATTTATTTTAAAATACTAAATGTAGATAAAAATAATTAAAAATGAAAAGTGAATTTTGATAGTAAATTTAGAAAATATGAGGAAAATGCATCTCCTACAGCTGAAATTGGATCAGTCAAAATATCTTTGTATTTCTTTCAAGTTCTTTACATGTACAACCTCACACACACACACACACACACACACACACTATTGTCATATGTAAGATCAGACCATATATACTGTGTAACATTGTATCCACTTTTCTCTTAATCCTGAACCAGCATTCCCCACATCATTTCAAATTTTAAAAACTATTTTTAAAGGTGTTACTCTCTCCTTCCATTCTAAGCATTCTGGTGTATTTTCACTATAATAAATACTTCAAACTAAAAAAAAATGTTGATGAAATTAAGGAGGGAAATTGGGGTAAGAACGGAGACTAGGGGTCCTTGCAGCCGTGTCCTGAGCTGCCTATATGGGTCGAGGAAAGTCCTCATCAGCGGCAGCTACTCCATGTCCGTAAGAGGGAAGTTGAAGGGCTGCCGTCTCTTGCTGGTGGCAGGTGTCTACAAGGCCCCAGACAACAGCAAGGGGGCTGGGATAGACTCAAGAATGTAACAGCAGTTTCCTGTGAAAAGAGCTACAAGAAGCCAATTCTGCTCGCACACAGGGAATAGCTTGCTCAGACCCAGTTCGCTTTAAGAATATAGCTACGTATATGGCTGTCATTATATAATGTATAAAGTATACAAACTGAGTGGATTAAAACAAAAAAGGAAAGAAAACAATGTGTCAAAAAGATAGAAAGCTGCCCAAAAGTTTTGCAGAAAGTTTCCGTGCTGGGGATGAGGCTCAGTGATAGAGTGCTTATACTAGGTCCTGTGTTGAACCTCCAGTACGGAAAGGGCAAAAACAAAACAGGAAAAGACATGGATGAGAAAAAAATTAATTTTATGATATTAAAAGCAGAAGATTCCTAGGAGGGGAAGAACTGGAAACAACTAAAGCATAAAATGGAACGGAATGAGTAGAAAAATAATATTTACAACYGAATGTACTATGCTTGCTCACAGTACTCTTATTTTCAGAACTTAAGTGACACACTTTAAGGTGTTCTTCCATACAAAGGTAATCACCAAGAAAGCTATCATGAGTCCAAAATCACACTGAACACACCTCTACACTAATTTCACTGCTCAGTGCAGCATTGCTTCTTTTGTGCCTAACAGGGTGGCTTCATCCATGAGGAGAGTTTATAGAATTCCCTATTGTGTGACGAAAGATCCATCCAATTTTACATCAGTCTAAACACGCTGCCCATGATGAGTAATCRTTCAGTAGTTAGCATTCTCCTTGGCACAATGGTCTCCCTCTTTTGACTCCTGGTCCTCTTAGGAAATTAAATGAGATTTGTGTTCTCTTCCCGGAACAGTGTGTCACACATACAAAACTGTACAAAAGCATTTCCAGAGGCTTCTGGGACTCCTTGAATCCCTGTACCAGAAAGGGGGAGGGTCTAATGAGAACTAGTAAAGTAGCAGAGTCATGGAGCAATTAAGGCAGGATGGGAACTACAACAAGAACTTTACCGGTAATCCTGGGCCACGCTGGCCTAGCTTTTAAGTCTGATATGTGAGTACTAAAAGACACCCCTCTCACTGTCCAGTGTCTCTCAATGAAAGAGCCTCCGAGAAGTCACTAACTTCCTCACACCATTCTGATGTACAGAGTGGAATCAAAATGCAGACTTGCTCTCCTCACTGTCCATCCAATGCACATTACTATACTTAACCCCCTTAAGTGAAGTTACTGTTTTCACCTTAGAACTTATGGTTGAACCAGGCTATTAGACAAAACGCAGGCACCAGGAGCTCCTGAGAACAAGGTTTCAGTCGCATTTCTGCTTCCCATGCCTGGCTCGTAGGTAGCATTCATTAAAGGGGAAATGAATGACTAAATGCACACGCTAGGACAGAAGTTGTACATGGCAGAACCTGTAGGCAGCCTTATGTAACCACAAACGGATCCTGATTATCACACTAAATATTCTTTCAGTCAATTACTGGCATATGTATTTTAAAAAATTGGTAAAACTTCTTTAAGCTGTGTCTTAAAACTAATTCCTAAAACACAAAATAGCTTTATATTAATCTGTTACCAGAGCAATAATTAACAATCTTTATTAGTGAACAAGTGGATCTTATGGAGATCAAGCTTGTGCTGGAAATAAATTATAAACTGTCTATTGTATAAATTACAACTATTTCCAAAAATATCAAACTTCACAAAATATACAACTGGAACTTAAATGCACTTAAAAAATTTTTTTTGCCATAATTGCACAGAAGATGGAAGCTAAAGCACCATTCCAATATACTAAAGGTAATTGCTGCATCTACTGCTCATGTCATGTTGATGTATGACTATGAAACAAAGGTCAACCTTCTGCACTCATACATTATCAAATTTGAAAGCACAATATTTGATTCTGACCAACCTTTAAACTGCCCACAATATGTGTAAAAAAGAGATGGAGTTTTACCTTGGTTTTTTTTTTTTTTTTTTTTAATGAATCCATGTTTCGGAAGCAGAAGGGTCACAAAGTCAGTGGCAAGGTTAGATGTCAACGCCATGAATCTCATGGTGTCTTAGCTTATCAACGAGGTCTAGAACAAAGATTACAAGCAAAAATTGCTATACTAATGAAGACAAAGATCTAAAAAATTAAATAGTCCAGGCCCTCTGACAGAGGGCAGTACTTGGTGGGCAATAAGGCAAAATTAAGGACATAAATCACTCTTTAGAGCTCATAAAACTCCACAGCACGTGAACGGTCTACAGGGCTGGGGACTGGACTGCTGAGGACAGAGGTGGCAGCTGCCACGCCTCTCACTATTCGTGGGGAACGCAGCAAGCTTCTTGATCGGAAGACAAGTCATCACTTCTCCTGCTCTTCAGACTCTGCACACACTACGACCCTGCTGACATTCGATTTAGTAGTCATGTGGCATACTGGATTCAAAACTAGTGTTTGTTGGGTAGACAAATTGGTTTTATCAGTCTACTGAAAACTGAACGGCTTCTGCTCTCTCCATCAGTGGCCAGCAGGAGGGGAGAGCAGAGAACAGCAGAGAGAAAATCTCTGCTTTCAGTAACTATGGTCTACTCTCGCTGTCCAGATGTGGTCTTTATTATATTACTTACTTGGGGTGGAAGCGCACGTGTGAAGTCCCGTGTGGAGGTCGGAGAGCAATGTTCTAAAGTCAGTTCTCTCCTTCCACCACGGGAGTCCCTGGAGCTGAACTCACGTAGTCAGGCTTGCTAGCAAGTGGCTTTACCACTGAGCAATCCTGCCTGGCTGTTGTTGAAATAAGCTGAACTATAGGAGATTACCACATTTAAGGGGAAAAGGTTTCATGAACAATCAAAAGGAATTCAGATCTTCAAAAACCAAAAGGAAAATGTATTGAAAAGGAACAGCAAGAACCCATACACAATATTGAACCAAAATAGGTCTCAAGAATATTAATTTTATTCCAGTTTATATTCAATTTCAATTACAGGACTCAAAGTATTCTATTCTGAAAATCCATRCACTGTAGCTATGTGAACACATAGTTGAGAATAAGTTTATTCCAAGTATATTTGCTTTCTTTTGAAAGATTGTTTTATAAAGCAAACCATTGCAACTTTTTAAAAAATGCTCCCCTTTATTAGGTGAGCAAAGCCTTTGGAATTCTTGTTAATAGACAGTAAAATATGAATAGCCAGTTTCAGTTTTAGGAAACAGCTTATTAGTTCATAAAACACACATTGAAATGCCTTAATAAAAACACAGAATCCATTTCCTTTTGCTCTGTTTTGCTTTGAGGCAAGAACCCAACTTTGAAATCTATATACTAACCTATATATTGAAAAAGGAAATATTCTTAAATTCTTAAATTATCTTGCATAAAAGTGTGTATGTGTATCTAGGCCCCACTAGATCTAGATGTCAAAAAGTAGAAATGTAAGTAAGTTCTAAGCAAACAGCAATCACAGCATCAAATGGGTTAGAAACAGGTAAGTGAAAATCAATAGAGCCAGCACTCAGGCAAGCTGATCTCTGAGTCTAAGGCCCATGTGGTTTACACAGCAACTCAAGGTCAGCCAAGAAATACATAGTGAAAGTCAGAGAGAGAGAGAGAGAGAGAGAGAGAGAGAGAGAGAGAGAGAGAGAGAGAGAGAGAGAGAGATGGGGGGAGAGGGGAGAGTACTCTTATAGGGATATCTTTACATATCTCATAAGAAGCAGGAAAAGAATTGTTGAATGATCTTACCTGCAATTCTTAAACCCAACCCAAGTATCAGGTTCTTCTGAGCACTGGCTGACTCTCCCACTTCCTCACGCGTTTATTAGGTCATCTCTAGCTTAGTTCACTCATGTTATTGAGGCTAGCCCTCAATTAATTCTTTGGGCAAGTTCTCCCTCTCTAGTCCCAAATCCATCACTCACAGGAATTGCAGACAGAAATAGCAGACCAACCTCTTGTGCTAGCAAAGTCAAGTGTACCACTTAGTAATGAGAACCTAGCTTTCTGATTTTTTTTTTAATGTAATATGTCTGTTCTGTCCTGGTTTACTTTGGTTTGAGATCAAGAAGGATATAATAACTAAGAAACATAGTCTATGTTCAGTATTCCATGAGAACTGAGAAACAGACCTAATAAGCAGCCAGGTATCTCCTGCATAAATGGCATGTTGAGATATCATACAACCATGAAAAGCCAAAGGGCTGTAGCCTAGCTTCTTCAGCTACCTAAGGAGTGTGCACATGTAGTAAAGGAAGCAATCTTGGTCACCATGTTTAAATCCTATTTGCAGCTCTAAAAACCAGCTTTAGGAAATTAATTCCATCTCCATGTGACACTTGTCTCCCTAAAGTCACTGAAAGAACCCTAAGAGTGTGTGCATGATTGTACCTAGAGCTCAAGCCTGACCAACAGGTGGCATTATGTGCACCAAATGTCCTGCCTGCAACACCCTTCAAAGCAGACTAAGAAATATTTATTTCTATGAAAATAAAATTTTCTCAGTTTTCCTAAAGCAAGCGCCAGGGATCTGGYAAAAGTCTTGAGTAGCTAAAAATTTGGCCTCTTTTCACAGAATTCTGGACTGAGGGAAGTTTTTAAGAACACTTTTTAATCTTCACAGAGCTTCCAACATTTATCAATTTTGATGCCAAGGGCAAAAGGCAGGGTTGGCCAGCATGCCCCTGAACCCACCTGTCAGCACCCTTAGTAACAGGGTGACAGGCAGCACCAGGCGGCCATGCCGTGCTTGTAGGCAGGTGCTGCAGACCCAAACTCGGGTCCTCATACTTACTCAGCACTGTTCTCAGTCCCCTTCAGCAATTTAAAACAGCATTTTATTTTTACATTGACTTCATTTTCATCTGTGTGCGTGTGCGTGGGGGGGGGGGGCACACATGTGCCGCAGCAGACATACAGGTCAGAGGACAACCTGAGGGAATTGGTTCTCTTCTTCCACCATGTGGACCTCAGAAACCAAACTTAGGTCGTAAGACTTGGCAACAGGTACCTTTACCTACTGGGCCATCTCTTGGGTCCCAAGAAGATTAAATGTAGTAGTTTTTTAAAAAGAAAAAAAAATAAAAAAGAGGAGGAAATGATAATTAATTTAAATAAGCTGAGACAAATTAATTGCCTGCGGACTGATGCAATTTAATAATGTTTTAATTTTGCACTCATTTTAGTTTTTATTGTGTCAAAGACACAACTTTTCCATATTTATAATTGTCTGTCTAAATTCAGAATATTTTTATCTGTTGGCCAGTAGTATTAAAACACTTAGAAATTTAATAAACTTGAAATAAAATTATAAAAGGTCTCAATTCATAACCATTTCTACACTGATTCATCATTACATGGTACCTGAATTATTTTTCAACAGTTCTTTCATTTGTGAACTGTGTCTAATGTCTTCTACAATTCTTAGATCACAGAGAAACATTTTTTTCTGCTAACTTCCTAGAGCAGTTCCATTACCCACAACCACTCAAAACAGCTCTTCTCCTCAGTCTACCCTTCAAGTGATACATACAAAAAGCTAACACGTTATATGGTAATTAAGGTAGGTACTGTCAGTTGGAAACAAAACTGTTAAAGAAATCACAAACTTATTAATATTGAAACAGTGAAAATTCATGGTTCAATACAATACACACACACAAATAAGTAACACATACAGCTGTTGACTTGATTCTACTGTGAAGGTGTGAATATACATTGAGTACATGATGAAAAACTTATAGTTTATTAATAAATAATAACATTTCCAACCTTGGGTTTCCAAGTGGTGCTACTTCAATTCAACAGCTATATATTGAGCTCCTTCGGTATCTATATAAAAGGAGGTATTTCAGGAGAAAAAGCTTAAGACATGTAGGCAACTAGGAGAAACATTGCATATATGCAGCACTGAAAAGGATAACCTATGTATACTGAAAGTGTGTGTACAGAGGAGGGGAGGTAGCAGTGACAGTAGTTGTAATGCAAAAAAAATTGATGTGAGAGCCAACTGGGAAGACTTTACCAGTCGATACAGTAGTTCAGATCTCCTCTCTCAAACACAGAGACTGAAGACAGCTGCAAAGATCTGAGGACCCACTGCACAGACAGACAGGAAAGGAGCATGACCAAAGACAGCTTTCATCCTGAGGTGAGGTGACAGAGGCAGGAATTAGAAGGCAATACAATGATGATTAACAGTAAGGCTTTGGGAGCTGAAGAAACAGTTCAGCAGAGCAGAGCTTAGCATGTATGAGGCCATGGTTTCAACATCAATGACTAACAGCAAAGTTATCACAAGTGATCTGCTTACAGTCAGATCTCAGACTTCCCACATGCCAATATAGACCTCTAAGAAAGCTGCTTATTCTCTCTACATCTTGTTTCTTTCCCAAATTCAAGATATAAAATCTCCATAGGACCATTCCCCCCAAAAAACAAAATTGTGTGTAAACACATACCTACAGCAGGCAGCATGTTGTTTGCTGGAATAATGCAGGTTATTAATTGAAATGAAATGGGAAATAATATAAATGTAAAATGTTTAGAGGAGAGCAAGGCACCCAGGGAATGATTGCAGCACCCAGGATTCTGAGGCCTTAAGTCACAGAGTCAACACTAAGCTGGGCTACATTGCAATATTCTATTGGAGATGAGGGGAAAGAAATCAGGAATTAACACTTCGAAGACAGAAAGAGAGAATATATTTTAAATTCTTGCTTGAATACTGACACTATTTGGTGAAATGACACACAAGTTTGAACAAGTGTTCTTTTTAAAGAAACACTGACTTCACAATGCCATGGCAGTAGGTAAATACACAGCTATGAAGTCAAAGAAATAGATCATGCTACATAGCTATTAAGAGAAACAGACCACGCTRGGGATCTGATATTCGCAGACAGACAGTAATTAAGTCCCTGGGCTTGGTGAGAGCTCCAGAGAATGACTGCACAGAATAAGAACTGACAACAGGTGGCAGCCAGAGAGCATCAGCATTTAAAGATGGCAGAGGAAGTCTTCAAAGGACCTGAAAACAAGAAGCCAGAGAAGATAACAGCAGTGCACATCCAGAACCTAAAGGATGAAGGTGTCCCAAAGAAAAGAAACATTTGACCAAGTCAATCTGCCAAGCAAGAGCATGAGTTAAGTACTGAATAGTCCCTGGATGTGGCAAGCTATTCACATGACAAATGAGCAGGGCACTGCTAGGTTCTCCACATGCAGACCGAAGAAAAGCAAATTGCGAAGACGGTTAATGGGAGAACAAAATACCCTGCAGAAAGAATTCAGAGTAAAGACAAAGAGACCAGATACCGGACTGAAAGGCAGACGGTTAGCTTTGGACAGGGAGGAGGCTATCTCTGTCAGAAAAAAATTAAGCTGACACATGAGGCAAAGAGGGCAAAGCATAGCCAAAGAACTGGGCGAGAGTCCTATAGCTACGGTAGAAGGGTGCGGGTAGGAAAGACAGGGAGAAGCTAACTGTCTGCAGGCCACACTGAGGACACAATGAGAGGGGCCTTCAACATGCTGAGTGAGCACTTGTGAACAGGGAAGTTCACCCTCATTTACACTAATTGGAATAATCAGAAATGTGGAGTCTCATTCCCTTCAGACATTGYCTACTATATAATATCAGAATAAGATTTTCTTTTTTAAAATACACCAACAATTGCCTATCTGTTGTGTTAATTTTATTAAGCTCCTTTTAAAATTTGAATTTTTTATTTTTAATTATGTGTATCTGTGGGGAAGAGAGTGCACATTAGGCTAGTGTCCTAGGAGGCCAGGTACAAGGCATTAGATCTGCTGGACCTAGAGCTACAGGAGGGAGCAAGCCACCCAAGCTGGGAACTAAAAAGCAAGCCTGCATTCTGTAAGAGCAGTTCTCATTCTTAACACTGAAACACCTCTCTAGCTCCCCCTTTATATTTCTTTCGGGGGGGGGGGATGTTTTTATATAATAGCTCCTTGCTTTCATCATTAGATCCCATTTCTCTGAGGTGCACATCAGATGTTTTTTAACAAGACTTAATATGGTGCAACTAACACACACACACACACACACACACACACACACACACACACACATCCCTTGTAAAATTTACAAACAAAAAAGGTTTTATGAAGCTGGAGAAGTGGCTTAGTGGCTAAGATGACTTCCTGCTCTTGCAGCCAAGTTTGATCCCTAGCACCGATGTGGCAGCTCACAGCCATCTGCAACTGTCATTTCAAATGATCCAGGTATCTGGCCTCTACAGATACCTGTCAAGACAGGCTGGACACAGACATTTATGCAAGTGAGACATTTATACTCATAAAATAAAAATAAACACATCTTTTTTAAAAAAGATTATATTCTAGTTTCAGTTCTCCATTTCTTTAATCTATCATTGACATGTGCATATGACATTAATGCAGAAAACTTCTGTTCAGAGCAACTGAATTGAATGCTCATAGTTTTCTTTAATTTCATTATCTACCAAAGGATCTATGGCCCTTCCATAGATCCTTTCCTAGCAAGAAAGCTAGGTACATCATATAAATTATTTTTAACTTCCCAGTACTTATGTAAAACATATTATTTTTTTCATTTTACAGATTAAATAAATGCAGAGAGGTTAGGTGAAATGCCCAAGATTGCAAAGCTGACATTCAGATCCAGTTCCACATGCTTGAATTTACAGATGTTAAACTAAAATGACTCAGAATATTAACACACTGGGATCTTTTATATATGTTAGATGAGGTATTAACTTAAAACTATAAACTCTTAAATGATAATAAGTATATTTAGTTTAAATAAACATTCAATGGCTAATCTTTTAGCTATTGTAATGTACACACTATCGTAACGTGTCTCCCAATGATGTAAATTCACTTCAGTTGTTTCAATATAAGACACACAAAAGGAAACTAGAACAAATCATCGTATTGTGTTTAAGAATAACTAGTATACATCAAAATCTCCCCACATGATGCTTGGTATACATACTCAGTCTAGTGAGTCTCATTAAATTTAACTGCCTTGTCTTTAAAAAATGCTTTTATTTGTCTCTCAAAGTTAAAAACTACCTATGGCATAATATGCTTCAAAATCAGAAAAATTTAACTTCTGTTTAGAAACACTAAACCTCACTGATTTTGTCACTGATTTTGAAAATCTAAATAAAAAGAAAAACACCATAATTTGCTATATATTTATCATACAGTGAGTTCTCCCTACCATGATTTTTTTCAGATAGCGAAGTTCTCTATCAAGACACTACGTGAAGAAGTCTAGATATTTAATAAAGAAAAAACGCTGCCATGTCATCTTTATTTTCCTTAACAAAACACACACACACACACAAGAACCATTTATAGATCATCATTATATTACAAATATAAATAATACCAAGAATTCAAGTACAGTCAAGTGCAGATGTATTTCCTATTAATATGTAAACATAAACTAACTATATACATCATGTGCCTTTGGCCCAGTTGTAAAATAAAAGACAACAAAAGAACTACTGCACTTGACTGTTTAGTCGCATTCTTACTGAGAATCCGTACCAATGCATATGTAAGTAAGGTTACAGCTTTCAGCATCACTTAATGTAAACACCTAAATAGATATTTCCTTCCCACTGGCAAATATCTCCAAAGTTAAAATTTAATGATGAAGTATTCAAAATCTTAATTATGTTTCAATCCTTAAACACTATGGAAGAAATTATTCCTAGCCAAATTTGTTCCTATGTCAAAATGGGTATTATTTACAAGTTATACATGTAGAAAACAAATTTTTTTTTTAAACTTTAGAATGCACAAAGTATCTAACAGCTATGTCTCTGCATATTAACTGATACCACGTGCTTTTACTTTCAATTCCCAGCGGTAGGACTTGGATACATTGAACTTGCTGGGTAATCTGAATATGAATAATATTAAGCATAGATCTAGGAGGCAAATTTTTCTGAGTACCACAAAGAAAGCAGTAACTAGCATCAACAAGACTAAACATATCCAGTTGAAGGCACATGGAGTATTTACTACTTTGTCACCAAAGACTCTTCACTTGGTTCAAGATTAGAAACAGAATCCGCGCTGAGAACAGGTGGCTTGGCTTCGTTCGCTGACGGTTCCTCCTTCTCAGTCTCTTCTTGGTTCTCTTCCGGCTCCTCTGGACCAGATGTTTTTTCAATCACTTGGCTTGTCTGCTCTGTAACTGGTACTTTGTCATCTCTCTGCTCAGTACTATTATCAAGAACATCTTGTTCTTCTAAAGAGTCTGAAAAGAGAAAAAGACATAGGGATATGTCTTCAGAAAAAGGATATCCAAATGTCAAAACTGCTAAATAAGACAAGCCAAAGATAAACATAAAAATGTAATAAGAAACGGCAGAATGGTCTAACGTTACCTTTTAAATCTTCACTCTATAGCATACCACTTAGGAATTAGTATAACTGAATAACTGAAGGAAATAAATTCATACTTTAATAATTTCATACACAATAAGCTTCGAAAGATACAGCTACAAGCACAAGTCCAAAACTCAAGGCCTCGACAGAATGAAATGCTCTTAAGTGTATTGATTTATGAGAACTTGACAAACACTTGAGTTACTTGGGAAGAGGGGATCCAACTGAAGAACTACCTTCATGAAACTGGCCTGTGTGCTTGGGGCATTTCCTGATTGATGTGTGAGGTCCCAGCTCATTGTGGACAGTACCACCTTTGGTCAAGTGAACTTGGATTGTATAAAAAAGCAAGTTGAGCAAGTCATAGGGAGCAAGCCAGTAAGCAGCACTCCTCTGTGTCCCCTGCATCAGCTCCTGCCTCCAACCTCTTCCCTGGAGTTCCTGACCCAGCTTTCCTCAATGAAGGACTATGACCAGCTGTATGATGACGGTTTGGGTGTTTTATCACAGCAACAAGAAACCTAACTAGAACAACAAGTAAGTCTAGAAAACAATACAAACATACAATCACCCCCAGGTTACTGAAAAGAAAATCATTTTTCTTATACCTAAGCAAAACTGTAAGCAATGTACAAATGTATACTTTTGTATATATGCATATATGCACTAATATCTATGTATGCATGTATGTAGTAAGTATGTGTATGTAGGCAGCACTCTCCCAATCCTATACACATCTCTAGTACTCAAGGATGAAAGAAGTCAAGATGCATGTTTTCTATCTGTGTGTCTTATCTCCCCTTATCCCTGTCTAAGTGCGCACCAGTTAAACTTAGGTACTGGAATATGCTGCATACTTCAGTGTACTAAGACAAAGAAAAGGGTTTTCTTCCTTTTCTCTATAAACAGAAAGTTGTGTTCTTAGTCTCTACCTGAAAATCTACTCCCTTTAAATTCTATTTTTGAGTTTTAATTTAAATTACTTAATAATAACTTAATAACACATTTTTCTAATTAAACTTTAATTCTATAAATTTTTAAAAATGAGACAGAGTGATAAAAGCAGAGATGCTTTAAGTCTCCTAATTTTCAAGTCAAAGATAAAAATTTAGCTTTAAAGTATTTTTTTCATAGTAAGTCTAACATTCTTGCTAGCAGAAAAATAATGAAAGCACATGAACTTAGCAAGGGCAAAATTTCCTCATGAATGCTCTTTATGGATAAACTATAAGTATTACTGATCAAACAAAAACCAAACAAAACCAAACAAATCCTAGGGTAAGGCCAGATGCTTAAGAAAAGATTCTAGTTAAATGCCTTGTAACATAGTCAAAATTTCAAAGTAAATAGTTTCGCAAAAAAAAAAAAAAAAAAAATTATGTACATTATGCACATAGTAATATAGAAGTGTAAGAAATCCATGGCTTTAGCATAATAGTTTAATAAACAAATAATGCTTTTGTCAGAACTTGCCAAATATTTTAGAAGTATTATCTCCTTAAACAGGTATCCTGGACTCCTGACTACAGGATCAGTTACAACTATTTTCTTCTTTTACAGAATAAAAGCCTGAGATTTCAGTAGAAGCAACCACATAATGATGTCTTACTGTATGACAACCCAAACAGCTGATCACAAAAAGTAGTGTGGAGTGGCCATAAATCACACGGTGACACGAGTACAGGAGCCCTACCTTGTTATAATACAGAGCGTAAGTGGCACTGCTACACTACTGGAAATCATAATGGAAACCCAAAGAAGAAAGAGTAAGTCACTCAAGCTTCATTAAATGAGCAGGGCAGAGAGAAGAGAAAGGACAAATGAAACTGTGAATAAATACAAACCATTTCTGCTGTAAAAGCCAACAAGTTCTTCTGCAGGAAACTTAGGAACTGCCAACCATTTGTAACACAAGCCTCACAGAACTTATTCACAGAATTTTAAGAGTCATGGTTTTCCACAACTCTTCTGGCCATAAAGCAATACTTACTTGGCAAGAACTTTGCAATTTGCTTAGGAAAGCCTTCTGAACCCAACCTATTAAGTCCTATAAAATGGGGGATAAAACCCTAATAACATAGGAGACAACTCACAAACACCAAGCTTAAGTGAACATAGGCGCAAACCACTGGCCAAATTATGAGAGAATGACACAATAGCAAAGGGGTCAAGGTTTAAAATTTATTATATTAAACTTTATTAAATTTAAAACTTTACCAAGTCAAAGACAGTTTTAAAATTCTAGGTTTATATAAAAAAGCTAATACAAAAAAAATTGAACCATACCTCTAGATATTTCAAACATCTATAATACATGAATTCAAAGAAATACTGTGTATCTTAATTATTAGTAAACATGACAGTTTCCAGGYGAAATTATATTTCAGAAAATATATAGAAAAGCAAAAACTAGTAAAACAATGACTAGTGTTTGAAAATAACTGACATGCCTGTTTATTTATAAGGACKTTTCTTCTTTTGGGTTAATCTGTAGAAAAACAATCTTGATGGGAACAATGCACACACACATAAACACACACATACACCCTGGTACATGACATGCCTATGACACAATCATAGGATTTGATGCTTACAGGAAACCACACAAACAAGTCGTAAGTGAACAGGTACATAGTATTAACAGATCCGTACCAATTTCACATCTAAACATTAGAGTATTACAACAAGACCATGTATTAACCATGTACTATCCCAAAATATTTATTTCTATGGGAACATTATTTGCCTAGTCTAACAAAAAAAGGGGGGGGGGACTTGTTGTTTGTTTTAAATGATGCTGCAATTTAAGATAGTTTGGAAATATAAAATACACTTTAAAAGGTATTTGACCAGAAGATACAAAAAGACTAACACTCAAAATAGTAACCTGAATGACCGAATTATATATGCAAGAAAAAATAATTCAAATCAGGTTTAGCTTTCATAATACAAAACAAACAACAAACAGAATACCATAATGTGATAAAACAAAAACAATACACATCACTGTTTCATTACCTACTCCTATCCACTAACCTCCACTCCAATATCACTAAGAGGGCAGTGTTTTTCTACCCAATAACAGTAATTGGTAAGTGGCTATTCAGACTAAGCCTCAGCTCAGCTAGACAATTGAAACTCAAAACTGAATGTAACTATAATAAATACTATTGCTTCACCTATAAACACACACACATGGAAAGATATCTAAGATCCTTACCTTAGCTTTAGATTTTCATCCTAGCTCTTAAAAAAATTACAATTTCAGTCTTTAAGTACATTGGTTGCAAAAGATGGCATTTTCACAAGATTTGTCAATATATTTAAGGAACAAAGGCATGAATTCCACCTCAATTCATACCAATGACTCAGTTAATAATTCCACTAAATGACAACCAGTTTTTAAATATGTGTGTGTGTGTGTGTGTGTGTGTGTGTGTGTGTGTGTGTGTGTGTGTTTCAAAACACAGAGTACTATTTAGCTATTTATCATTGGTTAACAATTCAATTAAACAGTTTCATTAAATGTCAATGAAATGATTCCTAATGATATTCTGCTATATTTATAGCATCAGTGTCTCACCTAATCGTCATCAGAGAGGCTTCCTCCAGCATCTGATCAGAACAGATTCAGAGACACACAGCCAAACATTAGGCAAGGCTTGGGGGAACCCTACAGAAGATGGGGAGGAAGGATTATAAAAGCCAAAGGGGTGGAGGATACCAGGAGAACATGGCCCAAAGAATCAACTAAGCAGGGCTCACAGGAGTTCACACAGACTGAAGCAGTAACACAGAGCTTGCACGTGTCTGTGTGCAAGGCCCTCTGCTTACATGCTGTGGTTGTTTAGCTTGGGGTTTTGTTGGATGCCTAACAATGAGAGTGAGGGTCTCTCTGACTCTTTTGCCTGCTCATGAGACCTTTTTCCTCCTGCTGGGGCCTCATCCAGCCTTGATGAGGGTATATGCCTAGCCCTATGACAACTTGCTATCCTGTGTTCACTCACTATCACTATGAGGCCTGCTCTTTTCTAAAGGGACTCAGAGGAGGAGGTGCTGTGAGTGTGAGGAGAAGTGAGGTGGTAAGGGACTGGGAGGCTGTGGTCATGATGTACTATATGAGAGAAGAGTAAGTAAAAACAAAAAAGTTCATTGCAAACCAATGAATGACCTAAAACTAAACCATTATCGGAAAATGTTTAAAAAAATGAGTCAAAAGATAAAATTATATCTAAAACAAACTACAACAATATACTATTCAGAAAGTTCAACATAAATAAAGATTGAAGCTTTGGTGAGGAGACTGATATATAAACAGGAGTCTTCATTACTAAGTAGTCCAATTTCCTAGAGTATAAGAGAAATACTGAAAACAGAATTCTTATTCATCCATTATAACCTAATAGTAACAGTACTTTGCATATAAGAAATAGATATCAGATTACCAAATTTTAAATTATATAAAGCTTAGTTAACACTTTTTGCCAATATTGAATAGAARCCATGAATTTTCATAGTATCCTGCGAATACAAGCTATTTTTAACTAAAGCAATTATAAGAGCTCTAAACAAACACAACTGAGAAATAGAAACAATATTTTTCAAACAGTAGCAAAAACAGAATAATTAAACTTATGCAAGAATGTAGACCTCCATGCTCAGATTAGATCTGTGAAAAGAATGCTATTCATTTGAGTAGCTTAGTATTTTGGAAAACATTTTATTTATCATCATTATTAATAGTGTTGGGGCGGTGCACATGCCATAGCATGACACAGCCAGCGCCCAACACTGCGGAGCCTCTTTTTCTGCCTTTCTGTGGACTCAGGTATTCAAACTCAGGTTATCAAACTTTCATGACAAGTGCTTTTACCCCCTGGGTCATCTTGCTGACCCCAATTTTGAGGGGGAGGAAAAAAAAACAATCAATCACTTTAATGTCGTCAGTTGGCAGAGTTAATTTTTATGTATTTATGTATTATGTATTATACATTATAATTTAATCATAAAAGGAAATAAAGAATTTAAAAGCAAGTCCTTTTGGTATGCCAGACCTAGTAGTTTTAGAAATCAATTAACTTCCCTAGTTTCCTGTGTTTTTGTTATCTGTTATCAAAGTATCTGAATATACAATTCTAGAATTAAAAAAAAAATCAAGGATTAACAGTAATTTCTTCTAAATCTCTGGTGAAAACTTGTCAAGATTCCATATGCTGTTTTAAAACATGATTTAGAAATTTTGCAAACCTTATCCTAAATGCAAATTCTTCTACTGTCAGTAACTGCAAAGACACGGCATAGGCTGGGAGGCCTGAGTTCTAGATTGTTTATATAAATGCTTGCTGATATCTGTTGAAAGAAAACTTCAGAAGGAAGTTATCTTTTCAGAGTATTTGTCAATCCAATAACATAATCTGTACAGTTTCTGCTATTAAGAAGCTATTTCAATACGTTTAAAGATACAAAATGAAAACAAAATTGTCTGTCCAGTTCTCAATTTTCTACAACACTGATGAATTTAGAATTTTAATCTCTCAGCTACATTGGCTATTAGCACAAAATAGATGACTGAAAACACATTGTCTTATTTAATAGCTCAATTTAACAACATGGTGCATCACCAGTGTTTAAATGCAGCTCCCTCTGTTCATCAGAAATACTTGGCATCATTTACTATAGGATCCAGCTTTAGGCTGACACTGTATCGTAGTGTAACAATAGGAGTCTTGGAGAAAAGTTTCTGTCTTCTGAAGAACAAAAAAGAAAAAAGATGGCCAGCCACTCTGATGAATCCAAAGAGAAGCACGAAAGAAGACTACTTTAAAAACGTCCTTAATGAAACAGAATCATTGCTTCAGCTCTTAGTACTATGGAGTCATCAGACCCTGCTCTGAGTTTGGTCTTCACCTATTAACATTACCTTACTGGGGTTCACTTTGAGCCAGTTAGACTTCATTCCGGAGATTTCAGATAGAAAATGAGACATCTGAGGTAATGTTCCTCCTAGATTAGATGAGAAGGAAAGGTATAGCTGTATGTTGTTTGCTAACTATCCATCTTGACCTTAGTAGAAGAAATAAAAAATAGGACCCATTATCAAGATTTGTATTTTGTTGGCTTTTTTTTTCCTCTTTGAAAAAAAARAATCAAACCAAAAATACTATTGGTTTTCAAGCATTAACTTTTAGCTTTCATAAGCAAGGTTACTCATGGAACGGACTTCAGTTTTTCCTCTAGGCATCTTCAGTATAAAATCCTTTATTCTCAGTTCCAAGAGGCCGCAATGCCAAGGCAGAGGGTTTGCATGTGTCAGCATGCAGCTCAGAGCATGACTTAAGCAAAAGAAAAAGGTTGACACTGTGTTTGGAGTTGATGCTGCAGACTTCCAGACGAAGATGCATTCACTCAGCGTTGGAAGTCCATAGCTGTCTATATTCAAGTTCACATTGATACTTGTTAGTAAGCCAAAAGCCAAGCCCAATTCCACACATATTTCAGGTTCATTCTTCATAGTTAAAAAAAAAAAAAAAAAAAAAAAACAACTTGAATCTCATACTAACCTTGTGGTATCTAAAATATTCATTGTTTCACATAAGCCAGCTAAAGCAATTTAAATGCTTTTATGAAAATAAATCAAACATATGTAAATAATAATTGCTACTCAATTTGTCAATTTCCAGTATGTTTTTATACACCGAAATATTATGGTCTGTTTCATAATTTTAGCCATCCTCATAATTTAGAACTGAAGTTACAAAAAAAAATTGAGTGAATACTAGTAATAAATAGTTGGCAGTTTTCTACTTCACCTCGTCCGCTTTTTCATGAACTTCCTTAAGAGTTCCTAAGATAGAGTTGCAAAATGAATTCTAAAATACAAGTTCTGATAAATCTTACTTCTACACAACAAAGTGACTCCTTTATCACAGGCAATGTTAAGCTCATGGGCCTCTAATAATAAACTATCCAAATGAAACACAATATTATTAACCAAGTTGTCCAAAACATGCAAAGACGGCTTTCTAACTCCTAAGTTTCCTGCCTTCTGGTCCTTTCTCCCAATTGGAGTGGTAGACACACACATATTCTACCCACACATATTCTAAATATTTTGTCCTTACAACAGTTGTTTCAAAATGCTTGAGTTAAATACATCAAAATGATTCCAGAAAAGCATCACTAGTCAAGTCTCTCAAACTATACAAGAGTTCATTCCAATGGCAATGCTTAACCAGCTGGTGCTAAATCATAACATCATCTGCATTTGAAAACCGAAACACATCATAGCAATCACAGAAGAAGCCATCATAGCAATAGCTGACATGTGCATGCTTAAGAATCTGATAAATTAACTCACTGTTATCTTTAATAAATATTGTGCTTATATTATTAGGCTACACACATTACCAAGACAAACACTTTAGCTAACACATTTATACCTTCAATGAGCTGGCTTTCTGGGGAGGGCGTGCTTTCTAGTAACAGGGGACCGGGAGAACTTGAGCCTTCCACTGCCTGCCTCTTCTCAAAACTAAACTCTGGAAGCCGTGGGGCTTGAGGTCTCATTTTTCTTGCAGGATTCAAGAAGAAACAGTAGGCACATCGAAAAGCTGCATAGAATTTTTTTTTAAAGAGAAAAAAAAATCGGTCAACCAAATTTCAAAAACTTATCAAACTCACAAGATTACTTTTATAAATAGCCAGATTCAAATTATAAATTTTTAACATGAATTTGCTACCTTATTATATGATAGGTGTTCAAATCAACATTAATTTTAAAGCATATTGCATAACTACTATGAGAATGTAAGTATTAATTTTAAGGTAGAAAAGGTATAAAAAGTTAAGTAGCAGTATAACAGCAAAATTATATAAATAATAATTATTTAAGTAATTGATTGAACTTGCATTTCTAGTCAATAAAATAATTGTATATTTTGAAATCCAGAATCTTGTCCAAGAAGATGTAGTACGTTAAATTTCTGAAGCATAATTTATCATGCAAGCATTTAATAACAGCTGCATGTGAAAATAACTGATGACCTTAACTGTAAACGCTAATGCTTCGATCCCACCCCCAGTAACTAATTCAGACTCCCTGTAGATAGGACAGCATCTGAGAGTAGCTGGCCTAGAGACTGTGCATTATAAGAAAGAACTTGAGTTATCTTTTCTGCTTTGTTTTTAGTATTAATAAATAAGGAGACAATGTACCTGGCCAATGTGTACAGGCAGTACCTAAAATAAGGTGATATTACATGGGATGGACGAGAATGATATATTTCAGAGTAAAATGTTTAAACCTAACTATCCATAAGTCCTTACCAATATATTCAAATTCTTCCTTCAAAGCCATGCCATTGTGAGAAAAACACTGCTGACATATGAGGGCGTACCTACACCACAAGGGAAAATAAACACCAGTTACAAATACAGATAAAGCTCAGCACAGAGGCCGCTCAGCTGTGCCACAATAAATCAATGTTCCCAGATCACTAACGACCAGTATGGAAGGTAGTTTAAGAGCTGGAAAGGTAGGCTCAGTGATAGGGTGCTTGCTTAGCACGTGCACTATCCTGAGTTCTTCCCCAGCACCTAATAAATAAATACCTAAAAATAAAATAAACATGGGGCATAAAGCATTTAAAAGTACACACACACACACACACAAATAGATGTGTATGGATGCATGCATGCATGTGTGTGTGTGTGTGTGTGTGTGTGTACCGTTTATACATAATATTAAAAATAAACTCAAGAACAGCTGAATATATCCTAAGTTCACAGAAACAAGTTAAGAAGCCGAGGGCTTGAGAAATGACTCAGCAGTTAAGATCACAGCATATGCTGCTCTTCCAGAAGACTGGAATTTAATTCCCAGCAGCCTCACCAAGCATCTCACAGCCACCTGTAATTACAGCTCCAGTGGATTCATGCCTCTGACTCCTGCATTCACATATGCACAATACAAATTATTTTTTTAAGTTTTTTTAAGTTCAGCAACAGTTTTCTCAATGATATATTCCTGGGGATAATGGCTTCCAAATATGTGATTAGATTAAGACTGGAAATGATGGGGTCATCTTAGAGATTTATATAACAAATGTTATAAAAAAATTTTTTTAAAAATTAAAAAGCACTAAAGAATCTTACAGAAAATACATTTAACTCTATATAACTGGGGTCAGTAGTAAATTTTTATACAATATGGTTCCTGTGTGTTTCTCACCTATCAGTAACACTTAAATATTATTCTCATTTTCTGTTCTCTAATCAGAACTCAAGATATTCCTGGCTTACTAGAATCATTCATTCTGTTCTGAATAATATACAACTTATTATAAATATTAAGCTACAGTCCCTTTATGAACATTAAGCTGCTAAGCATGATCTCATGAGCTCTTTGAGTGTCTACATAATGACAAGTGCTCTGCACACTCATAACTACTGTCCTAGAATGATGGTAAGGACCAAGTAACATAATAATCTCAGAAACATTTGAAAAGTAGTAAGAGCGAAATAATGCAAGGTGTTTTCATTGCTATTGCAAGAATCCATCACTACCAACAACAGTGATTCATATAAAAATGTACTTCACATAAGTAGTTTGAACAAAATAATTCAGTTTCTCTAATATAATAGCAGAGCTAAAAAGTACAAACACAAGCCAAGCATCACATCACACAAATGCACTGGCCAATGTTTTTCCACGTTTCTTTAACTACATTACCTGTTCTGTGGACCATCACCAACTAAATATTCAACAATTCTATCCAGAGCACCTCGTTCTCGGGGGAGAATGGGTCTTGCTAAAGGTGGACCTGGAGGATGAAGGCCTAGGGAAAAAAAAAAAAAACACCACACATGAAATTTGTATGTATAAGATACACAAGATTTAATTCAACTTCCAAAGTGGTCTATGTTAGAACATTTAAAAAGATTTTAACAAAGCAACAAAATACTTTTATAAATCTCTGTACAACATTAAATACTCATTAAAAACTACCATACTATAAAAATCTACTACATATGTACTACATCAAAACCACCAACATGATTATTTAGGATATGAAACTATGTTGGGTTCTGTACTAAATTTTAAAATAGCCTACTCCTAAAAGCCTATGATATTAATTTGAAGACTTCCACTTTGGACTCAGAATAGCAGAACAAGTTTATCTTCCCAAAAGACTGAGAAATATATGAAGTGTATGAAGAATTTGCAACATGTTTGTCAAGCAATATAGGTTAAATTTCACTTACAAACTAAAAACCAAGAAACTGTCCCAATCTTTTTGTTTTGTTTCAGTTTTGGTGTTTTTTGTCCTCCATTAATTTCACATTAATTCATTTTACATCCCAATTGCCACCCCTAGACTTTTCTTACAATTTGTAAGCAGAGATAGGAGGCTAAGCCCAGAGGAGTATAGCTGTCTCCCAGAGCTGAGAAACAGCACTGGAATTCTGGGAAACACGCAGCTCAAATTCACATGGCAGTGCCAAGGAGGTCAACATGAAGGAAAGAAAAAAGAGAAACAGCCACAGAGGGACTATCAAAACACTCCGCCTATTACTGACCAGCCATGCATCTAAGGAAACTATCTGAGAAAATTGTCTTTCAAAAAAAATTAAAGGAAACAATATTCACAGAATTTCTATTTCCAAGAGTTAAAGAAGAAAAGCTCAAAGAACAAGGGGAGGAGGAGGAGGAGGAGGAGGAGGAGGAGGAAGAGGAAGAAGAGAAAGAAACATACCTGTAAAATTTGCACTGTCTGGCATTCAAAAAATACTAGCCATGTAAACAAACAAAAATACAAAATATAGTAAAAAAAAAATTAAAAATTGTTTCAGATATGACTGAATTGGCAGGCAAAAGTACTAAAACACTGATTATATCTATCATCACATGTTTGAGAATCTAGTGTAAAGACTAGGTATGTTAAGTAAAGACATGAAGAAAAAACCAAAATACCAAAACTAAATTTCAAGCATGAAGTCTACAATATGTAGGGTTAAAAAAAGTATATACATAATTAAGAAATAACATATTTTTCCAAATCTGAAAGTTTTAAAACTACATATCAAAGAATCTTAACAAATCCCAAACACAAGATTTTGCACCCCACTCTCCCAAAATGAGAAAACTGCTTAAAAGAAGACCAAAGGGTACATTATAGAGGACAGGAAATGAGAATAACAGCCGACTTTCATCAGGTGCAAGCTAAAATGAAACTTATCGTTAACATTTTGAAACTGAAAGCTGTCAGACTAGAATATATATCCAGCATAAATATCTTTTTTAAATGAAGACAATGCAAAATGAGGTTTTTTTCTCAGATGTTTAAAACACAAAAATTTGCCATTGGTCAAACTATATTATGAGAATGATTTTTAGAAGTCCTTTAGGCCAAAGAAAGTGACAAAAGATTGAAAATACAAAGGATCTGGGCTGCAGCGGAGCTCCGTGTCTCTTAGCTCCCGTTAGCATCGGTGGTTCCTGTGGAGGCACTGGATTTGTTTACAAGGTCCCACATGAAGGCTCCCAACCATCTGTAACTTCAGGCTCACAGTATCTAATGCCTTCCTTCTGTCCTCCATGGGAGCTAAGTTCGCAAACATTTAAGGCAGAGCTTGGTGTGAGCACCTTTGATCCCAGCATTTGGGAAGCAGAAGCATGTTAAACTCTGGCTTGCATAACAAGTTGCAAGCCAGTCAAATTTACATAATGAGACTGTATAACTGATTAAAGAAAAAAATACAGATATTTATAATATGTATAGAAATAAAATGTAAAAATAAAAGCAAAAAGGAAATGAAAAGTAGCAGACTAACTGTAAAAAGTGAAAAATATAAAAGTAATATCCCCAATAATATCTGAAAGTCCAATAACCTTTTTTTAAAAATAATGCTAAATAAATAACATAAAGGCTAAGAGAAAAAAAATGTAAGTGTAGTATTGTCAGATCTTTAAAACTGAAGGCAAGATGGCATCATATTAGTTGAATAGCTGTGACTACAGATATTTACTAAACCTCAACACAACCACTAAAATCACAAGTGAAAAACAGTGTTAGCAACAATGTGGCAGTAAAAAAAGGTTAAATGTAGTCATAAAAAAGTTCAGTTCAAAGGGATAGAGAAAATGAGGGGCAGGGTAGCACACACATAGGACCAATGAGTTTACTTCATAGGGAACATTTACACTCAAACTCACACATAATCATTGCATCAAATTCCAGACAATCCTACGATGAAACAGTCTGTCTGACTGAATAAAAAAAAGCAGCTGTTCGTTATTTGCTCTGTATAACCTTTTTAATAAAAACAGAAAATAAATTTAAGTAAAAAATTATAGAAAATATATAAATATGCTAATACTAAGAGTTAGCCTGATGGCCTGAATCCAATCTCTGGAGCCCACATGGTAGAGAGGTCCTAACACGCAACGCTGTCCTCTAACCTCCATACACAGGCACACACCCGTGCACAGCCGCACAGAAATGAATACATGTGACAGCTTTTCATTAAAGATCAACATACCATGCACTTAAGTGCATCAGAACGAAGCTTCCAATACATAAAACAAAACTAACAAAAATTTAAGAAAACTTAATAAATTTAAGAAAAAGACAAATCTAAAATTATAATGAACAGTTTTTAACATTTTTCTATCAGTAATTTGATCTGTATAAAGTTAGTTATAAAAGAGAAGACTGGAACACTCACTACTACCAGCTTTACCTAATGGACTTTTAGACCTGCTCCGCCCAATAGGAATAAATGCATGTTTATTCAAGCAGACAGAAAGCAGTTACAAAGACATGACATAATGGGTTTAATCAGTTCCAAACAGCACACAGTACATTTTCTGACTACAGAAGAATTAGGATCAGCAACAGAAAACAGCTTAAAACTCAACCAAACATTTAGGATTAAGTCATATCTAAATAACTCAGTATGCAAAGCAAATCAAAACAGAAATTAGAAAATACTTAGCTAAATAAAAAGTAAATAAATAAAAAATATACACAGCTGACAAAGCATGTAGGCAAACATCCTACCACGGAGCTACATTCCCAGCTAGATTTTAAAAGCATTTACATCAACTTAACTTGCTGGGGTATTTTACCTTTTTACATATTTAAGGTGAACATGTCCACAAAGCAATCTGGACACATAAAAGACTTAAAGTATTTTAAGCTTTCTGCAACTTGGTAATAACTTGGTTAAATAACCTGGTAACTTTAAAAATAGTTTATCTTAATACTCATGCTACATAGGCGACAGTAAATAAACATCGAAAGCAATTATTGTAGCAATACTGGGCATTTTTACACAGTTTGGCAAATTATCAAATACCTGCTGGTTATTAATTTTCAAGCATATGGGAGCACTGTGATAATATAAATTAAATTGATTCTCTTATAAATATGGTAAAATAGATAAATTATAAAATGATAAATTATTTAACTCCTTCACATTTTTTGGCAATGTACAATATAAATAATATTTCCACAGAAGCTAATTAAAAACTTGGGCAAAACATGCTTTATTTATATACACATGAAATTTAAGCTACAGGTGCTTATACAGCTCTATACTATAATGTAGTCCTTACAACTATGTAAGTAGTTAAGTTGCATGTGAATTAAAAGACTCTTACCTGAAAAAAAAAAAAAAAAAAAAGACTCTTACCTGAAGTTCTTATATTAAACAACCAAAACTTGAATTTACAATTTATGGGTATCTCCAATTAATTATTTTTAATCCATTTAACTTTCTCAATTTCACAAAATATATGACTATTTTTATCATTATACATAAAATGTTAAGGTATTATTAAAATCATTTTAAATGCTGTAAAATTTTTATGCATTTCATTTATAACCAGTTCTTTTAATTTGTAAATCAATAGTTTCCTAGTTTTCTATAATCTCAGTTGAGTTTTTAAAGGAATGCAAGCAAGAATCTACCATAAGTAACACTAGGTCTTTTTAATTTACATATATCCTTTAATTATCTACCTGATTAAAATAGTATCTAGTCTCAAATCATTATAAACTCTAGTTACATTAATAGTAATTAGTGATGAAATACTAAAGTACCTGAACTAATTAATGCCATAAATAGAGCTTATTGTTATTTAATAATCTGAGATGGAGATATACATGAAATATTGTCACTGCTAAAGCAGTAAGTGGATTTCCATGCCCCTAATCACACATAAAAAAATACAAAGTCTGTTATACCCCTGAATAAAATCTACAGGTCTATCACACTCCTGGTAGAACTTAAAGGAACCTATTAAAATACTACAGTTCCATGACTTAGAAGGAAAAGAATCTATTAGCTCCTATTTACAAAAGTAATATCAGGCACCACAATGCTTGAATATTTCCTGAAATATGGTAATTGTCATGTTTTACTGTCTATATGAGGAATTAGCAAGGAATATAAGTACTTTCTAAAGCGTTCCCCTCTATCCCTACCGTATATAAATCTGGAGCCATTCTAAGAATTGAATATAAAAAGATAATGCTACACTGTAGACTACAGAATGCTACAAAGTTTTATTGCCATTTAAACAAAGAAGCCATAACAGTTAAATGAGCTCAAGAAATAGGTTTTGGTATCACAAGGTGCCAGCTGTAAAGAGTTATAGCTAATTGAATATGGAACTCCTGCTTAATCAGATAACTGCTCTGCTATTTCCAAATGAAATGCCATTTCCATACTGTCTGAAAATGGCCCACTTTATTGGTAACCAGAGAAAACAATATAAACTGTAAATAACATTAAGTGCTCTGTTTACCCATTCCAGGAACTGAAGTAGCAGGGGATCCAAGGCGCCTGGGTAAGGCTGGAGCAACAGTCCTTTCTGGCGGTCCCCCAGGAGCTGAAGCGTCCTTGGCTGGCCCAGGAGATACTGGAACTTGTGGAGGAGGACCCTGATTAGCTGGTGCTGGGGAAAGGTTTCTTTGAGCTGCAGTTCTCTGACGAACCTCTGAGAATAATAAGCATATTTTAGACTTAGTGTCCAATATATACTGTATTAGCCTCAACCATAAATGACGTTGGCTAAAATTTTGTGGCACCAAAAGACACTGCATTTAACCACTTATGGTGGAACTCTAACATAACACCAAAAGTAGAGGTCTCTTTTTACGAACACATAATTCAACGGTATGTTTATACAACAAAATATGATTTGTCTATCTACTGACAATTTAAAAATAAATTCAATAAAGTCAATAAAATCGCCACCCAGTTATGTGTCCCATCTTTTTATAATAAGCCTTCCTACAATACACAAAAGAAAACATCAGAATTAGTGAAACTTCAAACAGCAGATTTGCTTTCAAAACTAAACATAGTAATTTTAATAAGGGAATATATCATATATATTCTGAAATAATAAAATAATCCAAGTAGTCATAAAATGCTACTAAAAGGGTTGGAAAGATGACTCAGCAGTTAAGACTGCTCTTCCAGAGGTCCTGAGTTCAATTCCCAGCAACCACATGGTGGCCCACGACCATCTGTAATGGGCTCCGATTGCCCTCTTCTGGTTTTGTCTTCTGTCCACTGAAGACAGCTACAGTGTACTCATATACATAAAATAAATAATTCTTTTAAAAAATGCTATTAAAAACTTGACTTCACTATTTTGCTACCTATTTCTTCATTCTTGCCACACGTATTGCACTAACACATTCAGAGAAGGAAAACTTCCATTTTGAATATATAATATTTTGTCATACTTGAACCTTAGGTTTCAGTTTTAAAAATTATGAATTCTCTGTAGTAGACGAGTCAAATGTGCTAAACTTGAGTTGCTTCTTGGTTTTGTCGGTTTTTTTTGGTTAACAACAGCCTGCTGCTCCCTCCTCCTTCTCCTCCTCCTCCTCCTTCTTTTCTCTCTCTCTCTCTCTCTCTCTCTCTCTCTCTCTCTCTCTCTCTCTCTCTCTCTCTCGCAACTTTTTAATTCTGCATATCATATTAAACTGCCATGAGCCTAAATGACTGGGCTGAAACTAAAGAAATTATATGCTGAATGGGCTAAACAGTGAAAGTGCATGAAACACTTTGGGTGTGGATTCTACCGACAGGTTTTTAAAACTGTTGTTGTTTAGAAGGGTGCATAAGTCACAGGCTGGACTCAAGCTCCCTAAGGAACTGAGAATGAGCTGCGGCTTCTGGTCTTCCCGTCCTCTGCTCCTAGGTAGTGGAATTGGAGGCACGCAGCATCAGGGCTAGGACTTCACATTCTCTAGGCAAACACTGAACCAACTGAGCTACCTCCGTAGCCTTAGAGTAAATTCTTGACAGAAGGATGACTTAATACTTTCACTAATAATCAGTCAACAAAATTCGGCCACCAAATGTTAGCATATGCCTATCTATACTCATTTTAAATTCAAAATTTAAACGAACAGAATCAAACTACTATGTTAGAATAAACAAAGGAAAAGAATGTTTAAAATTATAAAACATTTTATGACAAGACTATATTCCAACTTTTACCTCTATTGTTTATTTCATATGCATGCTGCATTTTCTAAATCAATGGCATCTCTTATCTCACTTTCTTATTATATAGCCTAGGCTAAATGGGAAGACACGGGGGCTGGGGGATCAAAGGCTGAGGCTAAAGATAAGTAGTGAAACCTCTGCCAAGAACGTGCAGAGCCCTCAATTCAATCCCTAACACTAGAAAAATGAAAACTAAAAAGACAACGTAAGCAGTCTTAAACAATCTCATTTCTTCAGTGATTACTTCTTTCAGGGAATGGAAAGATGGCTTAGTAGTTAGCACATTTGCTGCTCTTGCAGAATCCTTAAGTTCAGTTATCAGCACCCATATGGTAGCTTACAGCTGTCTGTAACTTCAACTCCAGACACCAGGCAGGCATGTAGCACACTTACACAAATGAAAAAAAACCTCATATACATAGAATAATAAAAATATCTGTAAGTAACTCATTTTATATTTAAGTGTTTTGCCTTCCTGGTGTCCTCATCAGCTTCCCTGGAACTGGAGTTACGAATGGTTGTGAGCCACAATGTAGGTGCTGGGGACAGTGCCCAGGTCCTCTGTAAGAACAAGTGCTTCTCACTACTAAGCCATCTCTTCAGACCTTAAATATCTTTTTAGAAGTACAGATATTAGGGAGGCTGGAGAGATGGCGGCTCTCCCACAACAGTTTAGAGCAGTGCTGGTTCTGCCACAGGACCTGGGTTTGGTTCCCAGCACCCTCTGCAACTCCAGTTCCAGGGGATGTGATGCTCTCTTCTGATCTCTTCCAGCACCAAGCATGCATGTGGCACAAGATAAACATGCAGGCAATCACTCAAATTAAATAATAAAATACAAATATTAATTTACATATTAAATACTTCACAAGTTATTTCTGAGTTTCTTTAGTAAAAATCTAACTGCAAAAAATAAAATCTGCATCTGTAGTGTTCTGTTAATAATCTTGAGATGAATATTCTATAATGAAAATAACTGTAACTTTTTATTTTTTGAAACTGGCCTAGGCATTTTCAATAGTAACTTGAATATCAACTCCCAGTTCATGGAAGCTATAGAGTGGTCAGAGAATTATCTCCTACCCATTGGAGATGAGACTGTGCAAGCATGTAGCTGCTTGCAGATTCTCCCATGGAAAGGGTAACATGCCTAGAACACTAGACTACCAGGCATGGTTCTTATAATGCCTCTCAAGAGTCTTGGTAGATAACGTGGGCGATTTACTGATGACTCCTCCTGCCCTCTACTTTCCAAATTTAATCACCATCAAACTATATCAATCTACCCTTGAGTTCTCTCTCTCTGATCCAGTGGTTCTCACTTTCCTAATGCTGTGATCCTTTAACACAGTTCCTCATGTTGTGGTAAACCCCAACCACAAAATTATTTTCATTTTGTTACTTCATACTTGTAATTTTGCAACTGTGAACTATAATGTAAATATCTGATATGTAATTTATCTAATATGTGATTCCTGTAAAAGGGTCATTCAACCMCAAAAGGGGTTGAAACCCATAGGCTGAGAACCACACTGCTCTAGTCTCTTCTTTATCCTTACGTTGCCATAACTGTTTGGTGCATGCCCTCTTCTCATATATTTACTACATAATATCATAATTGATTTATATATGTCAGTTTTGTTCTCTATTCTATCCAATCTCCAAGCTTAAAAAAACAATTTTCTTGATTTAGATTTCATCTTACACCCATCACAATGGCTAAAAGCAATAAAGCAAATTACAGCTCATGTAAGCAAGGATATGCAGTAAGAGTAACACTTGTCCGTTCCTGTTGAGACTACAAACTTGTACAGCCACTATAAAAACCACTGTGGCATGGTTCCTCGGGAAGATGGCAATCGATCTACTTCAAGATCTGGCTATACCACTCTTGGCATATACCCAAAATATTATGCAGAGATACTTGTTCAATCTGTTCACTGCTCCTCTGTTCATAATAGCCTGAAGTTGGAAACAACCTAGATGCCCCTCAACAGATGAAAAGATAAAGAAAATGTGGTGCATTTACAATATGGAATATTATTTAGCTGTTTTTAAAAAATGAAATGATGAAATTCCAAGGTAAATGGGTAGAATTAGAAAAAAAAAATAAAAGGTTATCCTGAGTGAGGTAACTAAGAAAGACAAAGCTGTTAAGTCAATGATAACCAAGCTATAATCTGCAGAACCACAGAGGTTAGGCAGAGTAAGGACAAGGGAGTTAGATAGATTCCCCCTAGGAAAAGGAAATAGAATAATTATAGATGGATGAAAGACCTGGAACAGGAGAATCAAGTTGGGTGGGGGAGCAATACAAAGGATGGACAAGGGAGGGAATATAAGGAGAGACAGCTAAAATGAAGGGCTATTTGGGAAACAGTATGGAAACCTAATACAGTAGAAGCTTCCTAAAATAAACAAATATATGACGGCAATCTAAATGAATCGCCAAATAATGGAAGAAACAAAGCCCTAACTGGACATCTCATCACTAAATGAAGCTTCCAGTACTGGAAGCTTCTTGGCCAGATAGGTCTATGGGAAACCCCAAACAACGCAGGCTGTTGCTAACACTGTAAGTTGTTCTCTACAAACTAATGGCAAGGCCCTATTGCTGAAGACAGTACCCACATAACTCACTGAACGATGAAAAGTCCTAGCTGGTGCCTACATAGAGCCTTCACCCCTACATCCTATCACCTTTGGTACATACAGGAACGTACCACACAGGCTACCAAAGGAGAAATGTAAATACCAACCCAGCTTACAAACCCTTGATTTACAATGGTGTCCGGCCTGCAAGATGGTAATATGATGGTGGGGCAAAGCTTAAGGAAATAACCAACCAATATCTGATTTGATTTAAGGCCCACTCCACAAGATGAAACCCACATCCAACACTGACTGGGTGACCAAGAATCTAAGACTAGATAGCTCAAGGACCTAGGGAGAAAACCAAATGCTACTGTTCTACTAAAAGAGCAAAGCAATAAAACGTCTTGTAATAGCATTCTGCTATACCCAGTCCCTTGCTCAGCCATCATCAGAGAAGCTTCCTCCTATAGCAAATGGGAACAAACACAGAAACCTACAGCCAGCCTAGAGACTGGAAGCATTCTGCTATAACTGGAATCTGTCCATCAAATCCCTCCCCTTAGGGATCAGGGAGCTCCCACAGAAGAGGAGGAGGGAGGATACAGAGCCAGAGGGTATAGAGGACACTAAGCAAACAAGGCCTTCCAAAGCAACAAGATGATATGAGCTCCCAGAGAGAAGCAGCATATTTGCAGTCCTTCAAGGGACCAAGTTTTTACATTCTATCGCTGTCTGTGGAATGATCCTTTTACCTGAGGAGTACTTTCTCACACCTGTTCTGATAGAAAATTATTGTGATTTGTTTTTACCTTCTACTGTGGTCCTAAGTATTCCAACTATTTATATGTGTGTAGTACACCATGTACTTAAGAACTACAACCTTATTCCCTCAAGATATAATAAGTTTACGGGTAAGAGTATAAGCTTAATAAAGATCTATGAAAATGATCTATTTTCTTCCTACATTTCCATTTAAAATTTCCTATTCCCGATTACTCAACTCACATGGCATGATAAATAGAATAATGTCCCCCAACACCTATAACAACATTCCCAAACCTTATAAAGTTGGAACTAAAATTACAAAATCAACTTTTGTTTCTCTCTACACTGAAAATCTCAGATTACTTTAGGAGACTGTCTTACCTCATTTGCCATTGTTCTGGCACTTCAAATTAAGCATGCATTTTGTATGATATTTATCTTAACATTTACTTTTTCTCATGTTAATGTCTTATTTCTAGTCTCATTTGTTTTTTAAGTCAATTCTGAACAACTTACACCTTATAATTAATGGATCAATGTCCCATTTGATAATTATTTTGAAAAATTTAAACAAAATTTGGAAATTCTTTTTTTTTGTTTTTTTTTTTGTTTTTTTTTTGTTTTTTCGAGACAGGGTTTCTCTGTGTCGCCCTGGCTGTCCTGGAACTCATTCTGTAGACCAGGCTGGCCTCAAACTCAGAAATCCACCAGCCTCTGCCTCCCAAGTGCTGGGATTAAAGGCATGCGCCACCACCGCCCGGCCCAAAATTTGGAAATTCTAAAGAAAAAGAAATTCCCATTTATTTTTGTCAATCAACATACTAAAAGTAATCTTTARGACTAAGATACTATGATTAGCACTATGAAAGATATTCTGGATTACACACTGTGGAAAGCAAAAACATGATTAAACTACCATACATAATGTCATAAACATAGAACTAACGAAGTATACTACAGAGTCTAAGACAACTGGGTTAAACTCAGTGATACATTATAGACAAGATTCCTGGTACTGAGGGTGCTTGAGATGAAAACTAAACAACATATGGAGACAGAAAATGTTTCTGCTATCTATATTAAGATATATGTGGCAGTTTTATAATAAAGTCTCATAAATAAAAAAACAAGTAAACAAACAAACAAAGCCCTAAATCTGCCTCCCCAAAAACAGAGTGGAGAGTGTCTATGTGCTTTTTCTCTGGGTTCTGTATTCTGTGACTGTTTGCCCAAGAGAATGCAAATATGCAAATTCCAAGAACTACTTGCCCCTGGGACTTTTGGTTTGAGATCCTAGCCTCAGCTGAGGACATTTACATCTATGTGAGAAGAATCAACAGACAGCATCAACTTGCCAACCATAGACCAGACCATCCAGCCCTAACAAAATAGCCACAACTCAGGATGGAGATCAACCTGAGTCACCTCCAAGAAACCAAGGGTAAATTGAAAATCTACATAAAATACATAAATGTTAAAAACTAAGTTTTAGGACCAGTTGTTTCATTATTGATAGTTATAATGGTACAGAGTTGACAATGAAGAACTAAAATGTCAATTTTTTTGTTCATGAAGTTTTTTCCAGACTCTTCCTAAACACACACCCCTTTCCACACAGCAAAATATGAACTGTCTTTCAACTTGCTATAGAGTAAAAGTGATTTATGACTATTTGAATTCTAATGCCATGGAACACAAACGAGCTCTAAAACCTACTTATTCAAGAAGTTGTAATCTATCCATTAAAATCATTTTTTTCTGGAATATTAAGCTAATTTTAGATCTAGCATGGTAGGATACAATGGAGACTTTTTTGTTAACTGTCATTTAAAGGGCATCTCCTGATAATTTAATCATTCTCCCTAATACATTTAGTCCTACAGTTACAATCTAGTTTAAAATCATGTGACTAACAAATTTAAAGGTAAGTAAGCCACACTTAGCTTCCCACTTACTTCCTCCAACCACAGGGCAATCTACAATTCATTAATTATTCAAGGCCAGCAAGCTTCATTTGAAAGGACCAAATGGTACTAAGCATTTTAAGCTTTGCAGACTATGCAAGATCTCTGTAGCATATTCTTTTTTGCAATGTTTAAGATTGTCTAAAAATGTAAAACCCATTCTAAGAAGAACTATAAAACACAAAAACAACAAAAATATAAGCTGTGGTCCATGTTTGTGAGCGGGAGCTTCCAGGCTCTGCCTTCTTCTCTCTCTCTATCACCCGCATGTCCTTATTTCCTCTCATGACTCAATCCTGAGGCTGAAACTTACCTATAAACCAAAACACTACCCCCTCAAAAAAGGGGCGGAGGGGAGGCCTGGAGCTATGGTTCAACAGTTAAGACCAGAGAACCAAGTTTAATTTCCAGAACCCTGTGGCAGGTCACAACCATCTGTTAACTCCAGTCCCAAGGGACCCAATGCCCGTTAATGGCCTCCACAAATACCAAGAAATCACATGATTCAGACATAGGAGATGAAACAATCATACACATAAAAATAAATAAAAAAGCATTCCCTTACATATTCAGCTCCTCAGCCTTTTAATAGCTTACCTAATTCATTAGTCAGAACCTCGACCCTGGTTAAACCAACTGTCCATACCCATGTCTTTATCCATACATTGAAGAGTCTGAAATTTATGATTATTTTAATTTTACATATCCTTGATAGTACCCTGGCATTCCTAATTTCTCAAATCTATATTCTCTATACCTAAAGATTATTTCATAAGTGTTCTTTAAGTGCCAGCTACATCTCCCCTAGGGGTATAAAATAATATAAAGAAGCCAGGCCTTTATTTCCAAAGGATGAGTCAGAGGATTACCCTGAGTTCAAAACCAGCCTAGGCTACAGTGTGAGACGTTACCTCAAAATAAGTTATCAGATACAATCCCCACTTTTTCTACTTTGTTTCTAGAGAGGAATTGTCACCAACTCTTATCTGAAGCCAACCTTTCCACTTATAAACTAGGTCACACCCCCTTCTCACCTGTTCAGGGACAGTACTCAACTGCCTTCTCTCTACCACCATCACTCACTGCAATGTCTCCTCAGGATTTCTGTTAGCACACAAACATGCTACTGCTTATTTGGTACAGTATGCATAGTCATTTACTAATCTCTCCAGCCATACACTTCTATAGTATTTTACTCAAAGAAATGATCTCTTTCCATTGTCTGTGGCTTCTCCATTCCCACCCTTTATGATTAGGCCTTTTGCCCTATCCCTCTATCAAAAACGTTCTTTTCAAGGTTACCAAGAACCTCAACCATGACCTTTAAAATAAGTGGTTAGTTTTCAACACTAAACTCACTTGACAGAAGTATTTATCACAAATGATCACTGCTCTGAAACACTCTCCTGACTTAGAGTCAGGGCGGGATGGACTCCAGACTCTCCTGACTTAGAGTCAGGGCGGGGATGGACTCCAGACTCTCCTGACTTAGAGTCAGGGCGGGGACGGACTCCAGACTCTCCTGACTTAGAGTCAGGGCGGGGGTGGGCTCCAGACTCTCCTGACTTAGAGTCAGGGCGGGGGTGGGCTCCAAACTCTCCTGGGTTTCGTGCATTACGACCACTCTCTGAGCACCTGAGCTTGCGGCCCTTAGTCTAGTCCTCTTATCTTTTCTTTATACTTCTGTGGCAATCTCATGGGGTCTTGAGATTTTGTTCTTGGTGGTGTTAGCGGATTTTTCTGTGTTGGTAAAGATCACACTTAGGACTTAAAATATGCTTTGCTAGACAAGTACTTTACCATCAAGTTTCACCCTCATGGTTAATACCATCTAAATCTGACATCTAAATCTGGTATCTAACATCCAAAATCCCTACTTGTCAGATTCAGATCAAACTGTTTTCTCCATCATCCATCATCCACCATCCACCACCCACCACCCACCCAATCTCTCTGGACAGCTCAGACAGGGCCTCATGTAACCCACAATAGCCTTGAACTTGCTATGTAACCAAGAATGACCTTAAAACCCTGATCCCCCTGCCTCTACCTCCCAAATGCTAGTGCTGTGCACCACCATGCCTTGGTCAATTGTTTTGTTAAAAGTTCTAGTCAGATTTCTAACCGGCATCTCAAAATAACATATCCAAAATCAAACCTTGTCACCTCCCATCTGGACCCCTCTTGCCGGTTCCACAGTCTCATTAAAACACAGATACATCTTTCCAGTTATTCAGCTCAATATTTTTAATGTCATCCTTTCCTCTTCACTGACCCTGTATCTAATCAACCACAAAAGCTTTCAAGTTCTACATTCAAAACACACAGAAAGTACAACAGGGTTATAATAAATTTTTAGTTTTTTAAAAAAACATCTCTAATGTTACTACTTAAAATCCAAACTACCTTCAATATCACCTTGGGTTACTGTAAAAGCTTTCTGCCTAATTTTCCTCTTCCTCCTTTTCTCTCTTTCCAACTTCTCAGATAATACTGTCTTATTAGCACAAGTCAGGTCACATTAATCCTTTGCCTTAAAACAATCAAAATTTAAAATAAAAAAATGAAAACAAAAGTCGCATAATAATCCACAGTCTAGAAGGCTCCATCTGAGATGGTCCCTTGCTATTTCTCTCGCTGTCTCCTACTATTTACTCCCTTACTCAGTCTAGCCCAGACCTACTGGGCTTGCTCTTTCTAGAGTATTCTAGGCATGCTCTCTCTCTGTGTCTTTGTACTTACTGGTACCTGTCTATGATACCCTTCCCTCAGGTATCTACATAACTCACACCCTCGCTTCTTTCCTGTCTTTAATAAACCCTCAATGAGACCTTCCCTAGCAACTCTACCTAATAAAACTACAATCTGCCATCCCATAGGCATTTGCTATTTATCAACCTTTATTTAACTCTATCAATACTAATTTATTGTCTACCTCTTCACAACATGGGGAACAAGAAGGCTGTCCTTTTTGTTTACTATTGTACCCCCATCAACAGACAGACATTCAGTAAACATTTGTTGAAAAAGAAATAGATATTAGTACATATGCTGGACAGTTTTATGTCTACTTGATCCAAACTGAAGTCATTTTAAAGGGAACCTCAGCTGAGAAAAATGCCTCCATAAGATCAAGCTGTGGGCAAACCTATAGGGCATTTCTTTCCTAATTGGTTACTGATGGAGGAGGCCCAGCCATTGTGGGTGGTGCTACCTCTGGGCTGGTGGTCTTGAGTTCTAAAAAAAAGCAATCTGAGCAAGCAGAAATGGGCAAACCAATAAAACAGCACCCCTCCATGGCCTCTGTATCAGCTTCTGCCTCCAGGCTCTGGCCCTGTTTGAGTTCCTGTTCTGACTTTGATGATATGGACGTGTAAGCCAAATAAAAGTAAACGTGTAAGCCAAATAAAAATAAACACTTTCCTTCTCAACTTGTTTTTGGTTATGGAGTTTTATCATAGTAATAGCAACCCCAACTAAGACAGTACATTAGAATTAAATATAGTTCTGTATTTCAAGATTTTGAAAATGAAAAAGTTTAGTCCTTAAAAAAATTTAGTCCTGTATAATCAAAATCTTGAAAGATATTTCATTTTTCATCATTCTCAAACACATATTTCTACATAACACAGAAAGTTTACAGGAATTTGAATGGTGGTAAATTTCATTTTTCATTTCCATCCAAGCTTCACTGCTTTTTAATATGAGACAAAAATCTTTCCATCTTCTAGTTCATGATAATACAAGCATCTAAGCAGCAGATAGTTCTATTTAATATATATATATATACACACAGATCCCTACTTTTTTTTTACTTTTTATGCTTATTCCATCATATCAGAATAAACAATTTTTTTTAAAGATCAAAACACTCAATAAAAATTCCTTACCAAAAAGTATTAGGGAAAGATCTTTCAAGGTATCAAAAAAAAAAAAAATCCAGAAAACATTCCAGTTAAAAAACTAAAGGGAAAAGACAACTAAACATAGTATAAAATTCAAATGGTATCACAGACGGAAAAGGGTAAAGCCTTTACTTCTCAATAATGTATCATATGTCTATAAGCATACCTTCTTGTTATGGTAACAGGAGAAACTAGGCACAAGAACAAACAGGAACTCTACCCTGTCTTTGCCATTCATCTATAAATCAAAACTGTTCTTAAAAAAAAGACATATACTTGAGAGTGAAAGAGAATCTCAGAGAAGATGGGCTAATAATTCAGTAAGTATATTTCTTTTAACATAAGGCAAATTAAACAATACTATCCTCAAAATTTGTAATCAGTCTAAGCACAGTAAACATCATTATCCCAGTTATACAAAATTAAGATGTCTATTATACACACATCAGTTACAGCTCAGCAATTGCAAGAGAGCTAGCAAAATGAAGACACTTAAATGTAGGATCCTTTTGGAGAGTAGATCTTTTTAAGAAAGGGCCAAAGATGAATGCTATATATGTATTCAGTACTTGTTTTTACTGTCTGTTAACCATGAATCAACTAAAAGAAAGAGAAGGGAGGGAGGGAGGAAGGGAGAAAGGGAAGGCTAGCATGCAATACAGCAAAAACTAAAGAATTCAAACTAACAGACTCAGAACTAACACAAACATAAAATCAACATCTACATGACTATGTCACCTATAAAAACCACAGGAAGCTAGGAAAGGTGGCACACATCTGAGAATGCAAGGCAGGAGAACTGACAAGTTCCAGACTGGTCTGGGCTACAGAGTAAAACCCTGTCTCAAATAAACAAAAAGATAGGAAACTAAAAGATATTAAATAAGATAAAACAACATAGCATGCATAATCCTTAAAAGGTAGAATAAAATTATAACATAATTTAGAACTTTTTAAATATAAGAAAAAATCCAAAACATTAATTATATGCTAAGAATAAGATGTCCTAGAATATACCCAAAAGAAATACTATCTTTTATTTAAAATTCTAAAGTTTTTGAAGGGGATGGGACTGGGAAAATAATTCAGTCGTGTGCTGCTCAAGTCGTCGGACCTGAGTCCAATCCCCAGAACTCACAAATGAAACCATGGTCGTGGAGCTCCGGTGCTGGGGAGGCAGGGACAGGGTCTCTGGAGCTTGTTAGCCACCAACCTAGCCCAGCTGGAGAAGCTGAGGGACCCTGCCTCAGAACCCAAGGTAAACAGCACCTGAAGAATGTGACAGCATGAGTGTCTTCTGTCCTCCACATGCATGTGATACACACGCATGCACAGCTGCACACACATCATCCCACTACTCATACACACGCATGCACAGCTGCACACACAACAGCATCCCCCTACACATACACAATTGTTAATTTTTTAAGGTTAAAAATTGATACACTGATCTCTTTATTCACTAAGCTATCTGCCTTTAAGCACTCAGTACATTTGAATGTCTATTAATTCGAGGAGAAGGAATTTGTACATGTATGTCCTGGTGCATGTGTGGCAGTCAGAGGACAACTTGGAGGAGTCAGCTCTCTCTTTCCAACATGTGGACCCTAGGGATGGAACTCGGGTCACCATGCTTGGCAGCAGGTGCCTTTACCCACTGACCGACTCACTGTGCTTGCTCCTTCAACGGATATTCTTAAGTGACTCACCATATTACAGTTAGATACGAATTCTCTGTAAGACTACCCAAAAGCAGTACAAGTATCCAAAGCAGATGAAAATATCAATAATTTTTCTATAATTATGATTCGGTGTCAGAAGAAAAAATTTATTTGGTTCTTAAAAGTTTCTAAGTGTCACATGCCTTTAATCCCAGCACTTGGGAGGCAGAGGCAAGTAGATTCTGAGTTTGAGGCCAGCCTGGTCTACAGAGTGAGTTCCAGGACAGCCAGGGCTACACAGAGAAACCCTGTTTCAAAAAACCAAAGGGGGAAAAAAAACCCAAAAGAATAAAAAAGAAAAAGAAAAAAAGAAAGAAAGAAGAAAAAGAAAGTTTCTAAGTAACACTTAAATTCTCAAAATAATTTAAACTAAATGATAAAAACCTAAGAAAGTTTTTTAAAGTAACAACCACAGCTTCCTATAAGTACCACATTAAAATGCATATCTGCCAGCAGTGTCACTTACTCAAAAGATTTCTCACACACTATTAAATGATGCCCACAGTCAAAATAATTAGCCATATCCATCATACCAGTCTTTCTGTATGTGGAGAGCACATAAAACCCAGTCTTTGTAAATTTCAAGTAAACAATACAGCATTGCTAACTATAGAAGCTATACTGTACATTAGCTGTCTGGGCATTTTATTCACCTATATAACTAAAATTCTGTGTTCTTTGACCAATAACTCCCTATTGCTTTCATCAACTCTTTTATCTTAGGAAACAGTTCTACACTTTGCTTCTATGAATTCAGTATTTTTAAGAAGTAGTACTATATACACAGAATTGCTTGGGGCTGAAGGAATGGCTGAGGGGTTAAGAGCACTGTCTGATCTTCCAGAGGTCCTGAGTTCAATTCCAAGTAACCATATAATGGCTCACAACCATCTGTAATGGAATCTGAGGCCCTCTTCTGGCATGCAGGTATACATGTAGATAAAACATAAAGTAAATAAATTTTTTAATATGCTTCACATATAACAAAACTTTTTCTATGATTCTAAAGTATACTGATTATGAAATGGGAATTTCACTAGAAACACACATTTGTAGTTTACTTTAATGGTATATGAACTTTTACTTTTACAAAAAGAACAATCAAAAATGAAAGAAAAAGAAAGAAAAAAAGAACAAGTTAATATTTCTCTAACACAAAATCCTAGTTATAAAGACTGAGTAAATTCTTCCCACTCAGCAATATCAATTAGAAAACCTAAAAATGTGCCTCATTTAATCTGCCTGGTCATTTTGGATATTTATAAAAGACTCCCTTCTCAAAGTTATAAATGCTATTGTAACTTTAAATCAGTCTTCAGCTCTGCAAGGATGAGAACTGCAGTTTTCTACGTATTTGATATTCTTCAAGGCCACAAAATCTTAAAAAAGTACCAGATTCTAGTGAAAGCAAAAACAAAACTTAAAAGCTAATACAAACTCAAAGTATCTTTCAGATCCTCCTTTAGGAGATATTTTATGTGAGCATTTAAATGACTTCTGGAGGCCGGTGAAGCAGCTCAATGGGTGAAGGTGCTTACTTCATAATCTGGGGACCTGAGTTCAATCCCTGGAACCCACATAGTCAACGCCACAGAGCTGCCCTCTGACCTCTACATGTAAGCCCTGGCACATGATACAAACAATAATAATAAATTAAAATAAAATGACTTGAAAATTTAGATAATACTTAATGTAATGGTGATGATTGTATGGTAGGTAATATAACTTCAAAAATTTGCTGTTACATGAAATTCAATTTTCTTTTCTTATTTTTAACTTATTTCACTTTTTTATCAAATACATGTATTCTTTTAGAACAAATTTCAACCTTGGCAAAAAACTTTATTCTCCAGAAGAAAGTCGTATAAATGAAAAGATATTAATAAGATATTTCAAAGATTATTATTTACAAGGTGAAATCTTTTAAAATATAGGTGAAATAGTTACATTTTCAGATTAAAACCAATTATATACTTTAATCTCTTATTCAATATTCTAACTTATCAACATATTCCCACAAAACAAAAAAAAAATAAACTACCCTAAGTAATATGTCAAATTACCTATATATATTAATATAAAAGCAGCTAACTTTTTACACAGCACCAGCACACACTTGTGAACTCACTTGGTGAATCGGATCTTTCCGACAGCGGCCGTTCCTACAAAGTTATTTACCTTGTCCTGGCTTTGCGGTCACAGCAGCTCCAGCAGATGGCGGCTCCAGCTCCTGTCGGTTACAGTAATATTTAAATACACAGTAGCCAATTACAACGTATAATTTGTAATGGGAACATAGTGTTATCAGCTTTACCTTTGCTTTCTTTGAGTCTGGATCAAACCTTTCAAGAATTAACTTAGCTGTCTTATAAGTTTCTTTTTCCATGACTTCTTCAAGCTACAAAGAAAAATTTCCATTAACTGTTATATTTTGAATCATATACTATTAATTTTTTATAAATCTTATTCAAAAGGTATTAAAGTATCAATCTCAGAATTAAGGAAGATAAATCCAGCCCCTCCTTTTTATACTTATATCTAGCAAATGTATCTAAATCGAAAGATTTTTCTGCAATCAAATAATAAAAATCCAAGCTTTTAAAATAGTGTCTAACCTCTAATATGTTACTTGTATTTTAACAGCTTTACGGCGAGGAAATACCAAATATCGCTAATTGTTTACATATAATGAGGAGAATAATTACATGCACCAACTTCAATAATGGAATGTGCAAAAATCTATCAGCCATCATTATTGGAAGTTATTAGACATGACAAGCAAATGACAGGCAATTCCTCAGATTTATTTCCTCACAGCACTTAATGCTATTAATTTAAGAAGGTCGTTAGCCAAGAGCTTTACAAAATAAAATCTCTGTGCCAATTAACTGCTGTCAGCATCGATTTTAGATTATTTATTAGCAGAAGCAATTAGCTTGCTGCAAACATGGTGAAAGCTCAGTAACTGGGAGAACAGCCATGGAATCTGCTCGTGACTCAAAGGCAGACCTCCTCCCCACGCTCTGCTCTTACTTAGATTCAAACACCTTTAGAAGAAAAAAAAAAATCAATCACAGAATTTAAGTAAAGTTTTTACTAAGTTCTATGCTCACACTATGTAAGTAAAAGCTTCATTGTTTTAGCATTTTATAAGCCTAATATGGAGGTTCAATTTTAAAAGTAAGTAATCACTAGTAAATATCATTTCAACAGTTAAGATGCAATATCAGAAAAAGTCAAATTTTAGTACAAGACAGT
The DNA here is from genome assembly GCA_002335545.1 of Apodemus speciosus. NCBI lineage: Eukaryota > Metazoa > Chordata > Mammalia > Rodentia > Muridae > Apodemus > Apodemus speciosus. Next base: position 103,070 of record BDUI01000221.1, read on the forward strand.
CAGTTATGACAAATAATTAGTGTGCAATATAAAATGCTTTTGGAAAAACTGGAACATAACCCTTTCCTTCTTGGTGACAAATAACCACTTATATTCGTTATATGTCCTATTCATTCCAATACACTTATCTTAATAAGCGGCTCACACTACATTTATTTAGTTAAAGCAGTTTTAAAAGAAATGCCTTGTCACAATTACAGTTAATAGGCTGCCCATTGAATGTTAAAATTTAAGAATCAAAATCCTTAGAGGAATGATTTATAACTCTCAATTTAGAAAAACTAAAATATTTTACTAGTTATTTCAAAGTTAGAATAAATTCTCAAGATGAGCAATTTCAATTTTTTTTATGTAAAATTTATTTTAGACTAGTGAAAAATTAGGAATGGAGGCAAAGAAAGAGTATCATGAAATCTATCCCCAAGTCAACATCATCATGAAATATTAAAGAACTGACTCTCATTAGGCTCGTAGACCTGTATCATCCAACAGAATGCTCAGTGATGATAGAAAGGCTTCTGCATTGGCACAGTGAAGTCACTAAGATGAATGTGGTAAGTGAACACTTAAAATGTTGCTTTGTGACCTAGAAATTAAGTTTACAGTTTTATTTCACTATATATAATGAAAATGTAAATAGTCAAATGTTGCAAGTAGCTACTGATTCAATCAGCATAACTACAGATAAAATCTATTGCTAGGTTTATGATTAGCATAATAAGAAAAATAAGTCAGTCTATGAAAAAACATTGTAGATTTTCTCCTATATGTGATTCCTAAATTTGACACACACACAAAACCATGTGTATATATACATGACATGAGGAGAAGGTACAACTGTCTATGGGAACAAAGGGAAGTAATGGAAGCAAGGACCACAGGGAGTATGAGATGTAACGTAATAAATATAATGGATATATGTACAGAAAGGTTTTAAAAGATAAAAGGTTGTATCAGTTTGCAATCCCACCAGCAATGAAGGAGTGCTCCTCTTTCTCCACATCCTCTTCAACATGTGTTGTCACCTGAGGTTTTGATCTTAGCCATTCTGATTGGTGTGAGGTAGAATCTCAGGGTTGTTTTGATTTGCGTTTCTCTGATCACTAAGGACTTCAAACATTTCTTTAGGTGCTTCTCAGCCATTTGAGATTCCTCAGTTGTGAAATCTCGGTTTAGTTCTATACCCCATTTTTTGACTGGGTTGTTTGGATTTTTGGTGATTAGCTTCTTGAGTTCTTTATATATTTTGGAGATTAGCCTTCTATCAGATGTGATCAATTATCAATTCACTAGTTACAAAATTTAGATACCAACCTCACACCTCTCTCTCTCTGCATCATGGCACTAAGGAGACCTAAGAATTAACAAGAGTCCATGTTTCTTTCTTCTCTTTTGGTTCCAGCACAATCTAGGTTCTAATCCTCCAAGTCTCATTTAGTTCTCCAGTGTCAATTATTTACTTACTTCTTGACTTCCAATTATCATAAATTCTCAGAATCACAAAAAATCCACACACCTAAACTAATTTTTCCTACTTATTAATTAACTTAAAAAAATTCATAATTTAACTTCAACATTAAAATACTGTCAAAAAGTGTTCTTTGGAGAATCACTAAAGTATAATATATAAGCATTAATTACCCAATTCTGTTTAATACTGTTTTTAGATTTTATATATATGTAGCTGTCTTCAGACACACCAGAAGAGGGTATCGGATCCCATTACAGATGATTGTGAGCCACCATGTGGTTGCTGGGAATTGAACTCAGGACCTCTGGAAGAGCAGTCAGTGCTCTTAACCACTGAGCCATCTCTCCAGCCCAATTACCCAATTCTTAACTGATTTACATAAATTAACTTTAAATAAAATTTAACTTACTATCTTTTTCTTCTGGGATTTTAAATCATCCAATGCTTCATCTAGAAAACAAGATTTAAATCAAATATTAAAATGCTTAGATATGAGAATCATCATAAATACTATATGTGAAGCAAACACAAAAAGAAATGTTCAGAATTTCTCTAAATTTACCCCATATATAGAGATAAAATTTATCTTTATGTTTACCCATATATTTCATATTCTTCCTGTATTATACATTTCAAGATTCAAAAAAAATTTAAATGGACTTTATATAGACATAATTCTTAATATTTTTTTTCAAAATCAATACTTTACTTTTCTTTGAACGTTTCATTCTCATTAATTTACAAATACAAAATCTCCTTTTATATACTGATAATAAAAATATTCTTTCTTTATAAGAAGCATATTGCTAGCCGGGCGGTGGTGGCACACGCATTTAATCCCAGSACTCGGGAGGCAGAGGCAGGCAGATTAATGAGTTCGAGGCCAGCCTGGTCTACAGAGTGAGTTCCAGGACAGCCAGGGCTATACAGAGAAACCCTGTCTTGAAAAAAACCAAATCCAAAAAACCAAAAAAACAAAACAAAACAAAACAAAACCTACTAGAAACTTAATATTTTATATTAATATTTTATTCATATATTTAAATATGATAATGTATTATATTTATATATTTATTTCTCTAAAATATACCTCAAAATAATAGGCTGTGAAGAAGGTTAAGGCAAAACAAAATTAAGAGAGACCATGAGTTGATGACTATTTAAGTCGATTATAAGCATACTACAGTTCAGTAGACTGCACGTTTGTACAGTGGAAAGAAAAAAACATAGCATAGAGAAAGTTCATTTAAGATAAACTATAGATATACAAATCATATATGAGATGAATATGTATCTCATTGAACACAGGGAAGTCAAGCTGGTGCACAGCTAGACAGAGCCTTCACCCTTAGTGAAGATTAGTGTTCATGGTACTGGAAGGTACTCTGCACTCTACAGAGAAAGGCAAACACCAACCCAGCTAGAAGGTCTATGGACTACAGCGGTGACTTCTCAGCATGGCATACTAGTCCAATAATGGCACAGAAGTTGTGGGGGTAACCAACCACTCTGATTGGACGTAAGGCCATCCCACGTGATGGAGCTCACGCCTGACACTGCTCAGGTGGCCAAAAACCTGACAAGAGACAGGCCATGGACCTAGGAGAAAACTACATACTACTATCTGCTAAAGCAACAGTACTCAACCTGTGAGTCATGACCCCTTTGAGAGGGTCTAAGAACCCTTTCACAGGCATTGGTCAAGACCATCTGTATATCGAATATTTGTATTATAATTCATAACAGTAGCAAAATGGCAGTTATGAAGTAGCAACTAAACTATTTTTATGGTTGGGGGTCAGCACAACATGAAAAACTGTATTAATTAAGGAGTCACACAGCATAAGGAAGGTTGAGAACCACTGAGCTAAAGAAACTGCAGTAAAATGACTCCTAATGACATTCTGCTATACTCATAGATCAATACCTCATTCAACCATCAGAGAAACTTTCTCTTGTAGTAGGTGGGAACTAACAGATGCACAACTGAACAATGTGCAAAAAGTGAAAGACTTTAGAACATTCAGTCCTAAATGGGATGTCTACCTCAGACCTCTTCTCTCAGGACTCAGGGAGAAATGGGGTAGAGGCAGTGGAAAGATAATTAGAACTAGAGTGAGTGGGCGACACCAAGGAAACAATCTCTTCCAAACAGAGTAGGCGGGGTTCACATATCAACTCAGAGACTTGTGGTAGCATGGACCAGGCTCGCAGAGATTCAAGCCAGAGATTCCCCATGCTGAAAGGCAGATGTGAACACGATCCCCCTGCCCCTATCCAAAAATCTATCTCCAAATGACATTTTGCAAAGGAAATTAGTTTTCTCCAGTGGAGTCTCACTGGGCACACTAACCACACTCAAGAGTAGGGCCCATGCCCCATAGGAGATAGCCAACACAAAATGAACTTGGAGGCATTTTTGCAGACTTTTTGTCTCACGTTTGCTTTGGATGAACTTTTTCTTTTCTGTCTTAAGGTCTTTTGCTTATATATTATGGTTTGTGATTTTGTGTGGGTTTTGTTTTTTATGAATCTGGGTGTGTGTGAGTTTCTTGTGATTTTCTTTGTTTCTGCTTTTTTATTGTTTTACTTTAATTGGCTATTTTTTTCTCTAAAGAGAGAAAGTATGGAGCTGGTCAGAGGGGATCTGGGAGGAGTTGACGGAGGGCAAACAGTGGTCAGAATTGTCTAAAATAATTTTCATAAGTAAGCATCTTTAAGTTATTCTTTTTTTTAAAGACCGGGGTTCTCTTGTGTAGCCTGGCTGTCCTGGAACTTACTCTGTAGACCAAGCAGACCTCAAAACTCATAGAGATCCACCTGCCTCTGCCTCCCAAGTGCTGGGATTAAAAGTACCATCACCCAGCAAGATACTTTCTAATACCTGAAAAATCTTTAAAAATTACACATATATAAAACATACAGGCAGATTTTTGTATTTGTATATTTCAATTAAAACAAAGCTAAAGGGCTGTTATGTTAATGAGAGAAATATAGTTAAAAGAAAAAGCTAGAGAGATGGCTCAGTGGTTAAAAGCACTCTCGCTGCTCTCCTAGAGGACCCAGTTTTAATTCCCAGCACCCGTACAGCCACTCCGAACCATCTGTGACTCTGGTCACAGGGATCCACTGACCGCGTCTAGACTCTACAGGTACCAGGAACACACATGCAAGTAGACCCCCCCATGTACATAAAATAGAATGAATAAAAAGAACAAGTATGTATGTACTATATTTTACTCTATACCGATGTTGCCCACAAATATTAATTTAACAAATACAATTTGCTTTTATTTAAAAATGTTTTGAGTGGGAAAAAAACTAAGAATTAACACATAAAGACCTTTGTTAAGTTGGACAGCATGACACAACATACTATCATTTCAAACTATTCCATAACTAGCTTATAAAATAGCACACAGTAAGATGAATTTGTTTACTTAATATAAATTTATTAAAAAAATAAACTTACTATTTCTCTCTGTTCTCTTGGAAAAGAAGAAAATAAGCACAGTTCTTAATGTCCAGATACTAGAAAGGAAGCAAAATTCAAAACAAAATCCATCATTATAAGAGGTAAATCAGAATCTACAGGCAAAAATGAAAAGTTTCAATTAGAGTTAGGGGTTCCTTTTTTAAAAATATTTATTTGTTTGTTTGTTGTATATGAGTACACTGTAGCTGTCTCGAGACATACCAGAAGAGGGCATCAGATCCCATTACAGATGGGTGTGAATCCACCATGTGGTGGCTGGGAATTGAACTCAGGACCTCTGGAACAGTAGTCAGTGCTCTTTCCTACTGAGCCATCTCACCAGCCCTCCAAAGTATCCTTACTTATATTTGATAGAACTTTACATATAAGAGACTGTAAAAATTTCCCCAATAGACTGGTAAACATTTTCAAAGAAGCAGCATACAGAATTAACATTTAATTATCAGCCTTACTAGGTCCAAATAGGAACCAAGCTGACAAAAGAATTGAAAAAACAATACCATTTACAATTGCTTCAAGAAAAACAAAATTAAATACTTAGAATAAACTTAGCCACAGAAATGTAAGACCTCTACAATGAAAACTTTGTAAAACTGAAGAAATTTAAGACACTAAAAAACATGATATCTCCCAGACCCATGCTCATGGACTAGAAGAATTAAGATTGTGAGGATGACTATATTACCAAAAGCAATCTTCAAACTCATTCAATGCAATCCCTACCAAAATTCCAACATCATTACTCACAAAAAAATGTGTGTACGAATGCCTTATGCATACATGTGCACTGTGTGTACACGCAAGCATGTGCAGGCACTGGAGGTATCATCCTACCTAATTCCACGTTATACTATGGAGCTATAGTAATAAAAATACCACTGAATGGGCAGGGGGAAAAAAAGCACATAAATCAGTGTAATAGAGAAGACCCAGATATAATCCCACACAGTGACAATCACCTGACTTTTGACAAAGATGACAAAAACACATATTGGAGAAAAGACAGCCTTTTTAGCAAATGACACTCAAAAAACTGAACATTCTCAAGTAGAATGGAAACTAGACAATTATTTCTCATATTGTACAAAAAAAAAATGAAACCAACAACACAAGCTGGAAAGGTGGTTTAGTAGCTAACAGCACTGGTTGCTCTATCAGGAGGAAAGGAGTTCCAATCCCAGCACTGTATCAGCAGTTCACAAGCACCTACAACTCCAGAACCCAGGATTCCAAAATTTCTCTAGTATCTGTAGGCATATGCACCCTCAAATGTGCATGTGTGCATGCACACACACACACACACACACACACACACACACACACACACACACACAAATTCTTTTTAAAAGTCAATTCCAAATGGGCCAAAGACCTTTATAAGACCTAAAGCTCTGAAGCTATTAAGAAGAAAAAGAAGAGAAAATACTTCAACATATACACACAGGGCAAAGACTTTCTGAATAGGATTCCAGTATCAGAAATAATGCTAACAACTGACTAATGGGATCTCAAGAAACTAAAGTTTCTATACAGCAAAGAAAAACAACTAAATGAAAAGACAAAATAGGAGGAAAATCTTTGCTACCTATACATCTGACAGAAGATTAGCATTTACAATATACAAAGAACTCAAAAAAAAAAAAAAACAATAAGAAATCAAACCACCAAATCAATAAATGGGCTAGAATAAAATGAACAGACAATTCTCAAAAGATGAAGTATAAAATGGTCAATAAACATATAAAAAATATTCAACCTCACTAGCTATCTGAAAAATAAAACTACATGATTCCATTTCTCCTGGTCAAGCTGGCAGTCATTAAGAAAGCAACAACAAATTCTCTGACAAGAATAGAGGTAAAAGGGATCCCTTATACAGACTGCTGGTGCAAATGTGGGCCAATCCGGCCATGTACATCAGCACAGAAGTTCCTGAAAAACTACAAACAGATCTATTCTAAGACCCAGGTCTATCAAGCCAAGGTTTAACCCATCACAGAGACACTTGTCTATCAACATATGTTGTAACACTACTCATAACAACTAAGTTGTAGAATCAATACCTAAATGACCATCATCAGAGAAATTAATAAAGTGTGGCATATGTACATAACGGAAATTTTTCAGTCATAAAGAAGAACAAAGTATATGTACCTTTCAGGAAAATCAATGTAGCTGGAGATAATCATATCAAGGGAATTAAGTCAGTCCCAAAAAGGCAAATACCCTATTTCATTTATTTTATAAACATACATAAACTACCAGCACCCAATACAACAAATATATACTCACTAAAATTAAAACAAAAATACGTTGTGTCTGGATATATATTTAGAATGTAAGAAAGAAACTTAGTTCTTTACTCCAGAATACAGCATTGCTAATCTGCAAGGCAGCTGTTAGCAGTCTTGCCTCCTCTACTCGGACCTTCAACCAAGTCCTCTCACAACCATGACTGACTGGATGTGACAGAGGTGATAGTAAAGTTAGACAGAGCTCAGATTTGGGTCCCTCTCTGTCTTTTCTCTCTTGAATTACTGACTGAAAGTCAATGAGCCTGTGAGAAACACCTAATGAAGGGCTGAAACTTGCTAAACAATGCGAGAGATTCAAAGCAGATTTGAAAAAAAAATTACCAAAAGATGCCTAAAACTATACCAGATGTCTTCACTGTATTTAGGTTCAGGATCTACTTTGAAAGTAGCAAAACAACCAGCTCTGGGATGATTTATGACTGCAGCAAGGAAAATAAATCCACACATAAGCATAGATTTACAAGATATGGCCTAATAAAAAACAAAAACAAAACAAAGATCTTCAGGAAACAAGCAAACAAATATAAAAACAGAATGAAGTCAGGCGAAGACAAAAATAAATGTAAGTAAGCCAGATACTGGATGCCAGCAGGCATAAACTCTACGCTGACTTTATCTGCTATGACTGTAGATTCAGTTAGGCCTTTAGATGACTGCGGCCCAAGCCGACAGCTTAACTGTAATTTATACAAGAACAAAGGACTCTGAAACAGTCACTCAACTAAGCTGCTCCTAACATTTCTTGTCCCTCAGGAACTGTAAGGGACTTATTAAGCTACTAAATTCTGGGACAGTTTGCTTCATAGCTATAGATAATTCATACACACCTCTAAATTGTGGTGATAGGAAAACACCAAATAACTAACACCAGCTTCCGACATGGCCCTTACAGCAGCTACCTAAGCAGTGAACAGCTACTGAGCATTGTCTTTTTCAAGGGAAAGGGGATAAGGAGAAAAGTTAAACATAACTTATTAATAGCAAATCCAAAATAGTCCCCTTACTTAGAAGGAATATGCCCCCCAAAATTCCACCATTCTCCTCCTCAGTGAATACCTGAAACACAGAGGGACTGAATCCTTTACACCATTACCTTGCTAATATTGTGACACTTTAATACAGTTCCTCATGTTGTGGTGACCCACAATCACAAAATTACTTTGTTGCTACTTAATAAATGTAATTTTGCTACTGTTGTGAATCATAATGTAAATATCTGATATTCAGGATATCTGGTGTGCAACACCCAAAGAGATTGTGACCCACAGAAGGAGAACTACTGTACACAGGTTTTTCTTATATGCCATACGGCAATACTACACTGACCAGAGTTAACTTGGCCTTCCATGTTTTAAGCCCTGATGCTTTCTTTGCTTTAATACTCTTGTATCTGGGGCTCATTATTAGAGTAGAAATTAGAGTTAACTGAAAGACTGTGATATTTTGGACAACCAGTCTGATAACCAAGAGGGCCACTAAGTGACCGACGGTCACATACTATAGCATAGACACACTGAACAAAGGGATGGCTGATATTCTTGACAGAGCAGTGTGATATAATGCCATCACATTACTCAGACCAGCAAATTTAAGTTGTGGCTCTTTTACTTCTAGAATATTCCATTTAGTAATTTTCAGATTATGGTTGGCCACAGACAACTGAAACCATAGAAAGCAAAATCACAGATAAGAGTAAGTAACAACTGTACTCTGAGAAAGATTTAGAAGAAAAAAAAAAGTACAGAGAGGAAATGAAACAGTAAAGGGATCGCAGAGATGGCAAATATGGGAAACCAGATATTTTTCTTAAATGAGTAGATACTTTTTAAATAGTATATATAATTTTTTAAATGTAACTATAAGAATTGGGATATATTCTCCTCAAACCAAAACTGCCCCCATTTCTGGACAGTAAATCCTTTCAGTTTTTATCAGAACTACTCCTGAGAGAAATCAGCTCCAAACAATACTCCTAGTGTCAGCTTCCCAGGCTGTGAAAGGCCTTGCGCTTAACAACCCTTCCTTGCCATTCTTTATTCACACACAAGCTCTTACTATTTAGGCCCAAGGTAATTGAAATTACTTTGTATTTTATAATAGAATTTAGAAACATAATCACAGTAATTCGAGGATCCCATCTAAGGCTTTATCCCATCTAAGGCTACTTATCCCATCTAAGGTTTTCCTCTCCTAATAGTTAAATGAAATTTATGTAAAAACAGAGACATGGTTTTGAAAATGTTTGTGTGTGTATAATAGGGTTGAGAATAATAGCACATTCTCCGTTCTCACCCAATTCCAGCCTTAGAAATCATTCAAACAAAATAAAAATAAGAATTTAATCTCCTTTTCTGGTAAAAATTGAGTTGTAGCTATAAAACCCAAACTTCAGAATAGTCGCAAAGAGGCCAGCAGGATAAATTTTCAAGTATAAAGTCTACAACTCAGCAAAAATGATAAGAAAAATAGCTAAAGAAAAGGAAGAGATAAAAAAATAAATTATTCAGAAATGCTTTGTTTAGACACAGCAGTACTTCTATGACAGAGAAGGAGAAAAGAGATTCTGCCCCATAAGAAAAATGTAGTTGCCTAACTTCATTGGCTGGGAAAAATAAAATTTCACACAAAAATCTAGATAAGAAGGAAAATTCCAGTCGATCTAGAACACAGATAAAGACATTCCATTAATCCCAAATAAGTCTCTCACAAATAACTGGCACTAAATCAACTTACGATAAGTCTTTCTTACTATAAAACTGTTTTTAAAAGTACATTATCAAGGCCAGCCTGGTCTACAGAGTGAGTTCCAGGACAGCCAGGGCTATACAGAGAAACCCTGTCTCAAAAAACAAAAAACAAAACAAAACAACAACAAAAAAAGTGCATTATATTTTAAAACTAAACCTAACTCCTATCAGGAAAGCACACTAAACTTAAAACTAGAAAATCAAAGGGAGACCTYCATACTGGATCATAAGATAAAATCTAATCCTTAATATAAGCTAACTCTGCTACTGTGTTTATCTGACTGAAAATAATGAAAAGAGACATAACAGGAACAAAGAAAATAGAAGGTGCATATGTTAACGCAACAAAAAAAAAACACAACTAAAGAAAGAGCACTTATCTTTTTAATTCTATTACCACAGATTAGTTGTATAAAATAGTGGGTTTCATCATAACTTTTCCTTACATATGGACATACTGTACTTTAAGAAGATCTATTAAAATCATTTTTAAATGTACGGCTCCTTTCTAATAAATCAGCCACTAGCAGCATCTGGGGTTAAAGAGACTTCAACCAACACCTCACCCTATACAAAAATCAATTAAAAAATACATTACCAACTTAAGTGTAACATGTTTCTTTTAAAAGGCTTAGAAGGAAAGACACTGAAGGAAACTTTGGGGCACATAACTAAAGCAAGAGGTTCTTAAATTTGCCAAGTAAAACAAGATCCATAAAAAGAAAAATGACAAAAAGCATCTCATCAAAAAAAAAAAAAAATTAACACTCTGCTATGGGACCCTTGAGATGGCCCAGTGGGGAAGACACTTGCCACCAAGCCTAAGGACCTGGACACAGTCCTCAGAACCACACATGGTCAAGGAGAGAAGCAAGTCCTTCAAGTTGTCCTGACCTCTACACCTGGGTGATTTTGTAGAGAGAAAGGAGGATGGTAAGAGAAAGGGAGAGAGGGAAGGGAAAAGG
>BDUI01000221.1:130882-155721 GCA_002335545.1 Apodemus speciosus
CTCTGTAGACCAGGCTGGCCTCGAACTCAGAAATCCGCCTGCCTCTGCCTCCCAAGTGCTGGGATTACAGGCGTGCACCACCACCGCCCGGCTTTGGTTGGATTTTTTTTGAGACACGATTTTCCTATATAGTCTAGCCTACCCTCAACTACCTTTCCTCCTCAGCCTCTGAGTACTGACTGGCATTACAAACTTGAACCATCATGCCCCATCTGACTTAGACTGACTTTTTACTGTTTGAAATTAATAACATCAGTTACACACCAGGCAGCAGATCTCTAAGAAACCCTAAAACAAATGGTTCCCAAGAATTTTATCATTTAGATACTGTTGCCCACCACTTACACAAATTAAGACCCTGAGGCTAAAGAAGTAATTTGCTAAGCCCCAAGGATACTAGGTAGCAAAGCCCAACACATTATTTTAGTTTTGATTTTTTTTCTAATGCAACATTCTGAATGCATGTTCATTCTGAACAGCATGAAATCAGAAATGGAGGATACTTATATAGCATGGGCTGGAATATACCTATATAGGTTAGAATGTCTTTGTATACGATATAGATAGCTGGGGTATCTAGTGGTCAGAAGTAGAGCACTTGCCTAATGCCTGAGCTCAATTAGCATTATAAAACAGAAAAATAAAAACAAAGTTAAATAAAATATATGAAAGTACCTTGAACTTTCTCAAATAGTTGGTAAGCTAAAATGGAAAATGAGTTACAAACAAGAGACAATGTTTATGGCAATGTATCAGGAAGCCCAATCCCTTTATCTGACTAAATCTGAGGGCTTAAATCTGCATTACAGAGAAGCTAAATGGCTTGCTAAATTCCTAGGATCCCAGTTAGAACTTTCAGATCAACTAGCCTAAAATAGTCTTTACTGCATATTATTTTTAAATGAATATATGAAATATACTAATAATTCATAATAAATACCGATTTTATGTCAGTTATTTATTTGGAGAATGTTTTGCTGTTAAAAAAACATAATTTAGCCTCCAGTCTCCCTGAAGCAAGAAGTTGTGCTTTTAAATTTACCCTCTGAAATATCAGTAATAGTCATTAAATCCATGCTTTCATATTCATAAACATAGCAACAATCAATTCTTATTGTTTCAGAAATTTTTATACCAAATTCTAGTATTATTAAAGCTGAATTACGATAATGCACATATGATAGTATTTTTGACAAATGTGAAACACATCTTTTCTACAGTATTAAGTTCATTTCTCTATCACACCCACTGCTTCTGTCCTTGCCTTCTTAACTCCGATTCTGACTGACCATCACTTATTGTAAAACAAGGAGCAAAAAAATTAAACATCCCCGGTTCTCAATTTCCTCATTTGCAAAAGACAGAATCCTCTTAGATGTTGAAAGGCTTAACTATGTCCTAAACGACTTACCCTAGTGTCCGATAATAACAGTCATTACTCATAATAAATTGTTTTCCTTGCTGTTGTTGTTGTCATTTTCTAACGCATCTCTACTTCTTGCCCAGTAACTCTAGCATTTCTTTCTGAAGCATAAATCACTCCCTTCCCTTTAAACAGACCCCAAGCAGCTTGTCTCCAACACGTGCAGTCTCTTTCCAACTCTGACATCACAACAGGACTTAGCATGTATCACCTTACAGGCTGAGTGCACCTAAATATGTTTTTTAGATTTATTTATTCTTATATGTATGAGTTTTCTGCTTGCATGTATATGTGCACCATGTGTGTGCCTTGTGCACAGGGAAGTCGGAAGTGGGTGTTAGATACCAGAGAACTAGAATTCCAGATGGCTGTGACTCACCATGAGTCATCTGAGCGCTCCCAACCTCTTCAGCCCTCTACCTACTATATGTTTTCTATTGTTATCCACACTCAGATTTAAGTGTTTTTCTTGAATTCTCAACTCATTTCAAATCACATTAAAACAATGGGATAAGGATCCAAAATCTGGCTCAGCCATTTACTAGCTATATGATCTTAAGCTTAGAGAGTTCTTAAACTCTCTGGACCTTGGCTAATAAAGCAGTTAAAATATTTACATTCCTTGGAATTGTATAAATTAAGTGAAATTATTTGTCACTTGGCACAGTGTTTAGCACATAGTATTTAGCTAATTTTAGCCATTACTATTGCTATTACCAAAAAACACGTGTAATATCTAAATGAAGCATGTGCCTAACTTTTCATTAAATGAGCACATATTTTAATTATTTCATAATTTAAAATCTTTAAGTATAAAATAAGTTTGTGTTTTTACTGAAAATATTTTTCTTGTTTATCCTAGCATGGAAATAAAGCAGAATATTTTTCAGGCACTTCCCATTATAATAAACTTGTAAGCCTTTATAGAAAACAACAAAAGAAATGGAGGTTTGTGGTTTTTAACCTTAGATTCCAAACTTAAACATAAACTAGTCACCTTTAACAGCACCTCCACATTATAGTACACAATTTGGGTTTAAGTGTGATTTGTTCGAAATCGCTTTCAAATGTCCAAATAGGCAACTCTGAAATATCTTACACCAGGTTTATTACCCAAAAAATAAATGATATGCACACTTCTAAAAGCACTTTTAATATGAGATGACCACCATTAAATAAATAAATAAATAAATAAATAAATAAATAAATAAATAAATAAATATAAAAATAAAAGAGACTGACAGGGAGATTTCTATATGAACTCATATCTTTGTTAGGGTCACCCGTCCATACATTCGTCCAGTATATAAACACCATAAACATTTATTAACACTATTACTATGGTGACCCCAATAGATGTCAAGGAACTTTTTAAAACTCTACTTTTAAATGAACCACTCTTGTTTAAGAAAATGTATTCGAAATCAACTTTGTTCCCCTAAGAAGGCACTATGGAGACCTTTGGGGACTTAGTCCTGCCTGCCTGCTTGAACTTATGCCTGTAACTAAATTTACTCACATCCATCACACCTCTAGACAATGTTGTCAACGCTAAGACCGAGGCCGCAGAGGCGGAAAACAACAGGCTCTAGGCACCACAAACCAGAAGCCAAAAAGAAAGAACACAAACTCATAGTCACAGGTGTTGCTTAAAACTGCACGCAAAAAATAAATTCACCAATCCGAACTCTACGTCCGCAAACACATCATCAAAGAATTAAGCCTACTTAAGTCCCTTGGAGTTGCTTTTCCCAGGTCGTTCCTGACTCCAGGCATCTTCGTCCTACCCCTCCACCCCTCAGACTGGCCGCTGTCCCTCCAACAAGTAAGGACAATGGTTGTGGAGCTGCTCCTCTAAGTCGCTCACAATCCACGCCCACACACGGACAGAGCAGCATGACACTGACAGTTTTCAGACCTTCCGGTCGTGCGAGCTCAGGTGGACGCGGAGGTGATCGGAGGACTCGGGGTGGGTATTTCAGCTAGGAACGTGCTTTCTGGGACCTTCTGACACTCCTCAACACAGGTGGGCCCAAGAGCTCCGGCTCTAAACAGCCACGGCGCGGAATCCCTGAGAACATACCCGGGGAGAACACCGGCCTTGGGGTGGGCAGAGCCGGATCTCGTGCACTCCGAAGCTGCTCGGGCCGCTGTGCAGAGCGATCCACCAGAGAAGGCGGCTGCAGCGTAAGGAGGGCAGCAGCCCCGCGACACATCCCCAGCCGCCGCCAAGCTCTAGGCCACTTGGCATGGGCGGAGGCACCCGAGTCAGCGCACGGAGGAACCTGGCGACTGGTTCCCGCAGTCCGGAGCGCCTCCGTCTATGCGGCCTTCCCTTCACCGTCCTACCTGAGGAAAGCGGGCGCCGCTCGGCCCCGGCGTCCACTCGGGGAAGCCTGGGTCGCCACCGCGTAGAGCCTCTGGAGCAGGCAGCAGCACCTACAGACAGTCCTGGGCCTGGCCAATGCCTTCCCATCAAACCCCGCGCTCCCGGCGCCAGCCAATGGGCGCTGCAGCCGGCGCGCGCCGCTCCCCCATCACGTGATCCGGCCGGCCCAGCCGTTGGTGCCTCCGAGCGGCGGGTGTGGCCCGAGGATTTAGGCTGTGTATGCTCCGCAGCTAGCGTTAGCTGTCGGTCCTCCGGGCACAACAGGGTAGGGCCCTTCCGACCGACACTCTTACTCGTAGTGGACTGCTATTCTTCCTCTGCCTCCTTTTCTCCTGAACAACTCCCACGCCCCATTCTCGCCAGGAAAAGAAATTGATCCTGATTGCCCCAGTCCTTCTAAGCGAGAGAAGAGTGGGGGAGGACAAAGGGGAGGGGCGTTGAAGGTGGAGACCGCTGTGTCTGGAAAAGAGCGGGTACCTGAGATCCCAGATCAGCTGTCATCCAGCAGGCAGCAAAAAAGGTTTTACATTGCATAGCTCAGAAGAGGCCAATACCAGCCAAGCGAAAACATACATACATGCATTCATACATACATCATACATCATACATACATCGCCTGGGCATACCCCATGGGGACTTTAGGCTGGCTTCAGTTGCTCTTGGACGTCAAAAAAGGTCCTTTCTTGACTAGGCGCTTACCTCACCAGCATGAGAACTTTAAACGATAAGGACGGTCTTTTCAAGCTACAAAGGCTAAGCTTTCCATCTTCACACTCTTAACCTCAAGAACAATCACCAAACGCTCTAAATAACTGGGCCCGCGTGAAATCCTAGTGCTGGATTCCCCTAAGATTTGAAAACTACATAAAGAATGTTGTTGTTTGCCAGTCAACTGCAAGTATCAATAACAACACTTGAATGAGGAGGAAGGAAGGAGAGCTCCGCGGGCATAACAAAAAGGGAAACTTCAAGAAAGGCTTTTATGTTCTATCCTGTATTCAATCATTTTCATGGGTTTTTCTACTTTAGTTACGGAAGAAAATGTTTGATTTTCAAAGCACAATAGGTATAATATGCTACGTTTACATTGACGACACCGGCAGAGAAGAATACATAGACATAGTATCTAGTTTGTAAAATCCCTAAATTCTAAAATCTTCCCTTACAGCTTTGTGAACTTAAAAGAATAGGAGAGAGCTGAACTTTAGTGTGCCGGTGTCGCCTCACCAATGTGGAAGAAAAGAAACAGACATTTCAACAGTTTTTATTTGGAAAATTGACCATTTTATTTCCCAGCCTTGGTAGTTTCTAAGAACATAAAACGTGTGCTGCTGCGCAGCTGCCTCTTGTCTCAGATCTTTCCTAAAGAACAGGAAAGATCATTTTTGACTCTTGCTAATACTTTGTTCGAGGGTTTTTCATTGACCTATCAAGGTCTGTCATAAAGGGGGTTTAAAAATAAGACAGAGACCAAAAAGAGCTAGCTGGAGGCAAAGATTCTTAAAAATCTAATCCTGAGAGAAATTTTTCTAGGGAAATTACATTAGAAAAAAAATGTAGTCTAGCGAGGTTTGAAAAGGAAACAAAGTCTAAATCATCTCTCAAATCTCTCAAAGTATCGTTTTTTAAATGAGGAAATGTAAAGTAGAAAAATATACTATTAAAGATAGCTATACATTTTGTCTTAKAAATGGAGAGGTACRACCTCCACCGAGGATATGGCTAAGTAGTAGTACACTTATCTAGTGTATACTAGGCCCAGGGTTCAATCCTCAGTACCATAAAGGAAAGAGTTTGTCAAGGGCAATGCAGAAAAGACAAAGAACTAAACATGGGATTTATTGCTAAACTACAGACTACAGGATGATTTTGAGCATTTCTGAACAAGGCCTTTTGTTAAGTACTAAGAAAACATACAATAGCTATAATAAAGCGTCCTACAGGAGTGGGAAGAAAACTCCAAGTTAAATAAGTGTTATATGTCCACGGAGTTCGAAAGCATTGCAGCAGCCAGGGATGCTGCAAAGCCAGTGAAGTGGCCGTTCTAACAAGCCCAGATGTCAAGAATGGCTCCCTACTGCTGTGATCATAAAAAGAGGAAGCCGCGTGAGAATATGTTCTATGGGCGTGTGGGGGAAGGGATGCCTCAGCCGGCCGTGCTGAGGGACCAGACACGCGGCGGTATAGTATAGAATAGAGTTTATTTAGGACCTGGGGAGGGGAGTTAAAGAGGGTAGTAGAGGCAGAGAAAGGCAGAGAGGGAGAGGTAGAGAAGCAGGGGCCGGCCATGACCACGTGGAGAGGGGGCGGAAAGGAGGGGAGAAGGGAGGAGAGCCCAAGAGGGCAAGAGAGAAGATAGAGTTAAGAGGAGCAAGAGAGGAGGAGGCAAGCAGCTCCTTACAGTGGGCAAGGCCTACCCGGCTATTGCCAGGTAACTGTGGGGCGGGGCAGGTAACTGTGGGGTGGAGCTTAGACAGAATCCTAACACCTACTAAGCCTAAACTGTAACAGGACTGCATCTAAAGAGTAAAATCCAGAGACTACTTTAAGCCTAAACTGTAACAGGAGTGCATCTAAAGAAGTGAAATCCAGAGAATACTTTGAGAGAGGAAACAAACTGTTCAAGATGATAGAATTTTAAGTGGTCTAATTTAGGAAGGGGGGACTCAATTTTCTTAGGTGTTATGAAAACTTACAGGAGGGGAATTTATCAAACTAGCCGAGGTGTTAGAGTAAGCTTTCTTAAGGAAGTCACACTCAAATTAGATCCAAAAGATAAGAAACACAACCGTGGAGAGAGACAAGGAATGTCCTATGTAAAGGCCTTTTGTTAGAAGCAGGCATTGCAAGCCTGAGAGACTGAAAGGAGGCCATTGTGACTGGACATGGAGACAGCGACACGACGGGAAACTGGGCACCACGCTAAAAGATCGGTTTGAGCCTCGTTTTTAAAAAACAAAACTTAATCCTTTTCTTGAGAAAACGGGAGTTTGATAAAATCAGAGCAAAATCATTCCAGCTACGGTGTGGGAGCACAAGCATGGCCAACATTGGACCAATTAGAATCACAAATGATGGGTGAAGTTAGACATAGTTTAGTTGAAAGGAGATGGAGGAAATGGGACTAAGTAGGGCAAACGGAACAAATTGGGAAGTAAAGTAGCAGACTCAGATCAGGTTTAAGGAAAGAGAAATTAAAAATAACCAGATTTCTGGTGGGCCAGCTGCTAATACCACATTGAGATATAAGGAACACTGGAAAGAGGTTGGGTTAGAGAGAAATGGTGATTTTGACTTGAAAAAGGAGTTTAGGATGTTTTTATGACTTCAAAAGGAAGTGTAAACACTTGGATTTATGGGTCTTAAGTACCAAAACGTCTGAGCTAGACAAAAATGTGTTACTTTATAATCTGCCCTTTTCTGCAGGGCAGGCACTTTCAAACGGAACCATCCTTATTCTAAGTCAGATATTTTATCTTTACATTTAGATCAGAAAATTAAAAGTGGAAGTCACCATAGCAGTGTCCAGGCTTCCCCTGGGATTACCAGGGGCCCTGTTAAAAATCCAAATTCTCAGACTTCCTTTAGAAATGCTTGTCTTACATGGAGCCTGAAACTTGGACTTTTAATAAGTAGCGCTGTTGATTTTTTTTATTACTAAGTTTGTTCACGCAGTGGTCCCCTGGTGCCAGAGACTAACTGCATGGGAAGTTAGGTATTTCACCAAAGTGCTTTCTAAACGACACAATACTGGTGCAGGATACATTCCCAGCAGATGGCCAACAGATAAGCTCTGTGGTGCCTTTTCAAGATTCCTTGCCTCATACTGTCCTGTCAGAGCTCTTTCTTTTTTTCTTTCCTTTTTTTCTTTTTTTTTCTTCTTTCACCCTACAGGTCTTTTCTGTATCTATTATTTGGCTTCATGGTTTGTGTTTTTTTTATGGGATTCATGATTGTGCCAACAAGTGGGTCTCTGTGTCTATATCTTCTTCTTGTGCCTTTGCTTGGGTCTTTTCCTGCTGGTTTTTAGTTTGCTTTGGTTTTGGTTTTGTCCTACTCCAATGTATTTGTTTTGTTTTATCTTATATATTACTTTGTTACCCCTTAGATGCTTGTTTTTAATGATTTGTTTTTATTTGATGTGTGTTTTGTCTACATGTATATGTGTGAGGGTGTCAAATCCCTTGGAACTAGAGTTATGGACATGACTCTAGTCTAGTTCTAGAGTGAGCTGCCATGTAGGTGCTGGGAATTGAACCTGAGTCCCCTGGAAGAGCAGCCAATGCTTTTAACCACTGAGCCATCTCTTCAGGCGCCACTAGTTTGTATTCTAATGAGAGACAAAAGGAGGGAGGTGGCTCCAGATGAGATGAGAAGTAAGGAGATTCTGGGAGGAGGAAAATTGTAATCAATATATAATGTATAGAAAATCTATTTTTCCATAAAAGAAAAAACAGTTATTGAGATTCTGGGAATGTGGCTTGTTGGTCATTCACTTGCCAAGTATGTACTAGGCCCTAGGTTGCATTCATTATATGCTAAAATAAGTAAATATAGACAAACTATAATTAAGAAGTTACAGCCATTTCTCCTTCTTTGGATTCTTTTGCTTTTGTGTTTTTTCTTGGTTTGTTTTGCATTGTTGAAGATACTAAGCCTCAAACATGATAATATTCAATCTATCTCTGAGTTATATTACCAAGTCCTATACATTTTCTCCATAAAATTGAAGAAACTTTTTGTTTTTTTTTTTAATGGCTATTCTGTTTTTGTCAGTATTTTCCTATGTGTTTTATCAGATTGCATGATTTTCCTCATTATGTTAATGTAATGGACTATTTAGGGGTTTTTGAGGAATGAAGCAGATTTGCACTGTAAGAATAAATCCCATTGGCTTAGCTATGTCCTTTTTTTTTTTAACATAGTTGATATAATTTGGTAATTGTTTGGAATTTACAAATTTAAATTCATAAAGAATGTTGATCTTTGGGCTGGAAAAATGGCTCAGCAATTAAGAGCACTGACTGCTCTTCTGAAGGTCCTGAGTTCAAATCCTAGTACATGGTGGCTCACAACCATCCGTAATGAGATCTGATTCCCTCTTCTGGGATGTCTGAAGACAGCTACAGTGTACTTACATATAAAAATAAATCTTTAAAAAAATGTTGATCTTTATCCTTTCTTTTGTAATAATGCCTTCCTCTAGCCTGAGCACTAGACTGCTAAGTATTCCTGACCTCACGGAAATACCAAACATTATCTCTGCTTATATACTTTATAACACAATATAAACAACTGGTATAATGTTAACTTAGTGGGTGGTGTTTGTGCTATGAAAGCTCTACTCTTCAGAAGAACTTAAAATTATTTTTAAAAATTTATTAAAAAAATACAGATTCTTGGACCCTACAGACGAGAACCACTAGAAATTAAAAAAGCAAGGGGAAAAGATTAGACAGGAAGATGGTGTTTTGTCTACAGGCATATCTGTGTGAAGAAGTCAGATCCCCTAGAACTGGAATTACCCACTATTGTGTGTAGGCTTAGATTTTTTTCAAAACCAACTTTAGGGTTCTTAAACACAACCTCCCTTCTAACCCACTGTGGTGAGGTGGGGAGAAAAGAAGGTTAACAGGAAAAGTAGTTTCTTGGGGCAATTCCACTCTGTTGTCTGGATACCAGCAGTCCAATTCAACAGCAAACAAATACCAAACATGAATCAGTGTGGGCAGCAGGATTCAGCAGAAACAGCAAGGCTTTGCCCAATCAGCACAAGTCAGCACAGCAGCCAGAATCAGCTGGAATACCACAAAAAGATCTTTGGCGAAATTCTAGAAGTGATACCAAAGAAGACCAGCAAAGCCCTCTCAAGTGTCTGTTTTCAGAAAAACATCATATGCCTTCTCACAAGGCAGCTTCTCGAGCTGTTAAACCAGAAATTTCCACTTCAGTTGTGAGCCACATTGTGTGGTGCTTGGAACTGAACCAGAGTCCTCTGGAAGAGCAGCCAGTGTTCTAAACCATTGGGCCATCTCTCCAGCCCCCCTAGACATATTTTTCTTTGTAGTTTCACTGCCTAATAACTCAGCCTTAAATGATATATTATGATTAATTTCTGGTTTTTAGTTTTATGTCAATGTAAGCAAAATAAGTTTGTTTAGCTTGTCTTGGAAGTCTTGCTGAACCTGTGCTGATGGCTCTAGTTGATTGACTTCCACTGCTGATTACCATATTCCATGAATGTACCATAGCATCTTATACTGTTAATGAACATATAACCTATTTCTTGATTTAGACTGTTATCAGCAATTCTGTGGTAAAGGATTATTTGTGTTCAGACACTTAAGCATGCCCTAGAATGGGGCTTTTTAAACTTTTTCTTATTGTAATCTCTCTATTTTAATGTGACTTTGAGTATATAGGTATGTAGAATAGGTATACAAATCACTTACCGATAGTAAGCCATATAGAAATTTCATCTTAAAATACGTGCTAAGCAATTATTAAAAGACAAAATTTACAGACTAAATGAGATAAATATATTGTGTTTATTTTTAAATCTTGACTAAGATTTTATACTATGGGATGTGGGATATTCTCAACATTTTTCAGAGTTGATTAGAATTTTTATAATTACAATCAGCACTATGATAAATACTTATTAGAAAGTGACAGAAGTGTATTTAGGCATTTCCCAATATTGTTTGAAATTTTGTCCTAATTCCAAGACAAGATTTATTAAATAGTTTTTATGAGGCTTAAGCCAGCAGCTCAAGCAATAATTTTGAAAATCAAGCATTATAACATAATGCAATCTAAAAGCAACATTAATTTAATACAGGCTGAGCAATGATGGTATGGAAATATTATAAAAGCCATTGCTTTGTGTAGTTTAAAATATAGCTTACTCTCTGGTTTTGGATTTGTGTAAATGGAATCAAAATAAGTTTGTTTCCAAAAGACCAGAAAATGATATGTGTAGAGTAAAAGTACAACTCATAACACAGTGGCCTGGCCTCAGCAACACTTGACAGTCTCAGATATTTCAGTCTTCACCCATCCAATGAGTATATTACACCAGCCAAAGAAACGCTCTCTCTTGCATTTCTTTGTAATGAAAAGACAATCAACTGCATACAAAGGTTTCCTCACTATTCAGTGTTTCCCCATTTGTACAGTGTGTTGATATATTTCTGAATGGTTTGTGTTAGTGCATTACACACTATTTCCTTGATTTATTTATGAGGAAATAAATTATGTTGCTTATATGTTATCAGTGTTTTTTCCACTTACTGAATCATCTCTTCACTATCCTAATAATACCTTGATGGGAAAAAAATTTGTGTGTGTGTGTGTGTGTGTGTGTGTGTGTGTGTGTGTACTGTTGATTGAGACAGAGTTTCACTGTGTAGCTCTGGCTGTTCTGGAACTTGCTCTGTAGACCAGACTGGCCTCAATCTGCCTGCCTCTGCCTCCGGAGTGCTGGGATTAAAGGTGTGTGCCTCCACTGCCCAACTGGGAAAAAGTTCTTAATGAAGTCAATATATCAGTCTTTTCCTTTATGATTTTGTAATACCTGTTTCCTATTTCAGGAATCTCTTCTTGTCCTTCTAACATTAAGAGCTATATTATTATTATTATTATTATTATTATCATCATCATCATCATCATCATCATCATCATCATCATCATCATCATATTTTGTCCTGGAATTTTTTTAAGATTAGAGAAAAGGTGACAACTGTAGTTCTACACTCCTCTCCATGGGGGAAATGAACACTTGTAAGAGGTGATGTGCTCCACTATGCAGTACTATTTTGGTGTATAATTTTGAACTTATGACAAGAGGGTACATCATGGTAATCGTGTTTGGTAGAAGAATCTGCATACCTTGCCTCACAGTTCCTAGCGTCTTCATGTGCACAGTCCAAGAGACCCGACTTCCTTCCACCAGCACTCCAGAAAGGCTCCACTGCCTCCAATGCAACTCAGTCTGGCAAGCAAGCCTTTCGGGGACGCTAATGAGCAGATAACATTTGCTTATAAATCAAAAAAAGTCATGTGTGAAATCCTTCTGACTTTGGTTTTCCTGTTGGTCTATTACCCTTTTTATATATTGCAGAATTTGGTATGCTATTTGGCTTCAAATGTAGAGAACTCTCACAATGGTGTGGACTTTTAATTATTCTTCTGTTAAGGTTTTTCTCTGGTTTTTAATATCAAGGGTAGCCTAGCTAGCCTCATAAAATGAGTTGCAGAATACACTTGCTTCCCAAGGTCAATTGCCATTATTTTTGCCTTTTGTCTTATCTTTGGAATCAGGTTTTCAAGAACCCTACCAGAAAAAAAAATCTACTCGGGCTTTGTTCAACTTTTTCTGTGTATATGCATTTCCTTTCATGTAAGCCTTTCTTTCTGGAATGTTGTATGTGTGTCTACATTGTTCCTATACAAGACTCTTGTTTTCCAAACTTGTTCTCATTTTTAGTATATTCCAATACCTTATAATAGGATTCTAAAAGTATTCTCACCTCTGGTTGCTTAATAATCAAGCACTGCTATCAAGGAAATCTGCAAAAGAAATTGAAGCTAAAGATCTTTTTAAGGGGAAGATTCTCCCAGACAATCTAAGTGGAGCCAATCGAACTACTTCCCAGGCAATAAGAGGAGTCTAGCTGGAGTCAGAAAAATATGGCAGGAGAGGGGGAAAATGAGCAAGAGATGAGATAGGGAGTGTCAGAGATAGTCACACCCTAAGGAGGATTTGGTGAATCATCAATAACTTTGGAAGCAGAAGGAAAAGGCATAAACCAAGGAGTGCAGTCAGCCTTTAGAAGCTCCCCTGGCTAACAGCTGGCAGATGAGGGCACAGCCCTGCCAATGTGTGGAATTAAAGTCAACAAAGTCCCTGAGTAAAGCTTCTCAGTCAACAGAAAGGAGCACACCCTACTGACATTTAAATATCAGTAACCTAAAACAGAGAACCAGCTAAGCCACATTCTGTCCAGATTTCTGCCCTACAGAACAATGTAATAATCATAGATGTTACTTCAAGGTAATAAACTTATGGTTGGAGCTAGTTAGATGGCTCAGTGGGTAAAGTCACCTGATACCAAGCCTGGGTACCTGAATGTGATCTAGTACCCAACAGGGTGGAGGGAGAGAGACAACCACACATGTGACATGACATAAAAGTGCATACACACACACACACATATGCACAGTATTTTTGTAGCTTTAAAACATGGTAATGTGTTAACTGCAGAAAAAAGAAAAATCTTCCCTAAAACAAAAATATCTTCAGTAGTTCATCAGATAGGCTTTTACATAGAATGACATCTGCAAGGTGACACTGTGTACACATTGTTTGTTCGTTGCCAATTTGGATACATTCATCACACTTCACTGACATAAATACAGTTGTTCTAAGTGAGTCTAGAGTGTTCCGTGCACCTTTGGAAACAATGCCTGTACACTAATGCTAAGTGTAATCTATAAATGTCTAAGTGGACTGTAGAGACGTGATGGGGCAGGATACACTACAGGCAAAGAGATGGAGACTGGCAGAAGTGTGTCAGGAAGCTGAAGCCGAGGTTCTCCAAGAGCAGCCCAGGGAAGCCGCCATCCCACTGCTGCCAGGGGACGCAACAAGACAGGAGCATGTCCTTGTTAGAATAGTGGTAAATATCCCCTCCTGTCACTCAAAAGACAGGAACATAAGTACGCTGGACTTGTGGATGGCGATGCCAAAGTCCAGCAAGCAGTGAACACCCAGTAACCAAGACAAACCAGTGTGGACAAGCCTGCCACAGCCTTATGGCCTCAGCCATGGAAAGCCAAGTATGAGTCCCAGTACAGCGTCGTACCAGAGACAAGGTTGTAAATGGCTGGCAAGAGTCTGGGGAATCCCTGCAAAAAGTGGAACTCCTGGTCATAAGCAGGAAATGCATTCTGACTTGAACAACTGAGGGTAACAGCCCTCTTCCTTCCAGCAAACCTTCTACAAACAAGATGGGAGAAACCACATTCGCCCCAGCTTCAACAAACACTGTTACTAAACTCTCAGTTTCGTTTTCTAAATTCACCTTTATTCTACTAACAGGTTTCTTTACCACATGGCATTTCCTTACATGTTTTTATTTGATTCTCCTTCCCGCACACACAGCTCGCTTCCATGCCCACCTTCCTACCCATTCCACCACCATCTCTGCTGTAACTGCTTCCACTTTAATATCACGTTTCTGTTGTCCCACACCTACTGCCTTAAAGCCTCTTTCCCCACCCCACTTTCTAGTTTCCTGCCCACTACCCCCACTGATCCCATACCTAAATATACATACTAACATATTTTGACTTTGTTTTGTTTTAGCTTGTAACTCATCCAAAAAGATTTTCACGCCCCCTTTCCCTGTTTATACACTATTTCCCTTTGTAGCTTTCAACCACCCACTCTCTACTGTTTTATGGCCTTTCCCTGTGACTAAACTATTTTGTGCATAGTTCTCTTGCCTCTAACCATCCATTTTCTGTGTCATTCATTCCTTGCTCCCTCGTTTCCCATCCTCGTTTTCTTTTTCTTTTTCTTTTTTTCTTTTCTTTTTTATTTTTTGGTTTTTCAAGATATGGTTTCTCTGTGTAGTCCTGGCTGTCCTGGAACTCACTTTGTAGACCAGGCTGGCCTCGAACTCAGAAATCCACCTGCCTGTGCCTCCCGAGTGCTGGGATTAAAGGTGTGCGCCACCACTGCCCAGCCTCATTTTCCATCCTCTTACCCCCTCTTTTTACTTCCTAACTATCAATTCTTGTGGTTTCCAAAACACCGAACTACATTTCACTCGATCAGTTCCCTGAGGCTGCTTCTCTGGGATCCAAGTGAAGTAAATGCCTACTTTGCAGGTCAGCATCAGTACTGCTACCAAATCATTGTATGTGTTACTGTGCTGTTTCCTTCCTAAAACAGCGAGGGTCATAAATTCGGTTGACAACTCACCAGGAAGAATCAAATACAAAACCAATGGAAAGTGAGCAGGAGGAAGTGAAACCTGGAGGACATATTCATCCCAACACAGTGGCTAAAGGCTGAGGAGAGCTTCTGTCTGACGTTGGCCAAGGAGGAAGGACATGGGCTGCTTGGCAAGAATCTGACATTATGGCATGACAAAGTAGTAAGTCCAGGCAGGAATCTGACATCAAAGTAAGACAGAGAAGCAGACTTTAGCCATGATTATGACTTTAGGCTAGGACAAGGAAGTAGGCTCAGACATCCCGACCATCCTTATAAACAGTGTGATCATGGAACAGTGTGATCACCGGACTTTGTGTTTATTGCCTTGCTTGTTCCTTGACTATTGTCTTGCTTGATTCCTCATTGTACTGCCACCCTTAGTACTTGCATGTAATTAAGATGATATAAAAGCAGATTGGAAAAAATTTAAACCTGTCTTCAGTCTCAGAATTGACTGAGGCCATGCTGCAGTTTTGTCTTATTGTCTCTTTCTTTTCAATCCTCACTCCTGCACYGGAGGCCCTGTTGACTGACTGAGCTGGTCTGGTCAAAAGACAACAAAGAAACACCTTCAGAAAACAAGCTGCCCTCACACCTCTACAATGCAGCTCGTCAGCACTAGGGACCAAAGCTAATGAGCTGTAATTCCAGAAAAAGAAAAACTTCAAATCCTACATTTTAAAAGGATCAGTGACCACATGGAGAACTCAACAAGCAAATGAATAAGTAAATCAATTGTGAGCCCAGATAGGAGAGTTAAGCAACAAGAGTGAATAAATTTGGGGGTGAAGTTTAAAATCATGGAGGAAAGTTTCAGTAAGGAAACAGACTCTGTAAAAGAACCGGACAGACATGATGCAAATGCAAGAGCCAATAAAAATAACACAACTGATAGTGTCACAATAGACGAGATGACGAAAAAGAATGTGTAGGCTTGGGTTTTTCAAAACCTACATTTAATAAGGGTTCTTAAATGCTTCAACCTCTCTTCTAGTCCACTAGCAACCAGAAAACCTGTTTAGAAATAGTTTTTTGGAACATATCCAATCTGCCTTGTCAGGAGATCAGCAGTTCAGTTCACATAAATCAGCAGCAGTAGCTCAATCCACTTGCAAATACCATTCAAGCATTAGCAACAGCAGGTCCACATAGATCCAGAAGAAACAGTAAGAAGTCACCAGAACACAAGTTTTTTGTTTTGGGGGGTTTTGGTTTTTTGTTTGTTTGTTTGTTTTTGGTGCATTCCTTTCTATGAAGTCACAATAAATGATGACCAACAAAGAATGGTAAGACATGGCAATACCATCTCCCGTCTTCATCCGTGAAGACCAGTGTCAGCAAAGCCCAATGATGACCAGCAAAGAATGGCAAAGTGAAGCAATGGCATCCAGCATCATCCACTGTCTACTGGGTTATATTTATATTCTTTCCAAACATTGCATGTTCTCTTAAGCATCTACTCTAGCAAAATATTACATGCTCTTTTCCAGGCTGCCTCCAGAAAAACACCACGTGTCTGTTCTTAGCAAAACGTCCTCCCATGTGTCTGCTTCAGCAAACATATCCTCTCATAAGGCAGTTTCCAGAAAAATATCACATGCTATAACTGAGTCTCCAAAGAAACCAGAAATTTGTACTTCAAGAATGGATATTGGAGCCGGGCGTGGTGGGGCACGCCTTTAATCCCAGCACTCGGGAGGCAGAGGCAGGCGGATTTCTGAGTTCGAGGCCAGCCTGGTCTACAGAGTGAGTTCCAGGACAGCCAGGACTACACAGAGAAACCATGTCTCGAAAAACCAAAAAAAAAAAAAAAAAGAATGGATATTGGAGACAGAGAGCAAGATTGAAGCGATAATGCATATATAAAAACCAGAATAATTAAGCATGATCAAACCTTCCAAGAACTTGCATATATTCAGGAGACCAAACCTAGGAATCTACAAGATGGGAAAAGCTGAGGTAAACAGTAAGAGCATGGGCAATTTAGTTATCAAATTACAGCAGAAAAACTCCCAAGTCCAGAGAAATAAGTGAGCGTGCAAATGCAAGAAGCATTCAGAAGCAAATGTACAAGAGGCTGGAGAGAGGGCTCAGTGGTTAAGAGCACTGGCTGCTCTTTAAGAAGATCAGGTCCAATGCTCAGCACCCACATGGCAGCAAACAACTATCTGTAACTCCAGTTCCAAGGGATCAGATACCCTTCTCTGTCCTCCCTGGATAGCAGGCAAGAGTAGATAATCAAATATATGTAATGCGAAGCAAAGGAGGGAGCTGCTTGTAGAAAGATGGCGGAGAACTGAAAGGCCATCTTTTTCCATCTCTCTCCATCTGCGGAGAGAGATAAGAACAAATTATTTAGCTGGGAAGTGGGACAAATGCCATTAATCCCAGCACTCAGAAGGCAGAAACTGGCAATCTCTGAGTTTGAGGCCAGCCAGGATGGCCAGAGCTACACAGAGAAACCCTGTCTTGAAAGAAAAAATATTTGTGAAAATACTACAATAAAACACATTACTTTGTTTGGTCACAGATAAATATATATAATATATATATATATTAATGTGTATATATATATATACTGTCTCTATCTCTCTCTGTCTCTCTGTCTCTCTGTCTCTCTCTCTCTCTCGTGTGTGTGTGTGTGTGTGTGTGTGTGTGTGTGTGTGTGTGTGTTAGCTGGAGATGGAGCTAGAAATAATCGAGCACTTACTAAATCTTGAATTTGATACTGAAGGATGCAAAACTAGATGCTGCTGTTGCTGCTGCTGCAGCGATTGGTGGTGGTGGTGGTGATGTGATGGTTCTGATGCAGCAGCTAAGTGTGGCAGTTCACACCTATAAATCTCAGCACTAGAAAGGCTGAGACAGGCAAACTCCCACAAATTGTAGGCTACAGAGTTTTGAGCCAGCCTGAACCCCTGAGACCCCATCTTAAAAAAAAAAAAAAAAAAAAAAAAAAAAAAAAAAGAGCTGGAGAGGAGACTCAAAGGTCAGAGGTTAAGAACAGCTGCTCCTGCAGAGAACCAAAGTTAAGTTTCCAGCACCCAACTGGCAGCTCACAACTGTACCTCCAGCTCCATAGGTGATCCTGTGGCCTATCCTGGCTTCAAAAGGAACCCAGCACACAGTGGTGCACAGACACCTACATGCAGGCCAAAGACACATACACATAAAAAAATTATTTTTTTAAAAAAGGATTGTCAGAAAATGACCAGAGATGACCACTACAGAAAATGACATAGCTTTTTGATTTGTTTTTCAAGACAGGGTTTCTCTGTGTAGCCCTGGCTGTCCTGGAACTCACAGTGTAGACCAGGCTAGCCTCGAACTCAGAGATCTGTCCTCTGTCTCCTGAGTGCTGAGACTAAAGGTATGAGCCACACAGCATTTTAACAGCTGCTTTTAGGCTTTGTTCCGTGTCTGGAACTTTTAGGTTTTTACTTGTTGTTCAGGTTTACCTACAGGAAAGAAAGAGAATAAGAAAGCAGAAAGCCTGTACCTTAGAGCCCAAGAACTGTAGAAAGCCATCTATTTTTAAGAGTTATGTTGTTCTAGAAAGATTAGCAGGTAATAGGTGATTTGCTTATATTGTGCAATAATTTGGACTTGTTCAAAAAGGATCCAGATTTTTTTCCCAGATTCTAGAAGGTAACCCCTAAAATCTTGGTGTTTCTCTAGTGATAAGAGTGTCTCTGATACTTAMGGTGAAAAACTCAGTTTATACATTTGTAAGACTCGGGGAATCTTAACTTACTGGAGATCCCCTGAGTGAACCATGCAGAGACTRGAATTGATGCAAAAAGCAGGAGGAATTTTATTTACTCCAGCACGCTGGGGTCCTCCTGCACATGGGAGAGAACGACCACACACAGCAGGCTGCACGCGCCTCAGGGCAGCCGCCATTAGGCACGATGTGATTGGCAGAACAATGTTAACCTTTAAGTGAATTGGTTTTTAGGGAATGACCAACAGTCTCTGGGCCTTCCCTAGCTGCAGGGACCTCTCTGTGGTCTGAGGAATCTAATTTAGCCCCTGCCCCCCCTTTTTCAAGTTTGTACACCATCGTACTATTTATTGAACTTAGAAAGAAATTAAATTTTTTACTTCAAAATTTCAGTCTAGTGAACTGAAATCAAAAGTATAAAGCACTGGTTCCTTTTACTTACTAACGATAATTTATCCCATTTGGGTAATTACATTAACATTTTCACACAAAAAATAACAGTATAATCATGCATGGGCTTTACTTTACAGACATCAATTTTTTTAAACCACTTCAGTTTCTGAGACAGTGTTTCTTGCAGTCCTAGCTGGCCCCAAACTCTGGGGCTAGCTATACAGTTGAAGCTGGCCTTGAACTTGTGAGCTCTCTGCCTCTATCTCCCACAAGCTGAGATGACAGAGCCTCTCCCTTCTGTGAGGGATAAGTATTCCATGACCTTTCCAAAGTTCTTGAGCTGACCCTTTCACATTTACGCTACCCTACCTAAGACCAGACCCAGGGATATGGCTTAGTGAGTGAAAGTGTTTACAGCATGTACCAGTTTGTATTTTCTGTCAATCTGACCCATTTAGAGTTATCAGAGGAGAGGGGAACCCAGTTGAGAAAAGACTGGCCTGTAAACAAGTCTGTGGGACATTTTCCTTCTTTTTTTTAAAAGATTTATTTATTTTTTATTTATTTATTTTATGTATATGAGTACACTGTAGCTGTACAGATGGCTGTGAGCCATCATGTGGTTGCTGGGAAGTAAACTCAGGACCTCTGCTTGCTCCAGCTCCATTCACTCCAGCCCAAAGATTTATTTATTTTATATATGTAAATATACTGTAGCTGTCTTCAGACACACCAGAAGAGAGGGTGTCAGATCTCGTTATGGATGGTCGTGAGCCGCCATATGATTGCTGGGATTTGAACTCAGGACCTTTGGAAGAGCAGTCAGTGCTCTTAACCACTGACCCATGACATTTCCCTAATTAGTGGTTGATGTAGGTGGTGTCAACCCTAGGCAGGTGATTCTGGGATGAATAAAAAAGCAGGCTAAGCAAATTAGGAGGAGCAAGCCAAAAAGCAGCACTTCTCCATAGCCTCCTTTATCAGTTCCTGCCCTAACTTTCCTGAGCGTAAGCTGAAACATATCCTTTTTATCCCCCAATTACTATTGGTCATGGTGTTTTATCACAGAAATAGGAACTCCAACTAAGACACTGCATAAACCTGACATCCTGGCTTTGATTCTTAGATATCATCACTGAAAGAGAGAACTGACTCCAAAAGTTGTCCTCCAAACTCTATACACCAGTCATACTTAAATGCCCTCAGAAGAATGATGATATTCAACATCTAGACACCAAAGCTCCCAGGAGTTTCCCAGATTTCCACCCTGAACGGAAATTGCCACACACTGACAGGCAAAGGATAGGAACCTAAAAAATCCTAAGACCCTAATAAAAGCTTCACTTAGAACTTGCCCAGACTCTGCTCTGTGCACGGCTTTGTTGAACTGGTTATAATTTGTATTCTGTTCCCATAATCAACCATAACCACTTCTTTCAGCATGATTTCTGTTAATCCTTCCAGTGAATTATAAAGCAAAGCATGGTTTGGGGGCAAACCCTAAAACTAATTTAGATTCAAAAGTTTGGATGGGGTTGGCAGCCTAGAGGATTATGGCCTCAAAGCTCTCTGGTTGGCTAATTCCTCATAGTTTGGTCCATTAGCATGTGTCAGAACACAGATCTCATCTCTCCTGTAGGTAGTCAGTCAGTGTTGGGGGTGGAGGTCTCCTCTGTTCTGTCTGGCTGAGCTGTTGTGTTTGTCTGGGTTACCACCTAAAGTTTAGTCTGACTTTAGAGATTTATGGTCAGCCATCAAAACCGTTGCTACGTAGCTTTGGGTCTGCTCCGCATGTGTGCAGCTTAAAAGTGAGAACAAATATTATACTGGTTTACCGACAGACCTGGAGGATCATCTTCAAGCCTTTATCTTCCAAGATTTTTTCTGACAGTCCCTGGGGGTCCTTTGCCTAATCTTCTGGCTAGAAAGGTAGGATCCCTCTTCCACTCCTAGCTACCACTGGTTCCCACAGTTGGGGCCACCCACAAAGGAACAGCAAGGGGTAAAAGAATGGCTTTCAGAACTATGAACTCTCTAAGAGCTAATACACCCCTGTTTCTCAACTCCTCTGAACAGAGAACAAGGGGAAACGCAGACACGCCTCTGCTGTCTGCCTTTGATTAGCCAAGAAAAAAAAATTACCCCACACTGTCTGGCCTGTAAGCATTTCTTTTCCCGGTCTTCTGGACAGAAATTAGAATCTCAGAATTGTAACTATTTTCAGTACTGATGTGTGGTGCTATCAGGAGGCTTTAGCTTGAGACCCTGAGTAAGAAAGGGAGGAAATGAGAAACTCACCCCTGAATAGCTCACCTCTCCAGTGTTCCCACCTCTCCAGTGTTCCCACCTCTCCAGTGTTCCCACCTCTCCAGTGTTCCCACCTCTCCAGTGTTCCCACCTTTCCAATGTTCCCACCTACCTGCTTTACTCTTTATAAAGTCTCCAGATAGCTGTTTTATGGGCTTTGTTTAGAGTTTTTAGTTGCTAATTATCAAACAGATATCAAATATCCAGCACTAGGAGGTCTGCTTGCCTCTTTCTCTGTGGTAGGGGCTGGGGAATGGTGACGATCAGAATAAAGGCCCCACGTGTGACGAGCATGTGTTCCGTGGCTGATCTCTGCTGCAGCTCCAAGCCCGAATTCTTCGTTGTCGTTTTAAAACTTAGTGCACACACAGTATTAGGTTTCATTGTGGCACTTTCAAACACAATGTGTTTGTTGTTAATTTCCCATCCCTCAGCATGTAGCTTTTTGATAACCTTTGGATTTGACGATGATTTCTAATATCTCCTATAAAGAAAGGAAGCATTCTTTTCTTTCATGTTTCATGTTTCTTTGTATTATTGGATAAATGTTTAGGATAGGTGTCAAATGTGGGGAGAGTACTTTGGGGTCTTGTGTCTGTACTACAAAATTTCTGGTCTCTGGCTGACAAGATGGATTAGTCTGCAAAGGTTCTTTCAGCGCAAGGCTAAAGGCCTAAGTTCAATTCCTGGACCACATGTAAAGGTGAAAGGAAAAAACCAGCTTCACAGACTTGTCCTCTGATCTCCAAACCTGTACACACACACACACACACACACACACACACACACACACACTTACACACATACTTACATGTAAACTTAAATATGTACTTACACACAAACTAGGGGGTTTTTTTGTTTTTTGTTTTTATTCAGGGCTTCAGCATTTTGTACAGTTCATCAGAAACTGTATTTAAATCTGTAATAGTTATTGTCCATCCTTCATGTTCTTGTTGCAATAACACGAGTTTTTATTCATTTTGCTCTGCTGGATTCTATCAAATGGCATAGAATGTTCAATCCTTTTCCAATGTACATAGATGACCCCCTGCTCCATGACCAGTGACATCTGGTCTCTGTGAAAAGCCTTCCTCTAGTCCAGACCTGCTTTCATTCTGATTTGAAATCTTTACTCCAATTTACTCTCAATGTTGGAGTGATTTCTGCCAATGTCATTGTTTGTCTTTTGTTGTTGTTGTTCCATGTTACACTTTCTTTAAGCTTTTCTTAGCTTTTTATAAGTAGTTTTAAAGACATAAAAGAAGGTTTGCTTCATGTAATAATGCAAATAGCAATTTCAGTTTCCTAAGTGACTTGCTGCAGTGTTCCAAAGTGTCTTTCTCCGTTGCAGTCCAAGTACATTTCAGGTCTCTATCAACTTTCAGGATAAGTTTTTATTGTTGCTGTTTTGGTTTGGTTTTGTACTGAGATTTTTCTTCCAAACCTTTGAAAAATAAAATTTTGAGTCTTAAAATGTACAAATGGACTTGACCTTTGTGCTACAAGACTTGAATGGCTTTATAATGGGTAGCTCCTTACATTAAACTCCATTTAAAAACAAAACAAAACAAAACAAAACAAAAAAGCAACCGTCTTGACATGTATAGTTAACACATCCCATTTGAGGGGAACCTGAAAAGCAAAAGAGGCCGTTAAAGACCATCGTGGCTAATAACTGTGAAGGCGGGTTTTCTTCCCTTGGCAGATGAAGGACTGAGCCCAATGTGGTATGCATCTTGCATGCTTATTAGCATCTTTAAGGGTTGCTGTGAGCCTTTCCCCCCACATTTCAAAGCTGCTATGTTGTCAGATGACTCTCCCTGAATGTTTTCAACCACAGGATAATATTGTCCAAACTTTGTTCCACATTCTTTTGTTGTTGTTGGGTTTGTTTGTTTGTTTGCTTGTTTGTTTGTTTGTTTTGAGACAGTGCTTATGTMGCCCTGGACATCCTGGAACTTGATATGTAGACCAGACTAGCCTTGAACTCACAGTGATCACCTGCTTCTGCCTCTCAAGTGCTGGCTTTGAAGGCCTGTGCTACCAGACTCCCACTCACTCTCCACATTCTTGAATAAAACTGGAGGCCAGTTATTCATTGGTGACAAAATTGAAAATGACTCATAAGCCTTTTAATCCCAGCAGTAAAGCACAGTAATGGCCAACTAAAGACATTGCTCACATCTGACAGAGTCTACACTGTAAGAGCAATATATGGTATTTGCTTATTTGCTGAGTCTTTCATTTTGTGTGTATATGTGTATGTGTTGAAATAATGGAACACAATACATATATACATGTATAAATATATGTATATATGTACAAATATGTGTGTGTTTCCCATTACTTCAATTAATTCTTCATAAATGACTATTTTTTCCATTTGGAACATTCTTCCTTCACATTTCATGCAAATATTAACTGAATTCAATAACTCTAGGATTTGTATTGAATTTTAATTATTTGAATTATGTCTTATTGTCATAACTTCTGGCAGTTCTCTATAAGACGTAACTTCAACTGTTGTTTTTAGCACTTCAAAATAAAAGGGAAAAGTATCATCTGTTCTTTGATTTATATATAAGAAAGAATAGTTTTTTGGTGCTATTTGTCAAAGATTTTTAGGGTCTTCAGTGTAACCTTTCTATCTGAAAATCCACCCAATATAAGTAATGCCTTTCATGAAAATAATTTATAAATAAGACAGTATTAGACTAGAAGTCATGGCTCATACCTATAAGGTCAAAACTTGAGAGGGCAATACCCTCTGGTACCAACCTGCATGACTTTGTCGATGAACTGACTGAGCTGACGGGAGAATCGAAGAAACAGGAGATACACATACAGAAAAGGTGGGAACAAGTGTGCCACGTGCTCTCCTGGAGAGACACCAGAGGCAGCCCAGAGTTTTCAAATATAGTCAGCATGAAGGAGGAGGCAGAGTGTTAGCTAATTTCCACAGAAAGTCTCTGTAAGGAAACTTACTCAGGCTGTTTGTCCTGCCGGAGAAGGAAGCTGTGGTTGATACATGCAACCACATTGTTACATTGTCAACATCCAGAAGGAAGAAGCAGCAATTGATACTTTTTATACACTGTGTCAACTTCCATACTCCACAAGCTCCAGCTAAAAGCCTTGCCATTCGCAGGATCTGAAGGACTAACGTTCTTGCAAAGCTGTGCTCCTGTCAATAATGCAGTCGCTCAGAAATCATAATCATCTCAATATTGTGGCTTCCGTAGGTATCTGCACAAACACAGGTAATGTGCATAAACTCGCTCAGGCACACATACACACACAAATACAAATTTTTGAGCCAGGTGGTGGTGGCACACACCTTTAATCCTAGCACTGGGGAGGACAGAGGCCAGCCTGGTCTACAGAGAGAGTTCGAGGACATCCAGGGCTACACAGAGAAACCCTATCTCAAACAACAACAACAACAACAAAAACAAAAACAAAACAAAGCAAATTTCTTTTAAAAGAGCCCTTATTTTTCTATCAATTTTACTATGAGTGATAAAACTGTTATGGTAAATGAGTGAGGTATTTGCCTTAAGTAAAACAAAACAAAAAACAAAAGACAAAAAACCCATAA
>BDUI01000221.1:184268-202465 GCA_002335545.1 Apodemus speciosus
GTACCAAAAGAAAGACCAGCCCCAGTTTGACCAAATGAAAGTGTCAGGAGTGTGGGGAAGCAAGAGAAAGAAGGAAATGGGAAATGGTGAAGTAAATGCAGAGAGCTCAGAGGCTGAAGTCAAAGAATGGCTTAAAACCTAAAAAGGACCGGAAACCGGGCTCAATGGGTGAGCTGCCTGCTGCTCTTGCTTTCTACCATTCTCGACTCCACAGACAATGTTTAGTTGGGGTTTCTATTGCTGTGAGGAAGCGCTATAAACAAAGGAGCTTGGAGGAAAGAGTTTATTTACCTCCCACTTCTAGTTTGCAGCCTGTCATTGGAGGGAACCAGGACAGGAACTCAAACAGGGCAGGAAACTGGAATCAGGAGCTGATGCAGAGGCCACAGAGGGGTGCTGCCTACTGGCTTCTTGCCCATGGCTTGCTCAGCCTGCTTTCTTATAGAACCCAGGTTCCCGTCCAGGGGCAGCCCTGCCCACAATGGGTTGGACCTTCCCACATTAATCATTAATTAAGTATATGCCCCTCTGGCTTGCCTATAGCCCAGTCTTATGGAGGCTTTTCTCAACTGAGAATACCCTCCTCTCTAGTGACACTAGTTTGCATCATGTTGACATAAAACTAGCCAGCACGAATAAATACTGGTTTAAACTACTTTGAGTGAGTTGAATGATCAATTATCGTTGCCTTTATTTTTGTCACAGAAAGAAGCATTAGGAATATGTAGGTAGGGATGGAGAGATATCAGAATTTAAGAGGGAGTGCTGTTCTTGCAGAGAACCCAAGTTCCATTCCAAATACCCACCTTGGGTGGCTCACAACACTACAGCTTCAGCTGTAGAAAATAGGACACCTTTGACCTCCACAGAAACCTGTGTTCATGTGCACAGGCACTGGGTAGACACACTTAATGAAAAATAATTTAAACAGTAAATCTTTTACAAAGGACATGTAGTCTGGTGCCGGGAATGATGCACCTACATACAATACCGGCACAGCTCTTATGGGTGCAACCAACTGCATAAGGACTGTTTCATATTTGGCACTAAAATTCCATTGGAGAGATCGTCATAGGACTGAAGGAAAACCCAGTTCTGCTGTTGAGCTAAACTGGCATACTCTCAAATTACCTTACACACACACACACACACACACACACACACACACACACAATTTTCACTCTCACCCTTAGTTCTAGATGTTTCTTCCTGTGAGGGCAGAGACCTGTGGCTTTTTAAGGTGCTGAGAACACGTGTTGGTTGGTTGCTCAGCACTAAATAAGGCATTTATATCAAGCCCTCCTAGGCTCAGAGAACACAGCAGAAGAGAGGTGGTATGAGAGCTGGAAAACAGAGAAGACTGAAAAAAGTTTTCCTCCGGGAGATACAAAGCCACTGCAGTCACACACTCTAAACAGCCTTCCATAGCTATACTAGGTCTGCACAAGAGAAAAGCCATTGGTAGCCAGATGAGGGTGGGAGGGGGAGTCGAGAGACCCTGCCCCTCACTGCTGAACTATTTCCTACAGATATTACCTTCAGTTTTGTCCACTGGTGATCCTCAGGCACCAATGGATAGTCCCAATCCAGTGGTCATATGAATGGTTAAACAAAATAGGCAACACAGCAAAGCCAAAGTCATGAAGCTGAGAAAGAGATGGGTCGGGATGAGGGAGGGCTTGTAGGAGCAGAGGAAATAAGAGACAGTGGAGAGTGAGAGGAACCAAAATGCGTTTTACATGTGAGAATTTGCAAAAGAATAAACAATAAAAATTCATTTTTAAAGAGTATGTAGGTTAGGAATGGGGGAGGGAGACGGTTCAGTGGATAAAGTGCTTGCCATGCAAACGTGAGGGCCCGTGTTCAGACCCTCACACCGGCAATAGTCCGTGCAGTGGCGACCCTAGCACTGAGGGTGAGAGATAGTGGATCCTTGGCACTGCTGGCCATCAGGCTAGTAAAATTGGCGTGTTTTGGGTTCAGTGAAAGACTTTTCTCAAAGAAAAAAGAAAGTGGAAATTTTCAAAGAAAGATATCCAGTGTCAACCTCTGGCCTCTTATCTATACCCTCTGCCTGAGTTCATCTTCTATTACTATGTAGAGATACCATAACGAAGGCCACTTACTGAAGAAAATGTTCAATTGGTGGCTTGCTTACAGCTTCAGAGGGTCAGTCTGTTCTCATCGTGGCAGAAAGTAGACAGGCGTGTTGCTGGAGTTAATAAACTTGGAGCTTTATATCCTGATCTAGAGGGGGGAGGAGAGAGAGAGAGAGAGAGAGAGAGAGAGAGAGAGAGAGAGAGAGAGAGAGCATCATCTTAAGCAATTTGCAAATTTAAACTTACAGCATGTAGTGGGTTGTATGTGCATCTGTATGTAAGCACCTGTGTGCTAATTCACATAGACCTGCTGCATCATTCTCACACAACCTGAGCTGGAAGAAAGTAGAAATGATAGACTCTCCAGACAGACAGTCCTCGTTTTCTATCACAATTAGTACATACTTCTCTACAGCTTCTCAACTCGGGGGAAATATTGAAAGGTCTCCAACTGTCATGTGGGTAGTTAAATTAKATTACCTGTAATTGTTTTCCCAAGCCTGAGAATTTTTGACTCTGATAATTAACTTGAATGGAACTCAGCCTTCAAATGGTACTATTTCCCATACTCGTCTTTCAGCCACACATTATAAATCATCCTGCCTGGTCCTCTGAGATCAGTGATGGGGAAGAAAATGGAAAAAAAATCAAAATACAAATGAATTTGTTGATATTTGGTTGCAGCCAAGATGTCAAAATAAGTAAGATTTAATTCCATGCTCAGAAAGTCCATTGTCTAGTAGGGGACTGGAGCCATTTCAGAGCATTTAATAACATTATGAAGAAGCAATAAAGGAAGATATGCTCAGAGTGTCATGAGCCCACAGAGGAGAGATACTCAAGTGTTGGCTTAGTTTTTCAAAACCTACTTTAATAATGGTTCTCAAATAGTTTGATTCCCCCCTTCTCACCCATCATCCAAAAGTAGGGGAGAAAAGATGGTAAATTGGACAAGGGGATGTGGACCTGTTTAGAAATAGTTCTTTAGAGACAATTCTAATCTCTGTTGTCAGCATACCAGCAGTACAGTTCAATAGTGTCAGGATATAAACAGACCAGGTTGAAAATGTCACCAAACACAAATCAGCAACAGTGGCACAATCCAGCAGAAACTGCCAGGCCACCACCAAAATCAGCAAGAGTCAGCAGGAGTGACCAGAGCCAGCCAGAAAGCCAGGAGAAGTTCTCTGCCCTGTCTTTCCCAGCAAAGACTCAAGACAACCAAGTGTTGCACAGACAGCTGTGCATGTGTGTTGTCCCCGTCTGTTGGGCCCTACTTATACTCTATCCAAACATCACATGTCCTCTCACAGGTCTGCTTCAGCAAAACAACACATGAGTCGGTATCACATGACACAACCAGAATTCCTACTTTACTCAGCCTATTTGAGGTGGGCATAAGATACAGGGCTTGAAAATTATCCAGAGGAAATGAATACTAAGATGGCCCTTAAACTAATCACAAGGAAGATGGCTTAGAAGGTAAAAATGCTTTCCACACAAGCCTAAAGATCTGAATTCATTAGCCAAGTTCAATACCCAGGACCCACAGTGGAGGTAGAGAACTGACTTCCAAAATGTGTCTTTTGACCACCCTTTCAGCCATGTCATATATATATATATATATATATATATATATATATATATATGCATCACCCATGTAAACATAATACATACCCGTAATAATAAATGAAGTTTTAACATAAAAATAATAGGGCATATGAGCATCATGAATAGTGTGTACATCAAGGAAATTATACTTGGAAACAAGACATCGGGGCCAGCATGGTTACAACCATTCTTGCTGAAATCTGCTGTGGGGCAAGACTGCCGGCGTAACAACACAGTCAAATAGATGTTCTCTCAATTTACTTCCCAGCAAAACAGAGAAAACGATGTCTGGGTGGTAGGGTAGATATACGTTCAGCATTGCAAGAGTTTCCAAAGTGATATATGACTTTATATGGCCATGGGCAGCAAACAAGATTTATAGTGGCTTTATAACCTCAGTAATGTAAATGCTGTCAGCCTTTTTCCTTTTAGCGTAATGAAAAGTTAAACAAAAACATGTTTAGTATCTGTCAACATTTTTTTTTTCAAAACGCTCATTACTCGAGAGAATTTCAGAAATTTAAGCAATAGGTTAGGTGGACTAATTATCTGGTTCTTTTTTTAATTCGTGAATGTTTTGCCTGCCTATAGGTCTGTGTGCCACAAACACTCAGTGCCAGAAGAAACCAGAAGAAGGTGTTAGATCTCTGGAAATGGAGTTACAGGGAGCTCTGAGCTTCCAAGTGAGTGCTGGGAATATAACCCCAGTCCTCTAGAACGGCCAGCGCTCCTAACCACTAAGCCATCTCTCCAGCCCCAGGGTTTTATCTTTTTTAGAGACCCTCCATTTTCTTTTATTCTTTGCAATATTTTTGTTAAAGCAAATGGATTTGGTAAATGAAATGACTCAACTGGTAAAGGTGCTTCCTGCTAGGCCCGACCATTGGAGTTCAATTGCTAGGACCCACAGAGTGGAAGGAAAGAAGAGATTCCTGCAAGATGTCCTCTGACCTTGACACGTGTGGTGCGATAAGTACCCTCCCACACATATAATTATACACATGCGGACAATCACAAATAAATGTAATATTTAAGGAAAAAATTAATTAGATGGTCTCTAAAGGTTCCCACTAACTCGATTTTGCTGATAAATGTCTTTAGTCCTCTGTATTTTCTGTAAATTATACAACTTTGAATTTTCGAGCTTAGCTATGCTCGCTTCAGTTTTCATGGCAGCACAAGTGGGCGCTCTGTGCTGTGCTCTTCCACCAGGAAGTGTTCTGCGCGCCGTTTCCCTCTCCTGTGTCAGCACGGGTGATGCCCAGTCATCCTGGACTGCAAAACAAGAATATTATTTTTCATTTGTTTCTATGTTAAGATACAATGCTAAGGAGATACTATCAGTTTCTTGGTGTGCATGATGCCACTTTCATAAGGAGAGACAGAGAAAGGCATAAGGAAGGGCTRGAGAGACGGATCAGCGGTTAAGAGCACTGACTGCTCTTCCAGAGGTCCTGAGTTCAATTTCCAGAAACCACACGGTGGTTCACAACCATCTGTAATGGGATCCTATGCCCTCTTCTGGTGTGTCTGAAGACAGCCTCAGCATACTCATATACACAAAAGGAATAAGTTTTTAAAAAGAGAGACACCCTGTCTCAAAAACTTTTAAGAAGAGAAAAAGGTAAAAAAAATTTTTAGCAATTATGGAAAAGAGTATGCAAGTTAATTTTAAAAATTAAAAATAGAGCTCCTATATAACTCAACAGACCTGCTGCTGACTAGTTGTTCATAAGAATGCAAGTCAGTACATCCTCAAAGTGATGTCTAAGCCACCATGTAGCATTATTCACAGTAGACAACATACAGAAGAAAAGAAAACAGCCCACTGAGAAACAAATAGCCGGGCGGTGGTGGCGCACGCCTTTAATCCCAGCACTTGGGAGGCAGAGGCAGGCGGATTTTTGAGTTCGAGGCCAACCTGGTCTACAGAGTGAGTTCCAGGACAGTTAGGACTATGCAGAGAAACCCTGTCTCAAAAAACCAAGAGAGAGAGAGAGAGAGAGAGAGAGAGAGAGAGAGAGAGAGAAACAGTAACAATAATAAATAACTTAAGGGGTGAGATGGGAGGTTTTAGAGGGGAAATCAGGAAAGGGGATAACAATTTAAATTTAAATAAACAAAATAACCAATAAAAATTTAAAAAATAAATAAATAACTTGAATTTTTAGAAGGTAATGTACATTTTTAATATTTATGTTATTTGTATGCGTGTGTGTCTGACTATATGTGTCTGACCACAGAGGTCAAGCGCCATCGGATCCCCTGAGTCTAGAGTTACCGATGGTTGTGAACTGTTAGAGGGACCGGGAACCAAAACTAAGACTTCTGCCAGAGCAGCTGGTGCTCTTCACAGCTGAGCCATCTCTCCACCCCGAAGGTCTGAACTTTCTCCTTTTATTTACCAATTTTTAAACCTGGGGTTTGCTAACATCCTTCAATGAATGTGGGGCAATTGTATCATTAGGAAAACTCATATATTTAACATATTTGACGTGATTCAGTGCAGTCATTAACATTTTAATTACATTTATTTTGTGTGAGGGCACGGGTACACAGGGGCCAGACTGCTAGTGGATGCTAGAGGGCGGTCTGTGGAAGTCAGTTCTCTCCTTCCGCCATGTGGGTCCCAGGATTCAAACTCATAGCACGATGGCAGGTGCCTTCTCCCCGGCCCCACTGACCAACAGGTTTGAAGTAGTCGTATGCTTTGAAATTGTACAATTTTTCATTATTGTATGTGACTGCCTTTGTAATTCATATAATTGTGCAGTATAAGGCAGTTCTGGGAAGGGACACAATCTTTACAAGAGTAGAAAATGCCTAACAACGCCCAGAAGCATTAAGAGTACACATGCTGGCCCAGCTTCTTGTACATGTTTGCCAGAAAGACCCACACACCCGTGGATTTGGCTCGTGGTATTCTGTACTACAGCAAGGATACATAGAAAGCTACCTACTATATCTTAGACAGCATAACACAGTAGTTGTTTTATCAGGGTTTTGTTTTTTTTAAGATTTATTTATTATGTGTAAGTACAGTGTAGCTATTTTCAGACACACCAGAAGAGGGCATCTGATCTCATTACAGATGGTTGTAAGCTTCATCTTGGTTGTTGGGATTTAAACTCAGGACCTTTGGTAAAGTAGTCAGTGCTCTTAACCAGTGAGCCATCTCTCCAGCCCCTGAGTTTTAAAATCATAGCTTAAGTTCAAATCCTGGCCCCTCCAGTCAAACTCAATAAAGGTGCTACCTCTTTCTTCCTCATTGTCCCCTCCAGTAAAATATGCTCAAAAGTGTTATGGTGTCATGATGGTAATTACTCCACATGAGCACCATTTGTGTGGCACACAGTGAGCCCTCAAGAGTGTAAGATGTTGGCTTAGTTTCTCTCTTTCTCTCTTTCTCTCTCTCTCTCTCTCTCTCTCTCTCTCTCTCTCTCTNTTTTTCGAGACAGGATTTCTCTGTGTAGTCCTGACTGTCCTGGAACTCACTCTGTAGACCAGGCTTGAACTCAGAAATCCACCTGCCTCTGGCTCCCAAGTGCTGGGATTACAGGCATGCGCCACCACGCCCGGCTTTAGTTTTTCTCTAAACCTACTTTATTTAGGGTTCTTAAACACTTCAGACTCCCTTCTTGCCCACCAACCAGAGGTAGGAGAGAAAGAGGGCTAATAGGAATAAGGGGTTATAGACATGTTTAGTAGTAGTCCTCTGGGGGCAATTCCACTCTTTGTTGCAGGATAGCAGCAGCCCAGTCCAATAGCAAACACCAAACACCAATCAATAGAGGAGGCTCAATCCAGCAGAAACTGCAAGGCTCAGCTGAATCAGCACAAGTCAGTGGAATGGGCCAGAATCAGCGAGAGTACCATGAGAAGTTCTTTGCTGCATTTCTCTCTAAGTGAAGACAAGTGAAGACCAGCGAAAATCAGCCAACCAGTGAAGTGTCACAGGGCATCACAATGCAAGAGGGACGTCTCACTGTTTGTGGGATTCCATTTATACTCTTTCCAAGCATCACATGCCCTCTCAAGAGTGAGCTCCAGCAAAACATCCTCTCACGAACAGCTTCCAGACAAGCTTCCTGTGACACAGCTGAGTTCCCAAAGAAACCAGAAATTTCCACTTCACTAATTAGTGGTGGTGTGAGACCTCAGATATATGTAGGAGTCCCTGACCTCTAGTCTCAGATGGGAAGGAAAATACACCTATTGAGTGCCAGATCAAGAGGCAGTTGAGGCACAGTGTGCACTCACTTTCATAGTTCACAGGAGAATAAAAGAGTTCTGGGGTTTGTAGTATACACCTGATTAGTTTTAATCTCCTTAACTCATTTTTCCTAAGGGCTTCTTTGCTGCCTTGGAAAAGGTGTTTTAACTCTGGAGAGCATCTTACCTGTATCAACTTGGTCAATCCCCAGCACGGTCCCGGATGGAAGCATATTCTGTTATCCACACTTGACAAACAATGGAGCTGGTGGCAATCTGCCCAAGGTCATGGGGCCTTCTGACTTCAATGGCAATTTTCTCCTTTCATAATGTGGTCTCCTTTCCTAGCCAATTAATGTACTCATCAATAACTATTTATCTAGCATCTGTTCATTTGTTAGCCCTGTTCTATGATTCACAAAGTGTTGCTTTGCCAGTGTATTCAGTAGTGAGGCAAAGAAGTTGACACTGACAAAAATTTCTGCTTCACAGGGTTTACAGTCTAGTGAAAGGAGACCTGAACCAATGTCATATACCCAACAGTGCTAAGGGAAAACTAGGAAGGGATAGGCTGTAT
The DNA here is from genome assembly GCA_002335545.1 of Apodemus speciosus. Taxonomy (NCBI): domain Eukaryota; kingdom Metazoa; phylum Chordata; class Mammalia; order Rodentia; family Muridae; genus Apodemus; species Apodemus speciosus. Next base: position 192,768 of record BDUI01000221.1, read on the forward strand.
ACGTTAGCGAAAAGCAAGGAGCCCTGGCCTTCGACAGGTCAGAGAAGGATTTGCTAAGAAAGTGACATTTGGTTGAGTAAAGAAGGGATGAGAAAAACTGGAGAGATGGCTCAGTGGTTAAGAGCACAGGTTGCTCTTCCAGAGGTCCTGAGTTCAATTCCCAGCAACTGCATGGTGGCTCACGACCATCTGTGATGAGATCTGATGCCCTCTTCTGGCATGCAAGTGTACAAGTAGATAGAACACTCATATACATAAAGTAAATATTTAAAATGGGGCAAGGTATGGAGGGACTTCATATATTCTCTTGAGGAGCCACCATCCAGGAGGAGAGGTGGCAAGGACAAAGGTCTTAGGGAGAGGCAGTCCTGAAGTGTTCAAGGAACAGCAAAATGGATTTATAGCCTGAGGGAAATGTAGAGAGAATCTCTTGTAAGCATCACCTGTCAATAAAAAGGCTGATGGCCAATGAGCTGAGGCAGGAAATAGAAGGCAGGACTCTGGCAGGAAGAGAGAGGATTCTGGGAAATAGTAAGAGGTAAAAGAGAGATGGGGAGAACTGAGTAGACCGATGTAAACCAGCAGGGAGATGCTGAGGAGACGCTAAACGTCTAAGAAAGGAGCAGGCCGTGACTGAAGGAGAGATAACTAACCACATGGAAAACATAGACTAGTTTAAATGGGTTAAATAAGTTACCAGCTAGTCAGGGAATAAGCCAAAGCTTATGGCGTAGACATTTAATAATATCTAATTAGTCTCAGAGTCATTATTGATGGGAACTAAGGGACTGGAAGTAAAAACAGACTTAAAAATTATTTTTACAGGGAAGGAAGCAAGAAACACTTCACCAAGACCAAATTGTTTAATCATTAGCAATTGTAAAGTCACTAGTTTTTTGTTTGTTTGTTTGTTTTGGTTTTTTTTTCGAGACAGGGTTTTTCTGTGTAGCCCTGGCTGGCCTGGAACTCACTCTGTAGACCAGGCTGGCCTCAAACTCAGAAATCCACCTGCCTCTGCCTCCCAAGTGCTGGGATTAAAGGTGTGCGCCACCACCGCCTGGCATAAAGTCACTAGTTTTATTCTGAGTTATAGGAGATGCCATCATATGATGTGCAGAAACAAAAAATAAGTAAAAATAATAATAGTAAGATAACAGCAATTTCTTGTTTGTTTCTGTTTTGTTTTGTTTTCTTTTTTTTGAGGCAGGGTCTCACTATGTAGCTCTGGCTGTCCTGGAACTCACTATGTAGAACCAGGATGGCCTCAGACTCAGAGATCTGTCTGTCTCTGCCTCCTGAGTGCTGGGCTTAAAGGTGTGCACCACCACATCCAGCTAACCCAGCAATGAGCATAGAGAAGCCTCAATATGCACATCTCTTCTTAGGTGCTGTAATGATGTGCCATGCTTACTCAAGCTCTCAACAAATGTCTAAAAATTACATCATTATCAGATAATATAATCAAAAAGAATAAAGGATGTATAACACAAATATATATATGCACTCAATGTCAAGAATTTTCAGTTCTACTTAATTGGAAGTGGGCTAGCTTACCAAAAACTTCACACCTTCTCAACTGTCTAATCTCAAGTCAAATAGCTGTGCCCTTTAAAAGACTAGCTATTCCCACCTGACATTTAAACCTATGGCAAGCAAGAAAGCAAACTGACAACATGGGTCTCTTGTACTTTAAGCTAAGGAGCTACAGAGCAATTCCCTACAGCCACACCCATTAAAGCCAGAGTGCATTGAAGCCAGTTTACCTTAAACACTGGCCCTGACTGTTTTTTCAGCATCTCTTTCCTGTGGATATTTTCAGAGATCTTAAAGGTATGTATTATAGTGTCCAGAACATTTATTCCTGGATCCAAGGAGAATTCCAAGGCCAATATGGGATCAATGCTCAAGTGAGTGGGAGAGAAAACCAGAAATGATTCCGCAAAATACTTGCGGAAAGAAGACATCCAGAGCTGAAAGGAAACCACGCAGCACAGCTTTCTAATTCTGAGATGACAGTGGGGAAACATCTGTTTGCCAGTTCAGCACACTGTCATTTACATGAGGGACTACATTTAATGGTCAAAGCATTAAGCTCACTGAAGGGTGACGTGTTTTGTTTGCAGTAATGTATGACTGCACAGCCTTCCTATCTAGTGCTCTTGTCCGACATAAGGGAGCGGCTCTGTGAAGTCAAACTCTCACTGCTGAAGCCTGTGCTGGCGAGAGATGTGCCTCTGCCCAGCACTCATCAGTGTGAGTTCCAGGATGGCAGGGATGGCAGGGCAAGACGGTTGTCCTTACAGAAAGTCAATGCGGAAGATCTCTGAGCCCATCGCTGTGGAAACCAATAGTCTAATGGCTTTGGGTTTTTATTGTTATTTCAGTCATGCTGTAAAAGAGTCAGAGCTGGAGAGAACTTTCCTAAATAGCTTACCTAATAAACTGTCAGTTTTTAAACAATTATGTTATGAAATGGAAATTAGCTGTTATGATCAAACCATATGGCTAATGTAATTGATTGCCTCACACTTTTGAGAAGATGGAAATCACAATTCAAAGAGTAATGGAATAGATTCTTGCAAAATTAACTACAGGTGATAAGTTATATTTTGTTGGGCAATTGGAGGGTTTTTTTCTCCCTTTTATTTATTATTCTCTCATATATTACATCCTGGCTGCAGTTTCCCCTCCCCCCTCCCTAAGTCTCTCCCCTCACACACCTCGCCTTTCCCCCAGATCCACATCTCCTTCACCTCCCCTCAGAAAAGAGCAGGGCTTCCAGGGACATCAACCAAACACAGCATAGCAAGCTAACCAGGCACAAACCATCACRTCTAGACTGAATGGTGCAACCCAGTAGGAGGGAAAGAGTCCCAAAGGCAGGCAAAGCTGTCAGAGACAGCCCCTGCTCCCACTGTCAGGAGTATCACAGGAACACTGAGCTACACAAACATAGCATATATGCAGACGACCTAGGTCACACCCATCCAGGCTCCCTGATCCCTGTGAGCCTACATAAGTCCCAGACAGCTGATTCTGTGGGCCATGTTCTTGTGGTGTTCTTGGATCTCTCAGGTTCCTCCAATCCCTCCTCCTCCTGCTCCTCCTCCTCCTCCTTCTCCTCCTCCTCCTGCTTCTTCTCCTCCTCCTCTTCCTCCTCCTCCCTGAGCTCAGCCTAATATTAGGCTGTGGGGTTCTTCTGCTCTCATCAGTTGCTGGATGAAGTCTCTCTGGTCTCTGATGATGATTCTGTTAGGCTCCAATCCCAGCACATCCAACAGGCATGACAGACTGTAGATCAGTGGGGTTTTTTTTTGGGGGGGGGGCTGGGTTGGTGTCCCAAGCCCTCCACTTGAAGGCTTGCCTGGTTTCAGAGGATGGCTGGTTCAGCCTCCATTTCCCCCATTACTATGAGTCTTTAGAGTCACCCTTATAGATTACATGGAGTTTCCATTGTGCTAGGTTTCTACCTCTCTATCAAAATGTCCCCAGTTCTAGTTTTCTCTCCCAGCATTCTCTCTGGAGGGCTTATTTTTAATGTTAGAAAGATTTGAATGGAAACTGAATTAAAAAACAATTTTGATTAACTTTCAAACTTCTTACATAAAATGGTAAAGAGGAAACTGACACGTGCTAACACATCTGAGCACATGCGCACAGCAGCTGAGGTTACTATTAGTTACTATTAGTTACTTCCTTTAACTCTCTCAAAGATCCTTCCAAGGCGCGTTGTTATCATCATCCCTATTTTACACACACTCCGAATCTACAAGCTGGGAGACTTGCCTTACAGAGCTTCAGAGACCATAGAACCTATCAGGTGTCTCCCACTGTGAAGCGGGGATTGTTTTCCTTGGGTCATGCACAGAGGCATGTGCTCACTGCAATTCACTGCCTTTGAAATACATTTCTGGAGCTGGAGAGATGGCTCAACGGTTAAGAGCAGTGACTGCTCTTCCCAGAAGGTCCTGAGTTCAAATCCCAGCAACCACATGGGGCTCACAACCATCTGTAATGAGATCTAATGCCCTCTTCTGGAATGTCTGAAGACAGCTACAGTATACTTAAATATGATAAATAAATAAATAAATAAATAAATAAATAAATAAATAAATAAATAAATCTTTTTAAAAAATACATTTCTGAAAGGAGAAAGTGGTTAATGTTGCCTTGGATATTTTTTATGTGCATTGTTGTTTTGCCTGCATATATGACTGTGTAAGGTTGTCAGATCCTCTGGAACTGGAATTACAGACAGTTATGTGCTTCTATGTGCATGCTGGGAAATGAATGCTGGTCCTTTGGAAAAGCAGCTAGTGCTCTTAACCACTGAGCTATCTCTACAGCCCCTTGATTTTTTAATTTTTCATACCAAACAAGGAGCAGAATTATAGAACCTGAAATTATTTACTATTATTGCAGCTCTCCTAATACTATTTTTTATTTGTTATTTATTTAATTTTACAAATTACAGGGCAGAGTTTGGTATATACATGTACATACTGGATGATATTGCAAATTGAGATAGTTTCTTTCAATTTTTTTAAATGTCTTTATTAGCACATAAAATTACAAATATTCAGGAAGCACAGTCTCATATTTCCATATGCATATAAGGTATTTAGTTATTAACCCAAAGCAGTTCATTTTTCCATACCCTTATTATTACTTTGTGTTTGAAGCCTTTGAGCTCCTCCTTTCTTGCTATTAGAAAATATAACGGCCATTGTAAACTATAGCCACCTCACTCTGGGCATTTTTAAGTCCTTGACCTAACTGTGATCACCTGTTCTATAGAGTAACAGTGGCAGACCCTGAATCGACAGTATCTCATGCTCTGTGTGGAGGAAAAAGAGGCGGGAGTTTGTATTTAACACAATGTGTCATAAAGAATGTCCCATATTTATAACGTTCTTTCTACAAGGAAGGTGCTGTTCCGAGATAAAACACACAAAATTTATACAGCCCTTTGAGGCAGGACTATTATTTATCCTCATTATTCGGAGAAGCATAGTGAGATCCAGAAGGTTAATTATATAGTCCAAGAATTCTCAGAGAAAATAGATAGACACAGGTAGGGGCTGTACACTTGGTTAAGGGCAGTCCTTCATCCCAGGCAGGCTTCAACAGACAGGCTTCACCACCATGCTGGTTCGCAAGAACCGTGGAGTCTCGACGTGGTCTTGGCACCAGGATCCCATGGCTGCCACTCATGGCAAGGCAAATCTGGAGAAGGAAGATGGGGGCTTTTTGAGAGCGTGTACTCGGATAGGGCTCTTAGGAACTGGAGCTCTGTAATCCAAGTCCTGGTTTACTGATGAATTTCAAACAGAAAGCAGATGGACAAATACCTAGACATGCAGACATGCCCACATCTCTTAACTCTTCACTGTGAGAACCACCCACTTCCTGGGAACATTCCAAAGGCACTCGGGACTTCTCAGGAAATTCGGGTCACTTGCTTCCTCCAGGTTGCAGGGAAGCTTTCTTAGCTTTGGGCCTCTGCTCCTGGAAATTCTGTGCCAGTAGACACTAAGATCGGCATGCCAAGAGTCAGAGAAATGTCCCAAATAGCCTCACTAAGTCTAAGTGGCCCAGTTATTCTGCTACCATCCCGAACAATGGACCCAGCCACAGGGGCTGCAAAAAGTAGAAAGTTCCTGCCTCACCCAAAGTCTTGAGTGTCCAGGACCTCTCCCTACCAGTCAAAGCAGCACGAGGTCCCAGATACCACCGGACACTCCCTGATTGGCTCGGTGGGTACCACCTTCTGTAGTTTATGTTCACGGAAGAGGGGACACAGAACAGATGTGGCCCCAACAATGTTTCCTTTCCTCAACTAAATCCCAGGCCTGCAAAGCCGCTAACACCCAGGATCAAGTAGTGCCAGGGGCGGGGATGGGGCGCACTTGAGAATCCCTGGGAAATCTGGGAAGGACAGCTGATCCTCCCGGGACTGAGTCAGGGGCTGGCACCCAGATGCACAGGACAGGACGCGTTTGGACCCCATGGTTTTGCCTCGCTTCATGGTCTGCAAGGTAACTGCTGGCCAAGCTCAGCCGGCCAGGAAACAGCAGAGACAACACACTCTGGTTGCCAGGTGTCTGGTACAAGCGTGGATTCTGAGATGCTGTACAAGCCTCCCTCTGCTTCCTGCGCACTCTGTACCAAATTAGAGGCGCAACTGAAGACGACAAAATAACATCAAACCACTTTTTGCAGCAGTCCTTGATTGGGGGCGGGGAGAGGTTCTGGAGTGTGATCTGTTATAGCCAAAGAGGCCTGTTGGTCCTGAACCACCTTAATAATTATTATGCACTCACTTTGGAAAGTGTGCAGTTTCCCAGGATATAGATTCTTGGGAATTTCATCTCCCCAGTGAGCACTGAAGACCTATTAAGAGATAGGTAAGTAAGACTTGGGTTAAGCCAGCTAGAGAATTTTTTGTTTTGTTTTGTTTTAAGATTTATTTATTATATGTAAGCACACTGTAGCTGTCTTCAGCCACCAGAAAAGGGCATCAGATCTCTTTATGGATGGCTGTGAGCCACTATGTGGGTGCTGGGATTTGAACTCATGACCTTTGGAAGAGCAGTCAGTGCTCTTTACCCGCTGAGCCATCTCTCCAGTCCCTGTTTTTTGTTTTTTGAGACAGATTCTCTGTGTAGTCCTGGCTGTCCTGGATCACACTCTGTAGACCAGGCTTTTCTGGATTGCATTCTGTAGACCAGGCTGTCCTAGAACTCAGAGATACACCTGCCTCTGCCTCTCAAGTGCTGGGATTAAAGGCATGCATCACCACCACCACCAGGTTAGAAGGTGCCTTTTCAAACACAGGAGAAACTAATGTTTTGTTTGTTTGTGTTTAGGTTTGGGTTCTTTGTATGTTTGTTGGAGACAGTGTCTCTCTATTGAACTCAATATGTAGACCAGACTGCCCTGGAACACACAGAGAATCACTGGGAATACAAGTCTATTCCTTTACTGGAAACTAAGGTCTCAACAGAAGGGTCTAAGCCTGAATTCATCAGCACCACCACCACTTCAAGCTCCAGGTCAGAGGCTCAGCACCATCTTGAAGTCTCCACACACCCACTGGTTTGACAATTGTTCTTGTACCATGCTCCCCATACGATTTGGTCCAGTCCTTTACAGGTGTTCTGCTGGTCTTAAAGGATGCTTCCCAGAAGGAGTGACCCACTGGGCTCCCAGACCCAGCCACCTGCTGTACCTCTGATCACAGGTTTAAATGTTTGATATGTGGTCTGCTAAATGTGATGTTTCAGAGGGCCAGAAGTCACTGAGCATGTTAACTTGGCCCTTCCTTGGCTTTTAGAGGGTTCAGACAGAAGACAGACATTAGGGGCCCACACATTGTCTCTTACTCAGACCCATCTCCTACCTAGTGGAGTTTCTCTTGCCCATGGTGGGCTGGGAACCGCTGACTACAATCAAAGTTTAAGGGTTTTATTGTCTCCAATAAGCCTGACAACAACATAATGAACTTTGCAGGTTAAAAAGCAGAAATGCAAAGAGGTGAAAATATCAAATACCTGAATCCCAGAACAAGCTCGGCATCCCACTGGTTTAATTTTGGTGGTCAGCAAGTGGAGCTGTTGGTGAGGGAGGCAGAACGCAGGCTCGGCTGGATTCCTCCATCCTTCCTATAGCAAAGTTACTCACCAAACAAATTGGGCAGGGGCAGGAGAAGCCAGGACCAGGCTGAAGATCTGAATACATCTGGATTGTAACCTTGGTCCTGGACGTTATAGCTGTGTGACTTTGGGCAGCTAGCTTAACAGCTCTTAGGTTCATGTTCTTAGTTAAAACAAAACAAAATAAAACAAAATGAACAAAACAAAACGAAACAAACCACCTTGGGATAATAATGCATAAGCCAAGTAGACATTTCTCAAGACCATTGTTAGGATTAAATGAAGAGAATTACCTTTTTCCTCCGGTGTTTCCCTTCTCAGTTTTCCTTGCCTAGGACAGTGCCATGAGCATTTATTAATGCTCAACTCTGAATGGATAACATCTGAGCATGTAATGTGTTTCTCCCTTTTGACCTCAGGCCTGGACCAAGTATGCACATTGGTCTCAGGCTCCAAAGACACTGGGGACAGCAGATAAGAGATGAGGGAAACTGGACCAACTGATAAGCTTGCCCCTCTTCGCTATTGTGAAAGGGCTAAGCACACAATTCCAGACAGGCTTTAGTGTGAGCTTCTCATTCATCGGTTCTAGCTTCCCCACAACCGCCTGGGGTAAAACCATCACCATCCCTGGTTTACAGCTGAGGAGCAACCACGGAAAGAACTCTTGATGACAACCACACCACAAATGAGCAGACTAAAATCAGGAAGTCACTCTATAAGGGAAGACACGGTGCACCTTTAGAAAACATGATGGAAAAGCCAGGTGGTGGTGGTGCACACCTTTAGTCCCAGCACTTGGAGGCAGAGGCAGGCGGATCTCTGAGTTTGAGGCCAACCTGGTCTACAAAGCAAGTTCCAGGACAGCCAGGGCTACAGAGAGAAACTGTCTGGACAAAACAGAAGGAGGAGGAGGAGGGTAATGGCAGGATGGAGCCTGTCACAATATGGATCTGCAAGATCTGGCCAGCACTCCCTAAACTCAGAGAGCCTTTCAAACAACTAGGTACTTGGGCTGAAGGTGTAGCTCAGTTGGTAGAGTGCTCATGGACCATGCATGAAGCCCTGGCTTGGTCCCTAGCACTATATAAAGTGTGGTAATCCACACCAATAATTCCAGCCCTCAGACAGTAGAGGCAGGAAGATCATAAACTCAGGCCATCCTCAGCTATGTAGCAAGTTCAAGTCCAAATTGTGGCAACAGGTAGGTCTGTCTCAGTGAATTAAATTAAAAACTTTCCCCCCTCAAGGCAGGTTCTCAATATGTGTCTCAGGCTGTCCTGGAACTCACTGTGTAGACCAGGCTAAATTAACCTTTAAAAAAGATGTATATGTATGTGTCCGTATGCACTTTCCTTTTTAAAAAAAAATAATGTTTTTATTTATTTACTTAATTTTTTTATTCGCTATATTAATTCACATTTCATATGATTTCCCCCTTTCCAGGCTTCCCCCTCCCCGCAAGTACCATAAACCCTCTTCTCTCCCCATTCCCCCATTCACCCCTTCCCTCTTCCCTGTTCTGGTATTTCCCTACACTGCTGCATTAAGCCTTTCCAGAGTCAGGGGCCCTTCCTTCCTTCTTCTTGAACATCATTTGATATGTGGATTGTGTCTTAGGTATTCCAGTCTTCTAGGCTAATATCCGCTTATCAGTGAGTGCGTACCTTGAGTGTTCTTTTGAGACTGGGTTACCTCACTTAGGATGATGTTCTCCAGATCCATCCATTTGTCTAGGAAGTTCATGAATTTATTGTTTCTAATGGCTAAATAGTACTCCATTGTGTATATATACCATATTTTTTGTATCCATTTCTCCATTGAGTAGCAGTACTACAGAACAATAGTGTTAAAAACTGCATGGTATTGGTACAGTGACAGACAGATAGATCAATGGAATAGGATTGAAGACCCAGAAATGAACCCACACACTTATGGTCACCTGATCTTTGACAAAGGAGCTGAAACCATCCAGTGGAAAAAAGAGAGCCTTTTCAACAAATGGTGCTGGCTCAACTGGAGGTCAGCATGCAGAAGGATGCG
>BDUI01000221.1:210050-218795 GCA_002335545.1 Apodemus speciosus
AAACATTATTGCCTAAAGTACCTTATATACATCTGATAGCTGATCAGAACAAAGAGCTTTAACAATCTAGAAAGGTAAAGCTGATAAAAGGATACCATATTTTGGTTTATCTTATTTAGTCTTAAATTATATATTAATATTTTTAATGTAAACTTAGTGAATATGAGCTGGTATAATCATTTTTTACACAAGTAGTCTCATCTCTTTAGAAAAAAAAGTTGAGTTTTAGATCATTGTTATTTCCTTGGGAAGTTCTTTAATATTTTATGGGAATATCATAATAGATATTTTTGAATTACTGCTTCCCGTTGAGATCTTTTCCACTTGATAAAAATAATTTTCCTGGAATAATTAATTATTTCAACATATAATGAAAAATCTATCCTCAGGAAGTGAAATTTTAAAATCCAGTGTCTTTAAAATAACATAAAAAATTGCTAGGAAATGAATTTGAAATAAATCACAGAAAATGTGCCAATGTGTATATATGGATGTGTGTATCTCTTATATATGTATTTAAGAGCACATATATATATGCATATACATACATATACATATATATACACATACACACGCAGGTTGCATACAGACATATACCCACTTTGCTGTGTCTAAGCATGCAAGTTATTTTAGGGTTTCAACTCTTCAGAAAATCTCATTATGTGAGGAGCGAAGTGGCTCTGCGGGGAGCATTATGGAAATATCTGGGCTTGATTTAATGAGGTTGTTCACATTGGTGGAATATCAACTTAACAGAGAAAAGTCTACCCAGGGCGTCCAAGTTACCAAAATGAAAATTGGCCATTGAGATGATAAGAACGTGGCTTTTTTCTGCGAAATCACTTCAGGTAACAGAGATAACATTAAATAACATACATTCTATGCACCAAGAACAATGTTTTATGTACCGAGTCTCTTATCCGTCTCTCCTAATGACTTCCCTTAGCGGGTTGTTAGTACTTGACAGCAGGTCTCCGTGCGGGGAACTTTTCTCCAATTCCACATTCAAAGGAGGTCCATCAGAGAGCATGATTGGCAATTTTCGTCATAATCTGCACATTATTAGCATCAAAATTGACGTGGCAGTTAACACTGGTGGGTTTTGATGTACCTTTCTTCAAGTTCAAGGAAACCCCCCCTGTAGCCAGGGTTGGCAGAGCAGGTCTCAGCAACCCAGCGGTGGCTTTGCAGAGAAGGTAATATACATGCGTGAGAAATACACCAAGATCCATTTTACCGGAGGAAAAGGAAAACGAGGAAAGAAAGGGTCCAGAGGAATCCAGAGCTCCAACTCATAAAAGTGTCTAAGGATATTTTTAGGATATCATATACCTAGAGATTCAAGTATTCCCCCAGATCGAGTGGAACTCAACAATTGGAAAACTGAGATAAAATTGCTCTCCACAAACCTCGGTGTCACTTTGACCCTCACCTTCTCTCTGTTACCCTTTCCGTCAGTCCTGGCTGTGGCAACCTCTATACCCATTACGTTTTACACAAAATATGTAAGGAAAAGAATAATAAAACCTTCCATTTCCTAAGCACAGAAACCAAAGACTAAAAGAACTAACTGTAGTGAACGGGAGAGAAGGAAGCGCGATCGCCACCCTCTCCCACCTCGGCTTTGTCCTTCCCAACAGACCAGACCGCAGCAGCCCTGCGCGCTGTCAAAGATGTCTACCACGCATTCCCTGTCTGCCTTGTGGCTTCTCACAGTTCCAGCCTCCCGCTCCCCTTGGACAAAGGCCCCTAGCTCGCTGAAACGGAGAAAAATCTGCTTTTTCCTTCTCCCCCTCGTTCAAAGACAAGAAAAAGAGCAGCAGCATGAATCTGGGGGAGGGGGTTGGGGGAGTGTGATGTTCCGTTGCCCAAGTACTAACGCCCACAGTTCTCTTGCTTTGTCACGGCACCCCATTCTAGCCACCCCCCCCCCCCAGGGTAACTCGGCCCCGGGGCTGATTAGCCGCGACTGGACACCTGGATCAGTCTGACTGGCCCSTGGGGAGTTGTCTTCTGGAGACCCGGGACTCCAGACAGGTGGAAAGCGGGAACCACGTTTAGAAGGCTGTAGGGTTGGGACTGAGCATGGGGGCAGGGGGGAGGAAGCTAGGTTGGAGATACAAAAATAGAGATCATTTGGGGGGACCCCGCCAGGCCTTCACGCCGGCCCCTCCCCTCCCCCCACCAACTCGGGTAGGTTTCTTTCGCCCTCCCGTGCCCCGGGGCGCCCCCTACAGGCAGCAGTAGCGGAGGGCCAAACGGGGCCCCGACGGGGAGCACGCCGAGAGGCTGGCGCGGCCCCTGGCGGCGGCGTAGTTATCTGGTGAGCGGCGCCTCGTCCCTCTGGTCCGGCGGGCTGACGGCGGTCTTGCTGAGCACCGCGGCCGAATAGGGCAAGAAGCCGCTCTCGGAGCGCGGCGCCGCGGCGCTGCAGCCGAAGTCCGAGCCACCCGCCGTCCCGGCTCCCCCGCCGCCGCCGCCGCCGCCGCCGCCGCTGCCCCCGCCGCCCCGGGAGCCCAGCGCTGCCGCGGCGGCGGCAGCGGCCGCAGCCGCAGACTGGCTGCTGTGACAACTGAGGCACGAGCAGGGCGCCGAGCTACCGCTGGGGGGCGCCCCGGCCGCCGCCGCCGAGGAGGCCGCCGCGGCTGCAGCCGCCGCTGCAGCGGCAGCCGACGCCGCGCTGTTGAGCCCCGCGGCGGCAGCCGGCGCCTGGTAGAGCCCGGGGTGGCGGAAGCTGCAGAGCAGTTCCGGCCGCGAATAAGGATGGGAAAGCGCGCGGAAGGTGTCCAGAGGACGGATGGAGGTGGCGAAGGGCGAGGATGCCGCCGCCGCCGCTCCCGAGGCTGCGGCCGCTGCTGCAGCCGCGGTGACGCCCACGTGCGGGTAGTAGTGCAGCGGCACGTGCGAGTGAAAAGGGTAGGGCAGGCTTCCGGTGGCCGCCGCGTGTGTCATCATGTAGGTGTAGAAGCTGGGGTCGGCTGGATGCGGCCACGACATGGCCAGGCGCTGCCGTTTGTCCTTCATGCGCCGGTTCTGGAACCACACCTGCGGGGAGAGCCGCACCACCGCCCGGGTTAGGGAGCGCTGGGTATTCCCAGGCCCTGTCCAGGGTCTCCAAACCCTCCCCGGGACCCAGAATGGCCTGGCCTGCTTCCCTGGCTCTGGGCTAAATCCCTCTTTTCTCGCACACGGGACAGGGTGCACATTAACTTGAGGGTCGTCTAGGGCACACCCTCCTCAGTCAAAAGAGTCCCCTGCTCCTGAGTTTAGCGGGACTTCTCAGGTTCTGGCTCTACACTTGCTGCTTTTGTTTTGTTTTGTTTTGTTTTGATCCCAAACCAACCTTTTATCTCCCTCTGTCTAACCACCCACCCGCGCCCAGCCTCACTGAACACCGGTCTGTCAATCCCAGGATTTGCACGGGGATTCTGGGCAGCCTTTGAAGAGGGGCTGTCTAGCAGTTTTTCTGAGAGGAAGCAGCTCCAGGTCTTGAGCCCTCAGAGCTGCAAGGACTGTTCCCTAGGGGCCTGGGTCCGATTAGAGTATTGAAAGGATGATTCTGCTGGAATCATTTGCTTTAAATGAGTAGCAAAAGCTGTGTGCCCAGTACCTGGAAAGGGAACTTTTCTACCTCCTTCTAACAGTATCCAATAAAGACATCATTCGTCACAACTCTAAATGAAAGAAAGCCCGATCAAATAGGAGGAAGACTTCCATACTAGTCTCTTATCCCATGGGGTGTTCTCTTTTGCTGGAGAGTCGAATGCTCTGTGAAATGGTCACCAAGTCTACCTAGTTTCTAGCCATCTGTTCTGGATGCATAACAAAAATTTAAAACCTAAATACATACATATATGCATAAATGTGTATATATACACATATATACATAAATATATGTATGTAAACAAGAACAATTTCATTCTTTCACGTTACCCAAGAGAAAAAAATCTTTAGGAAACCACGTTCTCAATCCAATCGATTTTTTAAAAAATACTATAACCTTTTCTTCAGGTAGCTTTATGTGAGAAATAAATCTCCGAGATCAGGAACGAATGAAAAGTTGCAGCTCGGGTTTGTGCCAGAGAAACAAAATCCCGCTTTGTCGCTTAGGACAAAGTAGGACCTTGGGCACAAGTAAGGAGGGGGCAGGCACCTGGACAACCTTTGGGCAGAACTGAGCAAGGCGAGGGGCCGGTCTGAAGAGTGGGCCTCCGGATTCAGGGCTCCTTCTCGTTTAGCCAGGCCTGTCAACTGACTACAATTCGGCACAGGAGAAAGAAATAAACCTACTCCTTCGTTGACAAAAGCCGGTGGGTTTCCACACCGAATTCTCACCACCCAGAAGGGGACAAAAGGGGGGRAAAACCCAAATCAACCCAGGTGCCCCGAGGGAGGTTTTTTGCAGGCATGCGCCGGAATCGATACCTTGATGGTGGTTTCGGGCAGGTTGAGCGCGGCGGCCAGCTCGCACCGGCGGGGCCGAGACACGTAGTTCTCCCTGTAGAACTCCTTCTCCAGGCGCGCGATCTGTTCGCGGGTGAAGGCCGTACGGTATCGCCGCACCTGATCGGCGCCAGAGCCGGAGCCAGAGCCGCCCAAAGCCGCACCCGCGCTATTTCCGCCGCCGCCTCCATGCAGACTGCCGAGGCCGGAGCCGGAGGCCGACGTCGTGGTGCCCGCGACCGAGCCGCTCTCCGCGTACCCTAGCAAGCAAACAGTCCACAGAGCATGAGTAGTTGTAGGGACCGAGGACCCTGAGTTGGGGGTTGCTAGCTGGTGGCAAAAGAGGCTTCGGGCAGGAAAGTCGCTGTCAAAATTGATGGGATCTGTCAGGCTTACAAATTGCTGCCGTTAATGAAATCAATGAAGTTTAGGGAGCCCTTCCTAACTAAATAATAGAAACGGAATTTGAAAAGGTTGTTCTTTTTCAATAATTAGAAAATTTCCGCTCGGTAGGAAAATTTGCTGGGAAAGAATGCCTACCTTAGAGCCAGTTTAAGAAGCCGTGGGCTTGACATAATCTGGGAACCACAGGGCAGCTCTTTATAACCTTTCTTTGACAGTCTTTGGGTTTAAAATATCTTAAGATTTTCAAAGCATCTGCAGCTCAGACCCGAGCTAGTAAAGGGGAGGGGGCGTCCACTTTTCAAACTCTTTTCTGCCCGCTGACTTAGCGGCTGAGCAGAGGTGCGAGGCCAGACTGTGTCTCAGACTTATCCAGAGAAGCGCTCCCTCCACCGGCCCTGGGGGGGCTCCGGAAGCAGTTCGGAGCTCCTGTCCAGGGCACCCTTCCCCAAAAGTAACCAAGCCACGCGGGCTAGCGCTGTGTCGCCTCGCCCCAGGTCTTAGATCCGCAAGCGAAACATTTCCTCCGACCCAGGCAGGAGCCTGGGCKTGTGGGCCTGGCTCCTTAGGCTGCACAGGCCCTGGCTGTGCTGGAAAGCTCCAAGAGCAGAGCCAGAGGGACAGGTTCCTAGCATGCGTCCCTCCCCTGCCCCTGCCAGTTCTGGGCAGCACTTTTAGTAAAGAGTCCGAGACCGGCTAAGGCGTGGAAAGGGGCTGGCGAGGCCCTCGAGGGAGCCCGGAGGATGGGGCTGCTGCAGCCTGCGGGTACCCGGTTACCTTTGGCATTGTTTTCCTTGAGCGGCGCGGCGCCCAGGCCGCTGGGGGAGCGCAGGGCGGAGCAGCCCACCTCCACGTCGCTGCTCATGTCGGCCTCGGCGGCCGCCTCCGAGTAATGACTGGGCTTCTTGCGGCTCTCGGCGGCGGAGGCGATTTCGGAGGAGACGGTGCTTTCGTTGCTCGGGTGCTGCAGGTTGAACAAAGTGTCTATTTCGAATTTGCCCTTGGCGGGGAGGTCTCCCAGAGCACCGTGCAGCGGGGCGGACGGCAGGCGCGGACTGAGGCGAGCCGGGTGCTGCGAATTTTCCAGGGCCTCGAGCACAGCACTGCCAGCCGAATCGGWCAAATTGGAGAACCTCTTGCCAGCAGTCGGGCTGTGGAGCCCTCTCTCCATCAGAATCATCTCTTTTCTTATTCTTTCCATCATCTCAGCTTTCTAAAAAATGTCACAGTGGCCTGGCTGTCCGGTCTTAATGATGGGCTGAGCCTAGGGCTGATTCTCATTCAGCCCCAGCAAGCGGCTCTAAATATTATTATCTCTTTTGGAGGGAGGCGGAAAAATTGTGGGATGCCAGAGAGAGGGAATGACTGGTCAAAATGACCCATACATCCTTCCGAGTCGGAGATGTCATTCATCAAAAAGTAGCGCCCGCTCGTCATTAAGGTACGAATGACGCCGTTCGAATAATCATTTATTGTAACAGGTTTATAAGCAAATAAATACACGCTCCTGTCAGTGGGTAATGAAGGCGACTTCAGGGCAGACAAATAGATCCAGGTAGGAGACGAGAAGACACGAGAAGTGAGGAAGAAGGCTCCGGTCCTTTGCCCGCTCCCAACCAGTTCTGCTTGCCCGGGGGTTTGGCCTCGGGGGTGAAATTGACAGTCTGATTAATAGAGCACGCCGCGGCACATTTCCCCCTTCATTTAGGGGTATCATTACGCTCTCAGTTTGCTGGGTTGCCCCTTAGGTCCTAATCATGCAGCGCCTTCCTCATTTCTCCACGAACACAGATACGTATTAAATAAGAGATAATGCTTTGATTTTCCAGGGTAGCTTCTTGAGAAGTTTTTGTTTTGTTTTGTTTTGTTTTAACATTTACAAGCTGGGGGGGGCGTAAGGGGGGCGGGTAAGGGGGAGGATACAGGAAGAGTTGCGTAAGAAGACCTTGCGCCCACTCACTCCTGTCAGGATTACTTATCATTCTGTTTTAAGAACCAAATAGTAATAATAAGGATTTTATTTAACAGATAGGATCCTGAGTTCTTTCTCTCCGTGCTCTCAGTCTAGGTGCTCCCCTCCAGCAGAGAAAGGGAGAGAGATGCAGAGAGACAGAGACAGAGACAGGCAGAGACAGGATATATCTTGTAGACTTCTGAAAATGCTTTCTTGCTACGTGGCTGGGGAGGGAGGTACACAAGGCCCGTGCCTCCAGACGGAAATCATTACATCTTCTCTCATTTTCTACCACTGTTTGCAGACTGACTTCTGAACTCGAAGACCCTAGATTTTTAGTTTTTTTAATCTGGCTGATGGATAGATAAGCTTCCCACCCTCGCATTCTCCCTTAGGGGAAATAAACTAGACTGGAGGGTCTGATAGTAGAATTCGACAGCTAACTTTAAACACAATCATGATTTACCGCACTATAGGGGCCCGCGCCGAATCCACTTTTTTAAATTGCCGGCTTTTCCCCACCCTTCTCACATAGAGGAATTCGTGGTGAAGTGACTGGGTTTCAGGGTCAAAGTGGAGGGAATGCAATCTCCAGCCGCCTCCCTTCCTTTCCCACTTGGTTCTTCTTCCACCTCTCCATCCTCCCCCTCCTCCACCCTAGCCCCTTACCTGTGGCCCCCGGTGTTCCTGGGGCTGACTGGGGGCACAGAGAGTCTCCGACCAGCCTCGCCTCTTCTCCTTCCCGCCCGAGGTTGGAGGCTGAGCCTCTTGGCGATAACTTTGATAGTCATAATGACGCCGGTGGCAACCATTTTAAGGAAGATCAATCTTCACTCAAATGCGCTCATCTCCTCCCGCGCTTGCGCCCCACCCTGCCCGACTCAGATGCGTCGTGCCAGTTCGTCCGCCTGCTGCCCCAGAGGTATAGAGCTTCGTCAGCCCCGCACTGGCGAGGTCCTCCTCGGAGGSCAGGGACAGGACACAGTGCTCTAGCGTGTGAGCTTCCAAAGCAGCCCGGAGAGCCTGGCAGTCTGGACGCTGGTCTCGGGTTTTGCATCCCGGTCACAACACTAACTCAGACCCTAACCCGGGCCCCCCTCCTTCCCTCTTTGAGACACACCCAGCATATTGGGGTGTGTTAGGGGGCAACCCTCTGATCTAATTGCCCATCTGTCTGTTGGCGCTTTCTTTTTAACCTTGGACCCGTTGGGGGCGCGTCCGGAATGTAAGGGGAGGTGAGGTGTGAAGTGTATTTATACACATGTGTACACATATATAGTCAATGCCAAAAGTTTTTCTACTCTTTCCCTTAGCGCCAACTTATTTCTACAGGCAAGCTTGCTGGGGAAAAAAAAAAACCAATCCCACCTCTTCAAAGTTGTAAGTGGAAAGCTGGGTAGGCGCGCAGGCTCAGGGGAATTGTCTGGTGGGCGATGACCTCCATTTGAGAACTTGACCCGGCATCCACCTTTGCCCCTGTCCCCGTGGCTATTCTACCCTAGTGGTCATTCAGCTCCTGGCACTTGCATTGTCCTCAGGCGGGTTTTTAGCTCCCTCTCTTCGCTTTTCACAGGAATGATAACAGCCCAGCTCTATGGGCGCCCCCAACTGCTTCTCAGGACGCCCAGCTCCACCGGTCCAGACAGTCGCTGCCCCGGTGTCTCTGGGAGGATCCTGCTACTTAATCCTTCCTTACCCAAGGGACTATAAGAGACTCTTTGGTCTAGGCTGGGCTCCATGGGGGGCCAAGACCCTGGCAGCAAGTTGGTGGCTCAGCCTGAGCGGAAATCCGCCGGTGCCTTCATTGCTGTCATCTGGCGCCCCCCTCTGTTTTCTTCGCGGTTTCGGCGGCTGGGAGCTGCTTTTCTGTCGCAGAAACCTCAGCGGCCTAGGAAGATTTCTTACCTTCTAGGACCCACCGCCTCTGGTTCYAAAAWYYKGSCMAA
>BDUI01000221.1:228271-257197 GCA_002335545.1 Apodemus speciosus
AAAAAAAAAAAAATCTAGCTGTTCCTTTCTTTCCTGATTCACACTTATGTATTTAGTCCTGACGGGCAAACATAATTGTAAGGCGGCCACAGTCTAAGGATGCACCCTTAGGCCTAGGAATCGCTGTGCAGGAGGTAGGGGCTCTGAGAGTGCTGGGACTATTAGAACTGAAAAAWTTCAGGCCAAAGGATGCTCCAGTAGAAACGAGAGAATTCTTCAAAATGAAAGTCATCGAGCACCTAAGGCTTGGGTTCCCCTGGGCTTCTAAAAACTGACTTCAAAYTTCCGCCTCCGTCCCACCTACCAGAAAAGGACGGAGTATGGAGTCTTGTCCCAACGCCTGAGAAGGAGGAAACTCGTGTAATGCCCCAGGAGCCCCAGACTTCCCCCACCCCCACTCGCCTCCCGCCCCAGAACTGGAGGAAGAGGCCGATTGCGTCCTGAGAGCCGCCCAATTGGTCGCCATAACTCACACAATAAAGTCCCAGCGAGGTGGTCAGCCTTGCCCTCCGGCGGCGCCTGTGTGGTCTCTTTGCCAGAGCTGGGCCCTAACCAGTTCCAGCTTGGCTCAGGGACCGTGGGTCCTGCTGTAGGCAGGCGCGGGCTCCCATAACGCAGTCTCCGGAGGAGAAAAGCCCTATTCCCTCTGGACTATCCAGCAGGCCCCGCCGCAGGGGCTAGCGTGCTACTGCGCACAAGGGGCAGCTCTGCCTCCCTGTTTGCCCAGACAGTGACCCCGCAGCCACCCGCGTGCCTCGAGGCACCGACACAAGGAACGCAGCTAGCTGATTGTTCCTATGCGACTGCTCCTCCTCAGCCAGGTGGCTCGGACGTTTCTGCCTCTCCAAAGCTCAGTTGGACAGCAACTGAATAGGGAATAGTCACCAAGATGACTCCAGGAGATAAAAGAAATGTAGTTTTTCACAAGATTGGCTCCTCGGACTGCGGAATTACCTGAGGGGCCGGGTATGATCATAGTACCTGGGGACAGACGTCGGGAAGAGTGTGAAGACTCCTTAGGTGCCAGATTTGAGCAGTTTGGGACACCTTTCACCATTGCTCGATCAACCTCTTGTATTGTCTGTGACCTGGGACTACAGGATCAAGTGAATGAGTCCTTGCTGCCAAATGCCTTTGGCAGAGGCCATTTTGGAGGCCCTTTCTATAATTTGGAAAAAAAAAATTTGGTCTCGGAGCAGCATTGCTCAGATCCGGGAGCAGTCGGTGGCACTGCCCAGACCTTCTCCATCCAAGCCCAGAGGTGCCCTTATTGGAAAGTGTCTGATAGAAGCAAGCCTGCCCCAGGCAGCCGGCGAAATAAGGGCTGGGAAGACCAATCCAGACCAGGAAAACTCCCAAGAGACACTTTGGGCAAAGACACCCTCATCCCAGTGTCACTGGCTCCTGAAACAGGTCTGGAAACTTTCAAGGGTTTCGCCTTCCCTCCACAGGCTTTGGCTCTGCTAGCAGCTTCGTCCTTCGCCCATCGAACATTGCGGGTGTTATCATAATACCCTGAAAGGGGGTGGGGGTGGGGACGGGTCGGGGGATGTAGGCGGTGCTGAAATGACCGGCTTTGAAGAACCTGCAGGCAAAGTTTCATCCAATCCTCTGAGCCGGTCCCCTTATTCCGGGTTGTAACTAAATACTGTTGCGAGCACAGTCGAGACCCTTTGTTGGAGATGTGTGAGCGCAGTCTCTACAGAGCTGGCTATGTGGGCTCGCTTCTGAATTTACAGTCACCGGACTCTTTCTACTTTTCCAACCTGCGACCCAATGGCAGCCAGTTGGCCGCKCTACCCCCCATCTCATACCCTCGCAGCGCGCTGCCCTGGGCCGCTACGCCCGCCTCATGCACCCCTGCGCAGCCTGCCACCGCCTCTGCCTTTGGAGGCTTCTCTCAGCCTTACTTGACCAGCTCTGGGCCTATTGGCCTGCAGTCTCCAGGAGCCAAGGACGGACCCGAAGATCAGGTCAAGTTCTATACGCCTGACGCGGCCACCGCATCTGAAGAACGCAGCCGGACTAGGCCGCCCTTCGCCCCCGAGTCTAGTCTGGTTCACTCGGCTCTCAAAGGCACCAAGTACGACTACGCGGGTGTGGGCCGGGCAGCTCCAGGCTCTGCGACCCTGCTCCAGGGGTCCCCCTGCGCTTCCAGCTTCAAGGAAGACACCAAAGGCCCGCTCAACTTGAACATGGCAGTGCAAGTGGCCGGGGTGGCCTCTTGCCTGCGATCTTCGCTGCCCGACGGTAAACGGTGTCCGTGCTCCCCAAGCCAGTTTAGGCAGGGACGGGAGGTGGGGGTGTCAGGGACAGTTGTACAGGGAGGAGACCCCGGCAGCAGTGGTGAACGTCTGTGGGGCGGGCAGTTGATCTGAGCTAGCTGACATGGGTCGGGGCTCTGTTTCAGGCCTGTCGTGGGGGGCGGCCCCGGGGAGGGCCCGCAAGAAGAGGAAACCGTACACAAAGCAGCAGATCGCGGAGCTGGAGAGTGAATTCCTGGTCAATGAATTCATCAACCGGCAGAAGCGTAAGGAATTGTCCAACAGGCTGAACCTCAGTGACCAGCAGGTCAAAATCTGGTTCCAGAACCGGCGTATGAAGAAGAAACGTGTAGTGCAGCGCGAGCAAGCACTGGCGCTCTATTAGCTGCCCAGGGGCCGAGGCCTTGCCGAGCCTGCCCTTTTGGACCGAGGCCTGGCTGTGGAGGAGGTCTTGGGGCTGGAGACTTCCCTCCCACTACTCTGGTCCTGGGCGCCCTCCCGGCTCAGTCTGCAGCCCAGGAACCAGGCAGAGATTTGGAGATGAGGCCAGTGGAGCCCCCTTCGCTTTCAGTTCTCTTTGGGACCCTCCTGAGAGGTGTTTGGGAATTGCGTTCTAACGCTGGCTTTAAGCATTCAGCKTGGTGTCTGGGGTCACCTGTCCTTGTCTGTGATGTTTACATCCAGGGCTCACTATTGAAACACTATGTTCGGTTTTTCAGTTTTCAGCTTGTTTTCTTTCCCCCCACCCCCCTATCCAGCTCTTTCTGCATTAAGCAGGAGCCTAGTTAGAGTTCCGAGTAGAAGTGCATGAGAAAGGCGCTGAAACCCTGCTGCAGGGCAGAGGGCCGAGGATAACCCCAGCCCCTTTGCAGCACAAGCCTTTTGTGACAAAGCTAGGCTCTCAGCTCTGCAGGAAGGAAAGGGCCCTATTCCACCACAACGCTCATCTGCCCTGAATGATTTGGGAGGACAAAAGCTACCCTAGACCTTCAGACTTGTGGGGGAAAGGAAGGGATACCTTGGAATCTCAGGCTTTACAAAAGCTCTCCTGCTGAGTAAAATGTGCTGGAAGATCTCCTCGGGGATAGAGAGAGAGAGAAACTGGGACTCCAGAACTAAGTATGGTCCTTAGACCGGCAGAATTCCCCTGCTCCAGCCTCACCTATCCCTGAGCCAAGGCCATGCACTCTGTAACTAGATCCCTAGAACTGAGCTCCGGTGAGGGGAGCTGCTGACCTGTTCGGAGGCTTGGCTGTACGGGGAAGAAAGCCAAGTAAGCGAGRGAGGGTCTGCACTCGTGCTGACTCTCCTCTTGAATGGATGAAGGTGTCCATATGTCTGTCTTTCTTGAATTTCCTTAATGGATCGCCACAAGAAGAGACAAAACAATCCCTCCTTGAGGAGTCTGAAGGGTGGGAGAAGAGACCTCTCAGATTCTCACCCTGAGGCTGCTGCTCTTGGGGGACAGAAAGAACCGGAACTTCTCCCCCACCCTCTCCACCACCCACCAGTTCCATCAAAACTTAGCCAGTGTGCCTTTTCTCGGAGACTTGTGGCCAGCTCTTGTACAGCTTTTAAGCCCTGAGCCCTGCCAGGTTTACCCTGAGAAGCCCAGGTTTTCTGAATTGTGAATGAAGTTGTTCTACTCCTGTAACAGAATCTGTCCAGCCTTATTCTCAGTGAATCCAACCCCGCCTTCCCCTATAATCTTTGCCTCTTCTTTTGAGCTTTAAGCCCCACCCCCAACCTTTAGCAAGATGTGTGGCAGCCCAAAGGCTCATGATTCCTTCCCAAAGTCCAATGGCTTTCCTTTAGCGAAGGTCTCCAGGAACTGGACCTCGAAGGCCATCTCACAAGGACCTTTGAGCCTCGCTCCAACTGACCTCAGTTGGTGTTTTAAATATTATTTTCTGTCCTAACAGTTGCTATTCATGTTTTGTTTTGATTTTGTAAAATAACATTTCCCTGTATATATTAGCTGCATAGTGAAAATAAACATCTGGGTCCCAGTCAAGTTGTTAGGGGGCTGATGTTCATTTTAAAAAATACGCTTTAAATTCTTTTGTAATCTTTTTCAGGCTCTCAAATTCGTTTTTGTTTTTCTCTACTTGGGGTTTCAACTCTGGCCTTTGCTGTTCATTAAATGAGAAAATGGCTTCCCAGACAGTCAGAAAACAGATATATAGTTTTAAAAAGAACTATAGACAGAATATGTGTGAAATATTCAAAGGGGGAGGTCCTTGGGTAGATGTGGTTGTATCTCAAACACAAAGCAAACTGGGGGTTTGTAGACTAAGGATTTTCAACTTTGCCTAAATTCTCAAACTTTAAAGTATTTGGTATTATTGGTGGGGGAAGGGAGAGTCAAGATTTGAGACTCCTCAGATTTCAAAACAAAACATCTCTCTGCCAAGTTTTGGTCAGAGTTCCAAGGACCAACCTAAGTCCTAGAAAGCTCCCCAGGCAACTGCACCAGGACCTCAGCAGGCTCCCTTGGGAACCCCGCCTTATGCCTATGGAGCCAGAGTTCAGTCAAATAAAGCCAGGGCCTGCTTAAAATTAACCCCTTTGAAAATCCCGACTCTTAACTCATAAAGGTAGAAAGTAGCTTCTCACTAGAGAGAATAAGCAAGACCAATACATCTCTAATACTGAATATTCAAGTTCCAATTCCCTTCCTGAGCAACAAATTCAATTTATAATACAGTGTTTTTTGTTTTTCTTTTATTTTTTGTTTTTTTACAATTAAAAAATTTGCCCACAACAATTGGAAGGTAAGAAGGAAGGGATTGTGAAGGTCCTATGGTTGGATTGTTTCCCCATCTGACTCTTCAGGAAGGGAGTGGTACTGAGCCAGGTTTCTGGAGTCTGAGTCTGTATTGAGAGGTTTTCTCCTCGAAAACAACTGAACAAAGGCAGAAGCCATACTGAGCGACGTTGGGTCCAGAGAACTGAGAAAGGAAGAAGAAATCAGACTTCCTCAGACCAGACACTAAAACAAAACATGCAGGCCAATTTCCTAGATAGATATGACACTAAGCCATTATGTTTCTCTGTAGTCTGGGATGGGTTGTGGGGAGCTATTCCTAGAGGCCACTCCCAGAAGAAGATTAGCCTAAGTATAAAATCGTATCTGTGGACCCAGCGGTGTTTTCCAAATGCACCCCCTTTACTGATCCACACAAAATCAAAGACCCCCGCGTCTCCTCCCCTAACCGAAGTTCTGGCAGAAATTTGGAACCAGGGTATGAAACAAATGCCAAAGAGAAATGATATTAAAATCTGATTGCTCCACATTCCCTCATAGAAAGAGAAATGCTTCTGAAACGCTGCAGTCCACGAGGCCTCTTGACTAAGAAAGAGGTTTTAAATTGAAAAAAGAACGGTTTACCCTGCAGTTCACTTCGCTGGTACCTCTGGAGGCCGAAGGGGGGAAGCTTTTAAGGGCCGAGGGTTCTCCCCTTGGGAGGCAGGCTAGGGAGGCTTCCTGGATGCGAGCTAGTGGAGGAGAAATCCAGAATCGTTGTAAATATTCATGTCTGGTGGCGGGGGAGGGAGGTGTGCCCCATCGCTGGCCTCTCCCAGCTGCATCCACTCCCCTCAGTGGTAGTGGGGGGCACAGCCGCCTGTCCAACAGTCCTTGGACAAAGGTGATCTTCCCACATTTGTTGTTGTTGTTGTTGTTTTCCAGTCTCCACTTAAGTCTTTTCGGTAGACTCTGCAGGGAATAGACTGGCTCTGGGTGTTTCCCCCACCTCCTCTGCTTTTCTCTTCTTTCGTTTCCTAAAAGAGCATAAATAATTAAAGTTTGGCAGGGAGGAAAAGCTTTCTTGCAGAACTGTAGTGGTAATAAATGAAATGACTCAGAATCCCTTCCCCAGTCAGCTTTTACGAGAGCTGCCAGACAGTGTCTGTTCACGTTCTCCAGATACCAGGGGCGCCCTGACAAAGTTAAGGTCAAGTTAGTGTCTTATCTTGGGTGGCTCAAAATTACCGCATCGCCTCTACGCGCTGCGCAGAAAGCTATCGTGCTCGGAGCTGCTGGCCGAGCCCCGAAGGCCGTGAGTGCTCCCTGTGTTTCGAGTAGGACGACATAAAGCAAGGACAAGGACACAGCGCCCGCCCGGGTCTTCACGGTAGGTTCTCTAGCGGAACGCGCGGGTGCAGGGGCTGTGGGATTTCGTGGTTTTTCGGGGTGATGAGCAAAGCAGAGAGCTGGGGCTAAAGAGCAATGCGTGTTGGGCCAAGGATGAATGCTGTGGGTGGAATGTGGGGGCGACTTGCATGCTAAGGTGTGTTGTGTGTGTGGGGGGGGCATCGCCCCTTCCCCTACGTGCTAGCTCGCCTCTGCAGATGGCGCACCCTCCCCTGCCAAAGCGCGGCTCCCGCCGCCGGAGCTGCGGTCGCCATGTCGTTGAACTTGAATGGTTCCTCCTTTCCATTTCCCTTTTCAGCAGCGAGCAGACTTCACTTTAGGGGCGACGGTCGGTGGGGTGAGCAGAGAGAAGGTGGGGAAATTGTTTTGCATCCCAAAGACATGCAAAGATTGGGGGGGGGGCGCCGCTGCCTTCTGTCCTGAACGACCCCAGAAACACTGTGCTGTGTCTGGGGAGCCATTTTAGGAGACAGATCCAGGGGCGTCGACCAGGGTTCAGAAAGGGAGAGGCTCGAGACTGGGATGGAGATAGGGAGGCAGATAAAAATACAATGTGTGTCGGAGACTGGGCTAGGAGAATGGGGCCAACGGGAATCTGGGTGGGGGTGGAAGTTGCAGGGAGGGGGTCACATAGGATGGACAGCAAGGTGGGAGAGAGGTTGGGGAGCTCTAGTCGCGACTGCCACAGATCTGTTTGCGCAGTTTTTTTGGGGGGAGGGTGGAGGGAAGCAGACACGGGTGAGGGAGGGGGAAAGACAGGAATGGAGGAAGGAGGGAGGAGAAGAGGAAGGGGCGACGGCTAGAAAACAGATATTCATTCAGACCACCCGCCTTTTCTCTTAAGTCTGCTGGGTGCACAGAGAGCACAGGACCCGAAGTGCTGCTGCGGCCTGAGGAGAGGGGGAACCAGCGCATAAACAGAGCCGCCCAACCGGCCATTAGCGCTGAACCCGGGGCCTCTGGGCTGATTTTCCTGGGCAGGGGAATACCGAGGAAAGAGGCAGGCTGCTGCCCTTGGTTCTGGGGTTTGGATTTGGGGAGAGACTGAGCCTGGCAAGCTGGAGGTGGGAGCCCAGGCCTCTTTTGGATTTCAGTCCTTAGAGGATTGCCGCAGCCAGAAGAGAGTGAGGCTTTGGAGCAAGTGGCTGGGGGCCTGGAAAGTCTACCTCGGGGTCAGGTGGTGCAGCTAGACTCTCCAGCGGGCTGGCAGGCGCTATTGAGGGCCCCTGGAGAACCAACCGATCTCCCTGGGAGATTCTATGGTCATCAAATTCAAGGGCTCCGGAGGAGTCTTGGGGATGGATATTGCTCAGGCCTTAGTGGGGCTCCAACACAGTCAAAGCTCTAAGGAACTTGAGCGCAGCGGACGGCGAGGAAGGCCAGGGGCTTGTCTGTGGGCGGTGAGTAGGGCCCTTATCCTGTGAGAGTGGGACGTTATCTTCCTTTTGTACTTTTGTACTTCAGACCCTCGAGCTTTGAGAAAAGCCAGAAAACCGGGACCTCCGGGTTTCCTCGCTGGCTGAGTATTGAGAGAAGAGAGAGAGAGAGAGAAAGAGAGAGAGAGAGAGAGAGAGAGAGAGAGAGAGAGAGAGAGAGAGAGAGAGAGAGAGAATAAAGGGAAAGGATGATGGAGGTACTGAGAAAGTCTGGAGAAAGNGGGGGGGGCATCGCCCCTTCCCCTACGTGCTAGCTCGCCTCTGCAGATGGCGCACCCTCCCCTGCCAAAGCGCGGCTCCCGCCGCCGGAGCTGCGGTCGCCATGTCGTTGAACTTGAATGGTTCCTCCTTTCCATTTCCCTTTTCAGCAGCGAGCAGACTTCACTTTAGGGGCGACGGTCGGTGGGGTGAGCAGAGAGAAGGTGGGGAAATTGTTTTGCATCCCAAAGACATGCAAAGATTGGGGGGGGGGCGCCGCTGCCTTCTGTCCTGAACGACCCCAGAAACACTGTGCTGTGTCTGGGGAGCCATTTTAGGAGACAGATCCAGGGGCGTCGACCAGGGTTCAGAAAGGGAGAGGCTCGAGACTGGGATGGAGATAGGGAGGCAGATAAAAATACAATGTGTGTCGGAGACTGGGCTAGGAGAATGGGGCCAACGGGAATCTGGGTGGGGGTGGAAGTTGCAGGGAGGGGGTCACATAGGATGGACAGCAAGGTGGGAGAGAGGTTGGGGAGCTCTAGTCGCGACTGCCACAGATCTGTTTGCGCAGTTTTTTTGGGGGGAGGGTGGAGGGAAGCAGACACGGGTGAGGGAGGGGGAAAGACAGGAATGGAGGAAGGAGGGAGGAGAAGAGGAAGGGGCGACGGCTAGAAAACAGATATTCATTCAGACCACCCGCCTTTTCTCTTAAGTCTGCTGGGTGCACAGAGAGCACAGGACCCGAAGTGCTGCTGCGGCCTGAGGAGAGGGGGAACCAGCGCATAAACAGAGCCGCCCAACCGGCCATTAGCGCTGAACCCGGGGCCTCTGGGCTGATTTTCCTGGGCAGGGGAATACCGAGGAAAGAGGCAGGCTGCTGCCCTTGGTTCTGGGGTTTGGATTTGGGGAGAGACTGAGCCTGGCAAGCTGGAGGTGGGAGCCCAGGCCTCTTTTGGATTTCAGTCCTTAGAGGATTGCCGCAGCCAGAAGAGAGTGAGGCTTTGGAGCAAGTGGCTGGGGGCCTGGAAAGTCTACCTCGGGGTCAGGTGGTGCAGCTAGACTCTCCAGCGGGCTGGCAGGCGCTATTGAGGGCCCCTGGAGAACCAACCGATCTCCCTGGGAGATTCTATGGTCATCAAATTCAAGGGCTCCGGAGGAGTCTTGGGGATGGATATTGCTCAGGCCTTAGTGGGGCTCCAACACAGTCAAAGCTCTAAGGAACTTGAGCGCAGCGGACGGCGAGGAAGGCCAGGGGCTTGTCTGTGGGCGGTGAGTAGGGCCCTTATCCTGTGAGAGTGGGACGTTATCTTCCTTTTGTACTTTTGTACTTCAGACCCTCGAGCTTTGAGAAAAGCCAGAAAACCGGGACCTCCGGGTTTCCTCGCTGGCTGAGTATTGAGAGAAGAGAGAGAGAGAGAGAAAGAGAGAGAGAGAGAGAGAGAGAGAGAGAGAGAGAGAGAGAGAGAGAGAGAGAGAGAGAATAAAGGGAAAGGATGATGGAGGTACTGAGAAAGTCTGGAGAAAGGAGAGAAAACGGGACGGAGGTGAGGAAAAGAAGAGAGGAAGACTGGAGAGAGAAAGGAGAGGAGTGAGGAGTAAGCAAAGAACGTAGGGACGGGAACAGAGCCGGAAAACCTGGACGAGAAAATGCCGAATGGGCACCGAGGCCCACGCCTAGCCTAGCTCCTGGGAGTCGTTTTTTCCAGGGTCTGCACTCTTATCCCTGGTGTCAGAACCCAAGAGAGTCAAATCCCTACCAGCCGGAACGCACTCCGCAGAGAAATATGTAAATCAGGACTCCCTGCGCCCTAGAGAGTGTCGCAATTACTCCCCTTGAACAAGAAGCAACAAGCTCCCAGCCGGTGAGCTACAGAGGGTGGCTGTGTCGCGGGGGAGGGAGCGGCTGCAGGAAAGGTGGGGGTGGGAACCTTACGCTCTCACACCTAGTCCTCTGTGCCAGGGCCGGGGCTCCCCCCACCGCTCTCGGCTGCTCTCCCTTCCCCCTTCCTCCCCCTCCTTCTCCCTCCCTCCTCCTCCCCTCCGGCCTAGGTCCGGGTACTTAAAGCAGCGCGGGCGGGCTAAGGCGGGCGGGCGGCCCAGTCCGGTGGCGGCAGATGCGCCCAGCGGTGGCAGCCGCCGGCGGCGCGCAGGTGACCGGCCTGCAGCGCAGCCTGGTCAGGGAGTGCCCTGGGAGAGSTGGCGGGAGCTGGAGGCCGATCCGCCCCCAGCGTGCGCGCGTCTCGGCGCCAGGAGCCGTCCCGGGGCGTGTTGGCGAGCGCTGATATAGATATAAGGACATTTCTCTCCATGGCGTCACGTGACATAATTACCACCAGAATCAATCAAGATGAATTGCACGTCAGCGCCCGGTGGGGATTTTTGCTTAGTTGATCCTGGCCCAAGCCTCTTGTGCAATCGATGGCTCAGGTTGGAGGCGCGGGGAGCGGCCCGAGGCTTGCCGGCGTGCACGCCGCGCAGCCATGAACGACTTTGACGAGTGCGGCCCCAGCGCAGCCAGCATGTACCTGCCGGGCTGCGCTTACTACGTGGCCCCGTCGGACTTCGCCAGCAAGCCGTCGTTCCTCTCGCAGCCGTCCTCGTGCCAGATGACTTTCCCCTACTCGTCCAACCTGGCGCCGCACGTCCAGCCCGTGCGGGAGGTGGCCTTTCGCGACTACGGCCTGGAGCGCGCCAAGTGGCCGTACCGCGGCGGCGGCGGCGGCGGCGGCGCGGGGGGCGGCGGCGGCGGCGGTCCCGGCGGGGGTGGCGGCGGCTCCGGGGGCTATGCTCCCTACTACGCCGCGGCGGCGGCGGCGGCGGCGGCGGCAGCGGCGGCCGAGGAGGCGGCCATGCAGCGAGATCTGCTCCCGCCCGCCGGCCGCCGGCCAGACGTGCTCTTCAAGGCTCCTGAGCCGGTGTGCGGCGCTCCGGGGCCGCCGCACGGTCCCGCGGCCGCCGCCTCTAACTTCTACAGCACCGTGGGTCGCAACGGCATCCTGCCCCAGGGCTTTGATCAGTTCTACGAGGCGGCGCCGGGACCCCCCTTCGCCGGCCCGCAGCCCCAGCCCGCTCCCGCGCCGCCACAGCCGGAGGGAGCCGCTGACAAGGGCGACCCCAAGCCTGGGGCTGGTGGCGGCGGGGGCAGTCCCTGCGCCAAGGCGACTCCGGGCCCGGAGCCCAAGGGGGCGGCGGAAGGCGGCGGCGGTGAAGGCGAGGGCCCCCCGGGGGAGGCGGGGGCCGAAAAGAGCGGCGGCACAGGTAGGCGCAGGGCGCGGGCCGAGGGGCTGGCCCGGGGCGGTGGAGGGGGGGCGGCGGGGACCTCCCTCTGCTTGCGCCGTTTTATGTGCTACTTTATAAGCATTCGAGGGGGTTTATACATCCTATAAGATTTCCCGGGTCGTTGTAAAGCGTGTTTATGATAGGAAACCAATTTAGGTGGGCTTAAGGTAGACTTCGAAGAGGACATTAATCGTGGTAGAGAGCTTTCCCTCTATTTGGGTGGGGGTGGGTGAGTTGAGGACCTTAGAGGAGGGAAAGACATTTGGAGCCAGTTGGTGAGTGGGAACACTGAGAGCCTCCTGCCTTTCAGGGAGGGGTAGGTGATCTTCCGCCCTGGACTTAACCCAAACCTCTGGCTGGCGCTCGCAGGTCAGCAGATGCCCCTGTGGGCGCGCTCCTGTCTCTCTCCCCTCACGTTCCAGCTCAGAGCCTGCCTTGGCATCCTTTTTCCTATCTCTGTGCCAGCCTGGTGTGTGTGTGTGTGTGTGTGTGTGTGTGTGTGTGTGTGTGTGTGTGTGTGTGGTGTGGTGTGTCCGGGCGTGAACACATGTCCACGCCCGCACTCTCCTGTGCCCGCCCATATATCATCCCCCACGACGCAGGCAGGGCCTTTCAACGGCGGCAAGGGACGTCCCTAACTGGGCCAAGGCCTGGCCCTAGCTCAGTGGCCAGAGCGAGTGGGGACAAGCAGTAGCCTCTCTCATGCCTTGGTTTTTGTTTTTTTTTCCTTGCAGTGGCCCCCCAGAGGTCCCGGAAAAAGCGCTGTCCCTACACCAAGTACCAGATCCGCGAACTGGAACGCGAGTTTTTCTTTAATGTATACATAAACAAAGAGAAAAGACTCCAACTCTCTCGGATGCTCAACCTCACTGACCGGCAAGTCAAAATCTGGTTCCAGAATCGCAGGATGAAAGAAAAGAAACTGAACAGGGACCGTCTGCAGTATTTCACTGGAAACCCCTTATTTTGAGAGCTCCAGGATGTACCCCCTCCCCAGAGCCCCACTCACCCACCCTCCTGCCCACCAGCCTGCCCTCCGCAGGCCCAATGTCCTTGGGTTCAATGACGCCTCTTCTCTGTGGAACTTCACGATTCCTTCTCGCTTTCAACTCGGGACCTCGCAGCGATCACTACAGCCTGAGGAAGAGGCCCAGAACTCGGCTGAGCGGATCCTAAAAAGGGGAACATGGTAAATGCAAACACCCCTTTACAATTTTACCGCCAATGTTGTTCCTCCTCTCCCTCTCCGAGTCCTCGCGGACGCGGCGAGATCTGTAGGGAGTTAGGCCATGGGGCTAGAAGGAGCCGGTGTTTTGTTTTGAGTTTAAAAAAAAAAATCCCTTTCTTCTCCCTCAGTGAACAAAGATTATTTAAACTCTGGGAAATGTACCTTTGGGCATGAGACACTGTCTTTTTGTGTGTGAATAAATGGTTTCTAGCAAAATGGAGGTTACAGCTTCAATACACTGAATGGATTTTACTGTTTGAAGAAGTTTAGTGGCTAATCAGGCTGTCTTAGGGACCAGAACCC
The DNA here is from genome assembly GCA_002335545.1 of Apodemus speciosus. NCBI lineage: Eukaryota > Metazoa > Chordata > Mammalia > Rodentia > Muridae > Apodemus > Apodemus speciosus. The sequence continues at coordinate 241,139 of BDUI01000221.1, forward strand.
CATTCCCCATGCAACTGCAAGCCCGCTGGGACACCTTTTCATCTCATTATAATAGGAGTTGGTCCCTCACATCCCCTGTAGGCGAAAACATCATGTTCGCGTTGCATTTCGGAATTGATGATGTGATCCAGCAATGCAGGTTGTCTTCCTCCCCTCCCCCAGGCAATGAGACGGAAGCAGTAGGAGTCTAAGAGCAAGGAGTGAATCCCCCCCCCCAACTCTAATCTAATGAACTTGGAATTTTTGGAAAGACAAAACAGAATTTAAAGTTAATTAGAAGATCCGAATGATCCCTTAACATGGTGACAAGGAGCCAGAGTTCCTTAAGAAGAAGAAGAAAAAAAGGGAAATAATCCTTCAGGCAAGGCAGGGAAAGTGTGTGAAGAGGAAGTTAGTAGGTACAGGGGGACCTGGGGTCTTTCTGGTGTCATGGTGAGCATGGAGCAGGGGCTGTGAGCCTCCCCCCTCACTGGACTAAGGGGCTGCAAAACTGCTTCTCACCACATTTATCGCTTTAAGTTAAAGAATGTGGTAAGGGCTGCAGTGCCCTTTAGTCACAGGACCAAGCCAGGCTGTTTACAAAACCTTGAACTGTCTAGACAACACCATAAAACCCAAAGTTCTAAACAGCTTAATTGGGTTATATTATACACCTTCTGGTGGGCCCAAAAGAGATTTCCGCAATGTGCAATAAACTGGAGACGTGAGAAAACCTCCTCTTGATCTGACAAGAGTGAAGTGGATCTTATGACTCTTAACCTCTCAGAAGCCCAAAGTCTAAAAATAAATCCATAAGATGCGCAGCACCTCATGCCTCTTCTGAGGAAGTATGCTTTTTTAAAAATATGAATTTTTTTAAATTGCCAAAGCTTTTGAGGGGTAAAGAAAAACATAAGTGCATAAGTGTATGCCTTTGAACTTCCAAAATGTCAAGGTCATCACCTTTAACCTCTCTGAATAATTAGGCGCCTTAAAGTTCTTCTGTGATTTCCAACCACCACCCAGTCTCATAATACAGGCTCATACATCTAGACCCCCACACATATTTATGACCATACAGGATCATTCTGGGGGGTTCACCATAAATCTAAGAAATTTCCTAATTTCAGGATCAATAACCATAATTTCCCTCYAAACACTTGAGTAATTTAATAGCAACTGACTTCTTAGGGAAAAAATAAAAACACTTGTTAGATCAAAATGCCTATTAACTATTACTAGAGCTAGGGTGTGCTGAGAATTTGAGAAGATCTTAGAAAAAGTTTCTCTTTGCTGTAACGAAGAACTGCAGTTTTTAAAAAGACATTTGAGAGAGTCAATTCTGGTTAGGCTTATATCATCCCTAGCATTTGAGAACAATTTGCTACCCTGCTAAATAAACTCTGGCACTTTATAAAATATCGAACAAAATAAAATGTATTTATATTGTTTCATAAATGCATTTCTAAATCTTTGGTAAAGGATAAAATAGAAACAAGGCAGACAATCAATTTCTCTTAGAAAGCGACTATTTTGTTTAGAATTCTGGGCACCGGTTTACCTGTAAATGCCCTAATAGTATGATCTTTCTGGGATCATACTATTTGTTTGAAACAAACCATAAAAGTGGTTTGCTTCTTTTCCTTTGTCTTTCTTTTTTCTTCTTCTTCTTTTAACTGCGTCTAAATGTACAAGCTGTGTGCCAGCCACCATACTCCAGGCAAACGAGAGAAAATACTGTTTTCCGTTTGCAAGAACTTCTATAGCCACACGAGGGCGCGCTCACGTTCTAGAAACCTTATTTGCCAAGAGGGCTGAGGTACCTTTTTTTTCTTCCCCCAATCCTAGATTCTAATAAGGAATCTTGGCTCCTCCGTTAGAWACAGTCAGTAGTTAAGGTGTTTGCTATTTGCTGTTTCAACCAGCCATGAGTTTGAGAAGTTGTAGAGAGACAGAGGAAAAGAGGCAACCAGTCTTCTGAAACAGGAAATTCCCCCTAATCGTTGTCTCCTTAAAATGTCGCTGTGAAAAATACCTTGGTATATAATCTGATGGTGTCAAGAAGATATTTTTAAAAGACAAACAGCTGTGGTTTGAAGTACGTCATAGCCACTGAGGGTTAATTAAATTAGGGAAATCTATTTTCATGTTGGTTTGAGTGTGGAGTGCAATGACAAACGTTAAGACCCTTTCCCATTTCCCCCAAACCGCACGCGTCTTGTGAGCTTTCAGATGGCTGAGATGATTAAACGGCTTTTGTTTAAAACAGATTAGGGCGTTGGCAACTTAGCTGAGCGTGTTCTTAGGAACAAAATGAAACACCATGAGGGCCCTGAGCGTCGTTTGGGANAAACACTTGAGTAATTTAATAGCAACTGACTTCTTAGGGAAAAAATAAAAACACTTGTTAGATCAAAATGCCTATTAACTATTACTAGAGCTAGGGTGTGCTGAGAATTTGAGAAGATCTTAGAAAAAGTTTCTCTTTGCTGTAACGAAGAACTGCAGTTTTTAAAAAGACATTTGAGAGAGTCAATTCTGGTTAGGCTTATATCATCCCTAGCATTTGAGAACAATTTGCTACCCTGCTAAATAAACTCTGGCACTTTATAAAATATCGAACAAAATAAAATGTATTTATATTGTTTCATAAATGCATTTCTAAATCTTTGGTAAAGGATAAAATAGAAACAAGGCAGACAATCAATTTCTCTTAGAAAGCGACTATTTTGTTTAGAATTCTGGGCACCGGTTTACCTGTAAATGCCCTAATAGTATGATCTTTCTGGGATCATACTATTTGTTTGAAACAAACCATAAAAGTGGTTTGCTTCTTTTCCTTTGTCTTTCTTTTTTCTTCTTCTTCTTTTAACTGCGTCTAAATGTACAAGCTGTGTGCCAGCCACCATACTCCAGGCAAACGAGAGAAAATACTGTTTTCCGTTTGCAAGAACTTCTATAGCCACACGAGGGCGCGCTCACGTTCTAGAAACCTTATTTGCCAAGAGGGCTGAGGTACCTTTTTTTTCTTCCCCCAATCCTAGATTCTAATAAGGAATCTTGGCTCCTCCGTTAGAWACAGTCAGTAGTTAAGGTGTTTGCTATTTGCTGTTTCAACCAGCCATGAGTTTGAGAAGTTGTAGAGAGACAGAGGAAAAGAGGCAACCAGTCTTCTGAAACAGGAAATTCCCCCTAATCGTTGTCTCCTTAAAATGTCGCTGTGAAAAATACCTTGGTATATAATCTGATGGTGTCAAGAAGATATTTTTAAAAGACAAACAGCTGTGGTTTGAAGTACGTCATAGCCACTGAGGGTTAATTAAATTAGGGAAATCTATTTTCATGTTGGTTTGAGTGTGGAGTGCAATGACAAACGTTAAGACCCTTTCCCATTTCCCCCAAACCGCACGCGTCTTGTGAGCTTTCAGATGGCTGAGATGATTAAACGGCTTTTGTTTAAAACAGATTAGGGCGTTGGCAACTTAGCTGAGCGTGTTCTTAGGAACAAAATGAAACACCATGAGGGCCCTGAGCGTCGTTTGGGASGGAGGATTTCAGTCTATGCATGGCTTGGTGCTACCCCTGGCTACCCCAGGGGCAGAAAGGGCTAGAAATTGGGGTGCGGGTGCCAGACTGTACCGATGCGGCTACTGGAGATAGTAGACTCTTTGTGAGGACGTTTGTATTTCAAAGTGTTGTGAATGGAAATGCATTTGAAGTAACAGGCCACTGTACTTGACAGAATCCGGGCCACCTTTCCTAGCTGTCCGCTGACCTTGAGGTGCGCAGTTTGCTTTGGCTCTTACAAACAGTTAAAATTGCTCCTGTGATTCACTGCTCCTGCAAATTCCTGGGCACCGGGGAGTGTCTATGTCCCCTTGGCTTGCATCCTTGCCCGCGGTCCACAAGTGTGAAGAAAGGGCTCCCGGACGTGGGCGGCTCAAAGGGAGGATGGCGGCTCCCTCACCCCAAGTTCCTTGTTGAGAGCCTGCAGCCCCTGAAATTTGCACTGACCTCTGTCTCCCTCCCTGCTTTCGCTGGACCTCAGGCTCTAGGGCTTTCTTCTCCGCTAGTTCTCCGGGTTTCCCGGAGCTGGCTTTGGCTTGCGGAAGGCTGGGGCGCCATGACTCCCCGGCTAGGCGCCAGAGAGAGGCGTGGGTGTTCCCCGCGCGGATGCCCGGCTCTGCCTGTCTTGCTGCCGATCGGCTTTGCTCCTGTAAAGCGACCTTTCTCAGGGCCTAACCTCGGTTTCAGTCCAGAGGGGTGAGAGCCCCCCTCCCCAAATGTCGTTGTGTTCCTTTGTAGGCGCCTCCATCGACCGCGCATCTGGCTGTGCGGGACCCCTTGGCCTTGGCTGGCAGCAGCCGGGCGGACCACCGCTGCTGCGCGGTCCACGATGTCATTCCTCCCGGCCGCGCTCGCCCAATGTGGCCCTGATACAGGCCAGGGGACGAGATCAGGGACTTTAGGAGCTGAAAATCTCCCCTTCTTGGGGCCGGCTAGAGTGCATGGGGCTCCTTGACGGCAGCCACCGATTCTGAGGCGCTAAGTTCTCAGATTCTGAAGTAGGGAGAAAATGCGCCAAGTAAGGAGTCTTTTGTGTCCGTGTAGAGAGAGGTAGGCCCTTCTCCATCTCTCGCTTATCTCTGCAGATCTCTTACCRAGTCCGTAGTAGTCTCCCATTTGCCCTTTCTTTTCCAATGGCTGCCATAGGGCACAGTGCAACCCAGACGGGCGCCCTGGGGAGGCAGCTTTTAATTTGTCCCTAACCACTCAATGTCCAAATAGTGACAGAATCCAGAGGCAGCTCACAGATCTAATTCAGGGAGATTCTAGGAACTCATAGGTCCTCTTAGGCCCAGAGCCTCCACCAGACACTCCCGAAGAAGACAAGAGAGTGAAGATGCAAGCCACATTATTATTATTATTATTATTATTATTATTATTATTATTATTATTACAAATGGTAATTTCTTGCTAAGGTGACCTTTTATTCCCCCTCCCTCCGGAAAAAAACTGCCAGGGAGACAAGCGTTTTGGTACAAATATGGGTTTCCATCTCTTTTATGATGCAATATTGACTTATTATTAATATTAATAACTGCTCTAAAAGATCTAAAGATTACTTTAAAAAACACTAGCCACTACATTAAACACTCGAGGCAAAATAAAAGTTGTCCTTTAAAGCTACTTACTGCCTTTCCCTTCCGTTTGCTTTGTGTCAGCTCTAAGATCTTAAGGCACATTTTCTGTCCTCCCTAACAGTATTTTCATTTTGCTCACGTTTTAAATTCTAGAAATCTAACATATTGGCAGTTTTGGCCCTGAGGAATCAGTCTGAACGCAGAAATTCGAAAGAGAAAAAAAAATAGAATTTTGCGAGAATAGATTTCATTTTTAAAGTGGCATACACATTTCCCCCTGCCTTTGAGTGAAGGTCTATTTAAACCCCAATCTAATACGAGGTGACTTTGAGCTTGAAGCCATAGGACACTGAAACAGACCCACACGCAGAGAAGGCAGAGCTGGCCTCTCCTCCTTCCCTGAAGACTTACCAGCTCAGTAAGGAATTGCTTGTTTTGAGAATGGGTATTTTCTTCGTGTATAAATAAAGATTATGAAAGGGTATTTGATGGGCATAAAATTCCTGATTAGATTAAACAGCTCTGCATTGCTTGGGATTAGGAAAATTTGGCCGTGGGAACCTGGGCAGCTCTCCTGGCCGAGATGCAAGGCAACACAAGCTAAAGCCCCAAGCTGGCGGCAGGGCGACTGCCGAGATCAGAGCAGCGGGCACTTTGTCCAGCTCTGGGTATATTTAGCAGTAGCTCAGGATTTGATCGCCACAACGTCAAAAGGATAATTTTGAGGTGCTAATCAGTGGCTGTTAGGTTTGCTCAGGATCTTAGCAACTTAGGAACAAAAGTTATTTCCCCCCTATACCTTACTTAACACCCCASACCSTCCTCCCCAGCTTAAAAATAGCCACCCCTGTAGAAAGGTGATGTTTAAATCTCGGGGCTCCACCTCCGGGGTGCAGCAGCCAGAGCAGTGAGAGAGAGGCTCCAGGCTTTAACCTGACAATGATGTTGTATTTGAACAGCTGCGGAAAGGTTTAAAAGGTCTGTCTCATTGCCACCGTGGAGTTTTTTAAAAGGGGTTATTGTTTGGGCGAGGGCACTGAGAGGAGACTAGCCAATCGGTCCCAAGGCCGAAAATAGCCTCCAAGCCTGTTTTCATCAGGCCCGGAGAAATTCCTTTAGGGGAGGGAGGGGGACAAAGGACTTTGCTGGGGTGTGTGTGAAATGTTTTTGTGAAGGAGCAGCTAGATCCCCAAGAATGCTGAGGCGCTCCTTAGAGAGTATCGAACCCCACAGAAATGTCCTGTTGAGGCGGAAAACAGATTTATCCACAAGTTCAGTCTCTGGGCCTGAAATCCAAGGCCAGCCCATTCCTGGGCGAATGTGGGAGAAGGGAGCACAGATGTCTTCTCCGACTGGGAGCTGGTTCACGGTCACAGTTTCCGGGTCCGTTTTTCTTTCTGGACGGCCGGGAAAGGGACCCGGAAGGCAAGGACGGCTCCCCCACACGGGCAGGGCCTCTAGTCCAGGGCAAGTCTTTGGAAATCAAGGTTAAAGCTCCCTCCTGCTGTCCTAAGGCCCCGGGCTTCCGCAGGGCGGCTCGCCGCTGCAACCAGAGGAGAAGGGAGGAAGTTGTTCAAGTTTCTCATAAAACTCGGAGTTTCCACGGTGGTTGTGGCAGTGGTTGTTCTTTAATGAGCTGGACCACAACCCCAGACCATATCCTCTTTATAAAACTTTCCCTCACCAGAGGAAACGGAAGACTAAGACTCTCCCGTCTTACTCCCCTTCTTGTCCAAACAAAACCTTGTCTAAGAATTTTAGGGATTGTCCAAAACTATAAAATTTAACTTCTGACAAAAGTATAGCTTTTAATATTTGACGATTGTGTTAAAACAAAAAAATTGACCTTCTTGGTTAGTGGCGAAGGGGAAAAATCAATAGTATAATTTTCAATAATTCATAAAGCGAACGCCATTATGCTAAATCTTAACTATTAATCTTATCCTTTACAAAGTCTCGATTGATTTGTTAATAAAATATCTTCCCGTTTGTGGCAACAGCGGGTATAACTCTTTAAAAACCTTCAGAAGCAAGAAAATTACCAAGTAGCCCAAGAATGCAGATGAGAATTTTATTGATCGCCCTGATTCTTCTTAATATGTATTAATAAATTCCACAACCCTTTGTACCTTGCACTTGTCAGAAACCAATGCTTTTACAAAATCCATAAAAGGAAAACATATTTTTCTTTGCAGAAGATCTAAATGACACGTTTGCTTTGCTCTCTCCTTTTTTCTCTTTCTCTTCTTTCTTTCTTTCTTTCTTTCTTCCTCTCTTTCTCTCTTTCTTTCTTTCTTTCTTTCTTTCTTTCTTTCTTTCTTTCTTTCTTTCTTTTTCTGGCCCCGGTTTTCTAAAACTTGTGGAGTCCGGGGTTCAGAGTTTTCCCTTTTCTTTTGAAAAAATATTTTCTTTTTCCCTTCTTTTCTCTCTACCCTGTGTTATCAGGGGAAGGAACTCTGACTTTAGCTGTCTCTGGCAGCCGGAGACGCTTTCGCGGATAGGGAATGGCTGGCGAAGGATAATCTCCAAGCTAGGAAGCTCCCAGCGGCCGGCCCTCAAAGGTCAGGGTGTGGTTACTCTCAGAGTCAAGGCTCCAGGAGCTCGTGGGTGCCGGATCCCCCTCCCCACCTCCCCAYCGCCAGTTCTGGARGAAAGATCTAAAGAGAGGATAACTACGGGCTGGAACCACCATCCGAGAGCTTCGGGTTTGCCCAGCTGCGTGGTGGCCTCTCGACCCTCGCGGCCCTATTCGCCAGTGCTTCCCCGACACCTTGGTCCAATTTTTGCACTRGAGATTTTCAGCCCCCTTTGGAACCTTAGGGAGGGGATGTTTCCGAACTAAAGGAATCGGACTCACCTTCCTGGCTGCCCAGTACTAAATTAACCAGCCCGCGCCCCTATCCCTTCCTTGGAACGGGCCCTCTTGGGCGCGTTCTGCCTGGGTATGTGCAGGGAAAGCGCTTCTGTGAGCAGGCGACACAGCGCTGGGACTTCCCTCAGTGCGCGTGTCCTCCCGGAGGCCCCTGGAATCAAGCCTTTCCTTCCGCTGGCGGGGCCCGGTGGCCGGGTGGGGGACTCGAGTGGGGCAGGCCGGCCTGCCAAACAAGCCCCGGGAGACAAGCTGGCCGGCAGCAGAGCTCTGGGCTGGTTGTCTCCAGCGCGCACTATCACTGGCGCTTAGTAGATGTCGCTGTTGTCCGTGCTTACGCGGCCGGCCGGCCGGGCTGTGGAACACGTGACCTGCAAGGAGGCTGCGGCTCAAGGCCATTTTCAAATCTCATTGGCTTGGTTGTCATGTGGTCGGCAGAGGCATCCACAATTACACCGGGAATGTTTTCCTAGCGATGTCAGCCTACAAAGGACACAATCTCTCTTCTTCAAATTCCTCCCCAAAATGTCCTTTCCCAACAGCTCTCCTGCTGCTAATACTTTTTTAGTAGATTCCTTGATCAGTGCCTGCAGGAGTGACAGTTTTTATTCGAGCAGCGCCAGCATGTACATGCCACCACCTAGCGCAGACATGGGGACCTATGGAATGCAAACCTGTGGACTGCTCCCGTCTCTGGCCAAAAGAGAAGTGAACCACCAAAATATGGGTATGAATGTACATCCTTATATACCTCAAGTAGACAGTTGGACAGACCCGAACAGGTCTTGTCGAATAGAGCAACCTGTTACACAGCAAGTCCCCACTTGCTCATTCACCGCCAACATTAAAGAAGAATCCAATTGCTGCATGTATTCTGATAAGCGCAACAAACTCATTTCTGCCGAGGTCCCTTCGTACCAGAGGCTGGTCCCCGAGTCTTGTCCTGTTGAGAACCCCGAGGTTCCTGTCCCTGGATATTTTAGACTGAGTCAGACCTACGCCACCGGGAAAACCCAAGAGTACAATAACAGCCCCGAAGGCAGCTCCACTGTCATGCTCCAGCTCAACCCTCGTGGCGCGGCCAAGCCGCAGCTCTCGGCTGCCCAGCTGCAGATGGAAAAGAAGATGAACGAAACAGCGAGCGGCCAGGAGCCCACTAAAGTCTCCCAAGTGGAGAGCCCCGAGGCCAAAGGCGGCCTTCCAGAAGAGAGGAGCTGCCTGGCTGAGGTCTCCGTGTCCAGTCCCGAAGTGCAGGAGAAGGAAAGCAAAGGTCGGTATGAACAGAGTTGCCACCCCAGCGGGGCGTGCAGCCCGGTAAAATCTCGAAAAGGGAGCGCTCGGGTGCCCAGAGCGGAGGCCGGGCAGCGGAGCCCAGAGCCCAACTCCGCAGGTGCTGCTCTACCCGGCTTTTAGAAGGGAGACCCCAGCCTTGAAAGGGTCCCGGCTTCTCTCCCGCAGCTCCGGCCAGACCTGGCCCCAAGCTGTCGGCGCCTGGGCAGAGGAGAGGCTTGCCGGGTTTATCAGTCTTGAGCCAGATCCGAAATACAACAAAAGAGCTAAAAGGAGACCAGTCGCTTGTAAACAGGGCTCCAGTGCCCTCTTTTCTTTGGCTCAGATTTGCAGCCCCAGTTTTGCCTTGAACCCAGGGATCAATTTAAGGTAGCCCAAGACACCGTGTTTGTGTTCAAGGGTTTGCACCCCGCATCCTGCGATCTAAGAGGGGAAGGGAAATGTTTGGCCTGTTGGTGCTTGGGTGGGGAAGCAGAGGACTTCTTGTCTTTACTGAGCTAGGTAACCTTGGCTTTGTCTGGGGAAAGTGCGGCAGGCTTTGCAATCTTCTACAAAGAGGGCAGAGACGGAGGAGGGGGAGAAGGGATCTGCATTGCCCACCTAGGGCTGGGGTAATGCAAAGAACTAGGGGTATGGATTTCTAAGAAGGGATCTTGAGCCCCCACCCTCATTTCTGCAGTCTGTCCCTCAGCGCCTACCGGTGAGCCACAGTCACATTTCTTCTGGAGGAAGGCTTTTGTGTGAGAGCAAAGAAAAATTGAGGAAATTCTGTTGGGGGGGGGCACTGTAACAATGCCCAGTCAGGGTGGAGAAGGTATCCTTGCTTCCTCCTTATCTCTTGAAACAGSCTGGGTCCCTATAAACCTGGCTGTAGATCTCCTTGTCTGCCTGGGAAGGGTGGGTAAGAAGCGGCCGGGCGGCGTGGGGCCCTGAAGCAGTGGTGAGGTTGTAGATGAGGCTTTGCTTCTTGCTTCTTTCTGGTGGGCTGACTGCTTAGAATGGTTTTGGGGGGAAATCCTGTAAAGTTTACTATTGTAGTCTCATTTTGTGAAAGCCAGAAAGTTGTGTAGCAGAGAGAGAGAGAGAGAGAGAGAGAGAGAGAGAGAGAGAGAGAGAGAGAGAGAAGAGGCAGCCCCTAGCACAGAATGTCCTCTCATTCATTGTGTTAAGTATTTAGTTCTAAATGGGTACCAATTTACAATCCCCTTCATGCCCACCTTTGTAAGTAATGTTTAATACCAGCCTTGTCAAAAGCAGCCTGTCTGGCAGCAGGGTCATGGCCAAGGGTATATTTGAATGGACTAAGAGAAAAAAAATTCTTGATTTTTTTCTTCTCCTTTTAATTTTGTTAGAGGAAATCAAGTCTGATACTCCAACCAGCAATTGGCTCACTGCAAAGAGTGGCAGAAAGAAGAGGTGCCCTTACACTAAGCACCAAACGCTGGAATTAGAAAAAGAGTTCTTGTTCAATATGTACCTCACCCGCGAGCGCCGCCTAGAGATCAGTAAGAGCGTTAACCTCACCGACAGGCAGGTCAAGATTTGGTTTCAAAACCGCCGAATGAAACTCAAGAAGATGAGCCGAGAGAATCGAATCCGAGAACTGACCGCCAACCTCACCTTTTCTTAGGTCTGAGGCCCATGTGAGGCCAGGGTCCGAGCGGGGGCACCGAGTTCCAGGCCAGAGTGCTGGAGGACTGGGAAGGCGGAAACAAAACCTTCATTGCTCTTTGGTTTTTTTGTTTTGTTTTGTTCTGTTCTGTTTTCCTGCTAGAATGTGACTTTGGGGTCATTCTGTTCGTGCTGCAAGTGATCTGTAATCCCTATGAGTATACATATATATATTAAAAAAAACCTAGCACGTGTAATTTATTTTTTCATCGTAATGCAGGGTAACTATTACTGCGCATTTTCATTTGGGTCTTAACTTATTGGAACTGTAGAACATCCATCTAACCGTATCCACCTATCCACCCATCTATCTGGCCAGCAATGTGACTTTTACATGTTTTTCCTAACATAAAAGTTCTCTGTGTGTGGTTAGCCCATGAACTCATGGCATTTTGAAAACATCCAGTATTTAAAAAACAAAAACAAAAACCTATATCTATATATATTTCAAAAGATTAAGAAAACCCACAAGCTTTGGGGGGAGGGGGACTTTAAAAAGCACATTACAATGTATCTTTTCACAAATGAACTTAGCAATTGTCCTTGGTGAAATGGAGTATTGATGACGTATGCCTTGTAGCCTTTCCTTGTGGTGCATCTGTGGTTTGGTAGAAGTACAAGAGCAACCTGTGCTTTTCTGTGCATGTTCTGGTCGCATGTGTAATGCAATAAACTCTGGAAATGAGTTTGTTCCCTCTGCTTTCTGAAATGGAAATACGTTTTGGTGGAGAGGAAAGTCTTTGGGGAGGTTTCTTCTGACCAAACTGCTCTTCGGGGCAGTTGAGTAGGGGATTGGGGTGGGGGGAGGAGAAAAGCTGGAGAAGACCTAGGTTAGAATATGGCAGTGATGGGCTTGAGAAGAGTTTATGGTTCAGCCCGGGAGTTCGGTCTTCATAACTGGGAAGACTGTTCTCTCCTCTCCCACCCCCTAATCTTACTAATCTAATCGCATTCTCAATGGGACACCTTCCCTCTGCCGCCCATCCCCCAGCCTGGTAAGTAAGTCTACGCCCTATGCCGGCTTTTGCCTTCAGTTCCCCATTTGTGTGTTTTCTTCTCTTTGGTTTTGGTTATGTTATTTTTAATGCTTTCAGTGAGCTTGTGGTGACTTCTGGCTGGGGAATCCATCTTCAGGGGCTAGGTTGAAACTAATATTGCCCACCTGGAACATGCTGACCTCCATTGCAGGAACAAGCAGCAGCTTAGCTTGGCACTGGATCCAGTTGTGCCCCCCGCCCCACCCCCTTTCTCTTTCCCACCTGCCCCAAGCTCAAGACAACCAGACCCAGGGAAGCCAAGGCTGGGTGAGTTTTCTCATTTTACTTTATCTTGGTTCCTTTCTGAAAAAGATTAATATCCAGCCATTGCCTTTGAGTGGCCCACATTATCTATTTAAAGAAAAAAAAAAGGAAATATTCTCCCCAGTCAAATCTCTCACTATTTAATGACAGAATGCTCATTGTGACCACTGTGTTTGAGCTGTTAGGTGACTGAAAGCATTTGCAAGTGACCACGACTTCCCAACAAGTCCGTTCAATGGATCTTTTACACACATGGATTGGAAAATTCAAACCAGCTTCTGTAGAACAGCTATCACTGGGCCCACAGTCATCTAGTGCTGCCACAAAAAAGGGACGAGGCTCTTGTGGGAAGAGGTGACTGAACTCGTCGCCCCAGGTCTGGCCTGTGGTTTTTAACACATCTTCAAAGAATTTCACAAAACAGGATTTTTCTCTCTCTTTTAAACACAGGCCCTTTTCTTCCCAAAGAACGGCCCGTTCCATTTAGTCCCTTTGAGCTTCAGAGCCCCCATCCAGTCTTTGGGGTGCTCCGTATTTATTCTTTTAAACTTCCTCTCCCAAACCCCAAATCCTCCCAAAGTCCAAGACAGGTCCCTTTAGGGGCGTATTTTCTGAGGCTAGCAGAGAGAGAGAGAGAGAGAGAGAGAGAGAGAGAGAGAGAGAGAGAGAGAGAGAGAAATGTCTGACTCAATCTCAATTCTAGCTTGAGAGGACTGGAATAAATTTGCCCCTGACTTACCTTGGTTGGGCAAAAGAAGTAGAGTAAATTTAACCTCTGCGTTTCTCCCAGCGGTGTGGGGAGCGCCATTAGTTGCTGATAGGGGGAAACCTGTGCTACAGGAAAAGGGCAGGCCCCCCTGAAACAAAATCAGAAAGCCATTCGCAAAGGCAATCAATCAGTCCCTAAGTAGCCATTTACCCCCTTTCTTTCCGGGGCTAGAGGTGTGCTGGGTGCTCTGGGCAACTTGTAGAGCGAGGGATGTGCCCTCTCGGCCGCCGCTGGCGCGGCTTTTGTCTCCCAGCCAGGCTTTGCACCATGGATTTGGGAGTGACAATGGGCATTTCTCTCAGATTCAAGGCTACCCGGCCTTACCTTTCAAGGCAAGTGGGGAAAACTGGAAAGGGGGTGGATCAAGGACCTGTTCTTTCGTCTGGATTTTGAAGACATCTTCAGAATCCGTTTGCAGGCCTCTCAGTGTGAAAGGCACTCCGCGACCTACCCTCGGAGATGCGGTTCCTGCAGGCCTCACTGAGGCTGGGCTAATGAGAACCAGCCTTATTGGCCTTTGGGTTTTCCCCTCTGTGGCATGTTTTCTTGCAGGGCCATTCCAGAAGGCTGGGAAAAGATGAGGCGCTATGGCCATCACTGTCGGCTCCTTGGGACTACAGTGCTCACCAGCCATCCGAGGGCAGAGAGACACCCCTTGGAGGCCGCCCCTTGGAAGCCATGCTGAGCTGGACCAGGCCCGGGAGTCCAGTTGACCCAGCTCACCCCCCTTGGGCCTTGGGCCTTGGGGCGTGTGCCTAGCCTCATGTCCAGGGTGTTCATGTGGCTGCCCGGGGATTGTGTGAGTGTGGTAGAGGGAGGGGGCCCTCCGAGCTGCTCCATCCGTCCGTTTTATTAGGGACACATTAATCTATAATCAAATACACCTCATAAAATTTTTATTGAAAGGCATAATATCATTACAGAGGTCTTCCACCTGTTTTAAACAACACGCCAAGCTGTGGGAGAGCGTGTGTGGGTATGTATGGGGAGGGGTGGGTTTAGGTAAGAAAAGAGGCAAGGGGAGAACGACTCCCCTTGGGCGACAGGGGGCTCCCCTTAAAGGCCCGCCTGCCTGGGGTAGCGCCTGCCTGGGGCAGCACCGGCCCGGGAGCCTCCAACTGCTCCGGGCTTTGGATAATCGCCTAGGTGTGACTGAGAAGCCCGGCCCACGGCTCATGAGTCGGAGAGCCAGAGTCCGGGTGGAGATCGCAGGACCCATAGAGGCAAGAAGAGATGAACAAATAGTCCCCAGCGCCTCCTGCGGCCACAGTTAGGCCTGTGGTCGCCGCCGCCACCAAGGCGGGCTGAGCCGGGCCAGGCCCGGCTGGCGCGTGGACCTGGGCCCGGCAGCTCTAATTGCAACGCTCCTGTTGATGATGATTTTTTTTTTTTTTTTTTAAATCACAGCAGCCCCCAGTTTAGCGGACTGATTTACTCCGGGTATTGGTAAATATGATCACGTGGGCCGCGCGACCAATGGTGGTGGCTGCAGCCTGCGAACTAGTCGGCGGCTCGGGCGCCGGCGAGGAGCCGCTCGGCGGTGGGCAGTGTAACCTTGGGTGGGAGCGCGCGGCGCCTCAACATGTCGTCCAGTGGCACCCTCAGCAACTACTACGTGGACTCGCTCATAGGCCATGAGGGCGACGAGGTGTTCGCCGCGCGCTTTGGGCCACCGGGGCCGGGGACACAGGGCCGGCCCGCAGGTGTGGCCGATGGCCCGGCCGCCGCCGCCGAGTTCGCCTCGTGTAGTTTTGCCCCCAAATCGTCCGTGTTCTCCGCCTCGTGGTCCGCGGTGGCCGCCCAGCCCCCGGCGGCGGCGACGATGAGCGGCCTGTACCACCCGTACGTGTCCCCGCCGCCCCTGGCCGCCGCCGAGCCGGGCCGCTACGTACGCTCCTGGATGGAGCCGCTGCCCGGCTTCCCCGGCGGCGCGGGCGGTGGCGGTGGCGGTGGCGGTGGCAGCGGTGGCGGCGGTGGCGGAGGCCCCGGTCCCGTTTCCAGCCCCGGCGGCCCAGCCAACGGGCGCCACTACGGGATTAAACCTGAAACCGGAGCGGCCCCGGTCCCCGCTGCAGCCTCCACCTCCTCCTCCTCCACCTCCTCGTCCTCCTCCTCCAAAAGGACTGAGTGCTCTGCGGCCCGCGAGTCCCAGGGGAGCGGCGGCCCAGAATTCCCGTGCAACTCGTTCCTGCGGGACAAGGCGGCGGCGGCGGCGGCGGCAGCGGCAGCAGGGAACGGGCCCGGGGTGGGAATCGGGACTGGGCCTGGGGCGGGAGGCTCGTCTGAGCCCTCAGCTTGCAGCGATCACCCGAGCCCGGGCTGCCCGCTGAAGGAGGAGGAGAAGCAGCCGCCGCAGCCGCCGCAGCAGCAACTTGACCCAAGTAAGTGCAAAAGAAATTGCCCCCTGATTTATTGCTGAAACCTGTAAGGCTCGAATGTGCAAAACTGATAGTTTTACTAACCTATAAAAACGTCTAGACGCCTACCCAAGCCTAGGCGAGCAACACGTATCCATAAAAAAGCTTTCCATAACCACCTACCTTGGGCGCGCGGTTTGTACGGTAAACAGAGCGCGGGCATTAAGGCTTTTTATGATAATTCCCCCAAGTTGTGAAAAGCGTCCATCCTTGGTGAAATTAATTTAACGACCTCTCTTCCYCACCCTGTCTCTCCCTACCTCCCCTCCGCAACTCGCTCCCTTGTCTGCACCCCACCCCCCCTTCCTAGACAACCCTGCAGCGAACTGGATCCACGCTCGCTCCACCCGGAAAAAGCGCTGTCCCTACACCAAATACCAAACTCTAGAGCTGGAGAAGGAATTCCTCTTCAACATGTACCTCACCCGGGACCGGCGCTACGAGGTGGCCAGGATTCTGAACCTTACAGAGAGACAAGTCAAAATCTGGTTCCAGAACCGTAGGATGAAAATGAAAAAGATGAGCAAGGAGAAATGCCCCAAAGGAGACTGACCCAGGGCGGGCCGGCCTGCAGCGCTCAAAAGGCAGCGGGTTTTGGGTTTTTGTTGTTGTTGTTGTT
>BDUI01000221.1:257222-267396 GCA_002335545.1 Apodemus speciosus
TTTTTTTTTTTTTTTTTTTTTTTTTTAGGTAGAAGTGACTGTGTGGTTGGTCTCTGTGAGTTATTTGGGGGACACTGTATTTGCTCGCATATGTATTGGAGAAACTAAGTGGCTTTGGAGTCGTGTCCTGCCCCACTCCCTCCCTTTCCCACTCCCTTGATTCCTTAGGAAATGCTATATTTTGTGAGTGCACGCAGGCTTGATGGAGCCCTATCCTGTGTAAATCCCTCATGTTTCTGAAAAGTGCTGTAGTTTAGTCTCACCCTATCCAGCTTCCCAAACAGGGCCAACTATCTAATTCCGAGAATTTGAAGGAAGAGAGCGACTGTGGACGTCCCCACCCCTGCTCTCCCAACCCAAACGGCAGGAAAACCCCGGTCCTAGGGGAGCCCGCGGTCTGACTTCCAGAGAGGCCTACCGAGAAGCCCTGGGCCCTGGGCCCTGGGGCACGAGGTTGGGGATAGGGGTGGGGGGAGGCTTAGTCCTCAGAGCACGGGGGAGGGGGGAAAGCTACTTTCTCCCCAGGAGGGCTGAGCTCCCTTGGGCGGCCTCAGGAGGTGGCCCTCCATATTCCTGCCTGAGGACCCCTTGTAAATGTTACCGCTTCCAACAAATAAATGCTGATCTGAACAAATGGAGCGGAGCCGCTGGCCCTGAACGTTGTGTGACTGCTCTCTTGTCTTTGCAAAGTAACAAAATCATCAGACTGTCCCATCCCTGAAAGGGGACACATTGCGAAAGGTTGGAGGCCCTAGCACCTGGGGGCTTGGGGGGGGGTCTCTGAGACGCCTTGAAGCTTCCCATTATGTAAGCACACCTGACTGAAGAGCACACTTTTCCAAGCTGTCTTGGCACTTCCATTATCCTGTAGCCAGGCCCCGCCTGAGGCCCTGGGCGAGCCGCTCTGCAGAGCCACTGGCGCCAGGAACTGGGGATCCCTGTGCTAAGACTTTGACACACTGCACCTCTGGCTTACTTCTATCCTGCAGACCCAGCCGCCAACCCCCATCGCCAAACAAGGGAAAGGGCACTCCGGAGTAACTCACTCCCCCAGGCCTGCGAGGACGGCTGGCTCCAGGAGGTCCTAGCCGGTTGGGCAGTGAGCGTTCACCCCTCCCCACCAAAGCCCCAAAGTGACCTTAGCGGATCAAAATGGTCAAGGCTCTCCTCCCCATACCCTTATCCTGCCGCCCATTCCCTCCAACCAGCTTCAGTGTATGCTTAGCTCCCAGCTTGGCCCTCTGAGGCCGCTTTGAGAGGCTAAAATGAAGGTCATTGTGAGGGTTCAGGCGAATCACTGGCATTGTAGGCCCTAAAGGAGGCCGCGGCGCCGGGCAGCCTGGGTTGGGCGGAAGGCGGGGGTGATGGCAGAGATCTTGGGGATCCTGATGAAAGAGGGGGACTCCAAGAAAAAGCAGATGGGGGCTGGGAGGGAAAGCCAAGGCCCAGATCCGGCCGAAGGTGCTGCGTCCTCCGCCCCTTAGGCCAGGCGGATACCTACAGCTCTTTGAAAACAGGAAGAGCCAAGGTGTCATAAAGCCATCGGCCGGCGAGACGTCTGGAGGTAATGAGTTTACGACAGCCCAGGCGCTTCGCTTTGAAACCATCTCATTTTGATGTTTGTGGGAGGAAAGGAAAAATGCAGACAAAACTGGGTCTTAAAATCTGGACAATAAAATATAAACAAGACCTAGACCAAGAAGGAAAGGGTTTGGAAGCCCCCCCCCCCCAGTGAGGTGTGAGCATCCAGAAAATAAAAACGAGAGGTGATGTATTTCTGATTTTTAAAATGGGGCGAGCGTCAGGTAGTCTATGGCCGGTGGCTCTTTAGTATTTTGACTGTGGCCATGATCTGTCTGGATCTTTTAATAATAAAAATAAGACAATAATGGCATTCTGCTGTTACTCGAGATGGGCAGGAGCGATCTTGGACCATTTACTCAAGCAAGCATCTCTTAGAATTATGTCTTGGGGGGGGGAGTGGAGTTACACCCCTCTTCACTGGTCCTACACACCAAATTTCAGGCAAAAATATAGAAGTTTGTTCACTTATTACAGATCAGTCATTTAAGCTAAATTGGCAAAACCATTTCTAAAAATGAGAGACAGAAATTTAGCAAGAAACACACTGATTTGGTAATATTTGTTTGYTTGTTTTTTAAAGACAAATAGACCGCTTATCCAATTCGGTTCAGCCTGTCACTTATACAACTTAAAAAAAATTCTCATTTATTGTCTGGAGAAATTTGAATGAACATAAGGCCAAGAGGGACTTTCCGGACAGGCGCTCGAGATGCAGCTAAAGCTTCTAATTTGACTTCAATCCACCCCCAAATTATGCAGTTTAATGGACCCAAAACATTACAATTAAAAAGTTGAATTAGCAAATACTGATGATTTAATGTTGTAACAGCTTTTAAGAGAAAAACAATACTATTTGACGTCCAGAAAAATTTTAGCTGCCAAAATGCCTGCTTTCTTTGAAAAAAAAAAAAAAGTCTCATCAATTAATATTTTTAAGGTTTTGATTTTTGTTAAACCTTGCTGGTCCTGTCATTGTGCCTAACAAGCACAGCTGGGAGATTACAGAATGGGGGACTTGTGTCTGGCAAAGGACCGGCTGGAAGCTTTTGGCAAACACACGCTACTTGCAAGTTCTTGGGAGCRCAAATGAGAATTTCCTCTGCATTCAGGAGCCCCGGGTTGCTGCACTTGACTTGTTGACAGTCAAGGAGATGAAGCATTATTAGTGTCAGCGGTCCAAGCCCCAGTCCAACTAAAGAATTAAGATTAGAATTGRTTTGAGGCAAATGAAAGGAAAATCAAACTCGGTTGGCTCGAGACCGCATTTGACCACTAGAGAGCGCTGTTGCTCCACTTTCTGAYCTCGTAAAGCTAGCGTTGCTGTGCAGGAAGGTTTTGATTAAAATATTTACAATCTTACTTTTAATCTTAAATTAGGATAAATTTAACAAAAATAAACAACGTGAACTATTAAATTCTCAAGCCGTGCTAGTCAGGCATAACATTTTGGCTCAGTCAGCATTTCAGAAAATCTGGACCGTTGTGCAGAAATTACAAGACGTTAAGTTAATGCATTYCATCAAAACAGAAATGTGTAAAAAAGCAGAGATATTTACGAAGTTAACCAGCTTTCCCTCTTTTCGGACAACAGGCAGAATGCTTAAATAACATTGGAAAACTCACATTATTTTGTCATCAGAGGAAACATGTTGTTGTGTTTTAAAACTTAGGCCTGAATGTGTAGAAATGACAGCCATGTCCATGGGCAACCTCCCAAATATMTGGAGTTTTATAAAGTGCTGTGTGCCACTGAGATTCTGGATTCTCAAAYCCCCCCCCCCATTCCATTCCCAAACCTGTTCATTCAGTCAATGTTCAAATACACCCACGTTCCCATGAACATCCAGGTCAAACAGTGGAATAAAAAGGGCACAATTAGCAAGCTCCAAGGCTTTATTGAAAAGAAAATCATTTCATTGCACATTTTCAGGACTGAAGTTCAAATCCTGAATAGTCAGAAGCAGTTGTTAAACTTCGCATTTGAAGGATACTTGGAAGAAAAACAAAACCTAATAAAACACCCTTGCCCTTGACCACCACCAGTAAGTCCCCTTACTCTCTAATGTAAATTTTAATAACACAAGTACAGGTTCATCAATAATTTGTTTACCTTCACCACTTTCAGCCATTTCTTGTCGAAACAATTGAGTCGGACATTCCTAACGAAAATGCCTTTCTATGATGACCTTATTTATAAAAAGGAGATTCAGCCCACTCGGACTGACCTCGCGATTCTGTCCACATGGGCTGAACAACCCGTAAGGAATGCTGCGTCTCTGAGTCCATCTGGGTTTTTAGGCATTTGTATTTGGCCRTGGAAAGTCAGCATGGTGTGATTTAGTGTAAGCTGGAGTCTTTGGTGAGCTGGGGTGTATCTTCTAGGTCTGTCCTCAAGATCAGAGGACCTGGTGTCCTCCAGACACGGGATTAGCCCGAAGGATAAAGGGTTCAGCACCTAAAGGGGGAGGGAGGGAGGGAGGGAGAGGAAAAGGGGTAGACAGATGAGGGGGGAGTGAGAATAAGAATATAAATATATTTATTGRACATTCAAACGAAAGGGGGGAGACGGAAGTGTGTGGGGAAGCGGTTGCTGGGGTAAARCCACGCAGCTTTTGCACAGGTGTCACAAGGGCACTGCCTATTCCCAAAATGCAAATCCTGGACTTGCGCAGACGACATTGCGTCTTTTCCTTAATGCCCACAAACCAGGCATTCTCTTGATTTCTGAGCCTTCTCTTTATTTCTCTCCGGAAAATCAAGTTTATACTAAGGCCCGCATCCAGTCTCCGGCAGTTATTTCAGATTGGTGTGTGAGCTAAAGTCGTTAAGCACAGGGCAGGGTAGGTCTGCCTGCAGCTGCCTGGAACCGGCCGGTCCGAATGCCTACTGGGGAACTCGATTTCTCCAGTCCCATCGCCCCCGCCCCCCGCCGCCCCCACCGCGCTCCACCCGGGGCCACAGCCCGCCCAAGTCTGGGCGCCTGGGTTGGGACCCCGGAGCCCTGCGCCCTGCCCTAGGAATTGCCACCCACCCCGGCCTGAATCTGTCTGCCCACTGGGAACGTTTCTGCCACTCTTCGCGCTCTCAGGGACGCTAAWGTCCCCTTCCCACATTCTCTCGCCTCCCCCTCCCCGTGGCCAACGCTGACGTCTATCAAGGGTGAAATGATGGAAACTATATTCATGGGCATGATTTCCATTAAATATCAATTAACCTGGGAGCCTCAACCAGGCATGCCGTGCGTCAAGGGTAAATGTACATCTCATTTCCACAGGGCCTGCTCGGCTGGAAAAAGCAGGACTTTGATTCGCTTTGATAAGGTCAGGATTCGGGAGGCTGGATGGTGGCTTTTTAATCAAAACCACTTAGCTAGGCCCAAGTAAAAAATGCACGTTCGTCCACGGTCAGAAATGAAGAAAAAAAAAAAAAAAAGCCACGGCCAGTCCCTGCTGGGCAGTTCCAGGAGCGGAGGGGAGCGATCGTCTGCTCCGCGGCCTCCTGGGAGTGGCCTCCCCGCCTGCCCCAAGGCTAAGGCTCGGCCGCGCCCCCTCTCTGCGGACCCCGGGGGCCCCCGCGAGCCCTTGGCAGTGCGGCTTTATGGGCCCCCTTTAAGGCTGGCGGAGGCATCCCGGGGCCGGCGTGCGGCGTCCAGTCCGGCGCAGGGGCCGCTTCGCCGCCGCCGGGATCCCTCCGCGCGGTTATCTCGCCCCCATCTCGCTCCTTCTCCTCGCAGTGGCGGGGTGCGAAAATGCCTCGCCGGCGCGCACCGGGGCGGCAGCCTCGGCGGCGGCGGCGGCAGCACTGGGAGGGGGCGGCGGGGGGAGGGCTGAGGTGAGAGGTGGCACCGGGCAGAGGGTGTGTTTTCTTTTCGTCTCCCCGCAGAGCGGGGGCTCGGCAACCCGAGCCTAAGCGTCTGTCTCCCCCGTGGGCCGCGCGCACTCTTTTCCTCGTCCCGGTGCGCTCGGGCCGCCTGGTGCCCGAGAGGAAACTGGAGGCCGCGGGGCAGGTCGCCCGNAGGACCCAGACCACTTAAATCAGAGCTCGTCTCCTTCTCACATTTTACTTTGCTCTTTTCCCTTAGTTCCAGTTTTTACTTTTTTTTTTTTTTTTTTTAAGGAGGGGAGAAAGGGAGAAATCTGCTTTCATCTCACGTTCTAGCTTTAAAACTCCCCTGTCCTTTCCCTCTCCCCCTCCTTTTCCTTCTGGTGTAGCCAATGTGGCTCTTGTACATAAACTAATACAGACTTTTAAAAAGTGTGTAAAGATGGGGACAGAATAATTGTGAAGACCTTGCCTCTGCCTCTCTCGCCTGCACACCTGCACACATTCTGATACATCTGTATCAGAATTAAAGACCACTGTGTATTTCACCTCTTATGCCCATTTCAGAAAACTCCTGCAGCATTCAGAGAATCAACCATTTAAAAACAAAAACAAACAAACAAAAAACCCGTTGATTTTCCTCCCCTTTTTGTTGTTGTTTTTTTAATCAGCAGCTCCTGGTAGACGGAGAGGAAGACAAACCTACAGTCGCTTCCAAACCCTAGAGTTGGAAAAGGAATTCCTTTTTAACCCTTATCTGACCAGGAAGAGAAGAATCGAGGTCTCCCATACTCTGGCCCTCACGGAGAGACAGGTAAAAATCTGGTTCCAGAACCGGAGAATGAAATGGAAAAAGGAGAACAACAAAGACAAGTTTCCTGCATCCCGGCCGGAGGCAAAGGACGGAACCGCCAAGAAGGAAGCCTCGGGGCTGGAGGAAGCCCGGGCCGAAGGCCCTGCAGATTAAAGCCTGCCTTTACGTCTTTACCACAGACTATTAAGACTAGTGATCAGTATAAGTATATACTGGCGAACACAGCCGTTTCTCCCCTCTTGTTTTTTTGGAAAGGACTTTACCTGTGTTTCAAGCTACCTTAATGTCACTGCTCTTGAGGTTTCTGCGCTTTGAAAGGGATTTGGGTGTTTTTTAAAGAAAATAGTTTGTAGAAGCAGTCCCTGAGCTGTCCTATAGAAGGGTAATTTGATACCGACCTTGTAGCTATATTTTTATAATGGTAATTTTTAACGTCTGAGCTGGTGTTTTGCCTCAACAACATAAACTTCCTAATGATCAGCACTAAATGATTGAATATAAAATGCTTTATTAATCAAGTGCACTTGAACATTTTAAATCTTTATGGTGAGTAAATTAAAAGAAGTTTATTAATAATGTTTTTTAAAATTATGCCTGCAGAATATTTACTTTATTATTTGATTAAATGTATTATTTATATTTTTCTTTCTGCTTTTGTAATGATGATTCAGGTGTCTTCTGGATTGCTTCCAGAAGGTTTCTTTGAGCATTTTGTAAATGTTTGTCAGGGAAGAGTCTGGGCCAAATATTGGAAAAGCACATTAGCTGAAGAGTGCGATGCATTGTCGGGCTGCCCTGCCGGCTCCTCAGACCTGCAGAGTGGGGTGCCAGGGACAGGCTGTAAGGGTAATGTCAAAGCCACAGTTAGTCGGGCTGTGGTCCATACGGATTATGGCCACTGAATAATCTAGAGAATTAATACTTGAAAACTAATTGCAACATTTTCACTAACTATTCATTCTGGCAAGTGGCCTTGCTTTCATTTTGACCCCCCTCCCGCCCCCGCTTGTAATCGCCTGGGATTTCTAGGTCTCTGTGCTCTGTGTTTCTGCTTTTTCAAGTAGGTGCCATATTTATTGTATTCTCCTTGCACTGCTCCTGTGCTGTTTTAAGCCAGCTTGYTGTGTTCATCTCAGATGTCGGTTGGTACGTCCTCTGCTGTTCTTCAGGAAAACCGTGGCCTCACCTATGTGAAATGAGCCCTGAGTGTAAATGCAGAAACTCCTGAGTGTAAACAACCGCTCCAGAGCATAGCTCTCAATAAAGAGATGTACCTCCATGAAGAGCAGCACTCGTATCTTTGCGCCGAGAAAACCATCCTGGCCAGTCACAATGCCAGGGCTCGCATGAAGGCAGGGACTTAGTCAAGCCTTCTATCTGATAAATGGGTATGGGTTATATACTTCCGAAGCTGTTTGATGGTGGTGGTGGTGGTGGTGGTGGTGGTGGTGGTGGTGGTGGTGGTGGTGGTGGTGGTTATACAGGGGCCCTCTAAAGTGGGCTAACTCTCCATACTTCTTTATTAAAAAATTCTGGCATGATACTGTGACAGCTTTGAACTTCAAAAGGATTCAAGTCAAGTTGTAGGCCTGATGATCCAGAGTCCAGGTTACACCACAGCTTAATTCCAAAGACTCCTAGTTGAAGCTGGGGTTTGGCATCTATTATTAACAGGGTATCCATTTCCCATTTGGGGCTGCTCATGCAGCTGCCTTTTTATACTACGGGGGATGAGGGAGGGAGGAAAGAAGGGAAGGAAAGGAGAAATTCAAATAAATGTATTTCTCATGGGAAAGAAATGGAAATACCTTAAAGTAGACATTGAGATCTGGCTGCTTTTTCTAGCCACATTTGCTTTTATGGGTGTGGTTTTTGTTTTATTGTTAATTTCCAAGCTGGTTTCTACTACCTCAGTAAGAAAAGGTTCTTAAGCTTTAGACCAGGTTCACTGCCAGGTGTTAGTGGGTGGTTTGTCTGCTATCTTGTGGATAGCAGTAGGATTGGTACTGGCTGGCAAGTCACCACCTGGCTCTCCACCCAGGGAAGAGGCCATGGCTGTGACATTTGTCAACCTAAGCCCGGAAAGAAGATTTAAGTCAGGAGTGGCCAAGGCTTAAACATTTGCACAGAGCAGACAGCTGCAAAGGCCAGTGCTGGATTTGGGGGATGTTTTGCTCTCGTGTACTGCCTAAACCAATCGCTTTTTAAGTTAGCTGGAACAGAGAGCAAGGAGCCCAGCTAGAAAACTGCCTCAGGGGGAAACTACCTGAAGACCAGCACTGGCTAAACTCCAGCTGCTTTTGATTTAAGGAACTCTTTAAACTTTGCTCTCTCTGGGGTTGGAAAGATGGCTCATCAGTTAGGAGCACTTGTTGCTCTTGCAGAAGACCAAGGTTCCAGTTCTTAGCATCCATGTGGTGACTCACAACCATGCATAATTCCAGTTCCAGGAAATGGAATGTCGTGCATTTACATGCATGCTGCCAAAGCATTCCTACACAAAGAATAAAAATCAATACATTTAAAAATTGGTGTCTCCAACTCAAGAATGCTCCCCAAATGTCACTCTTCAAACTATAAAACTTGGCAAGCTTGGCAAGGTCCTTAGGGAAAGGACCTCTTACGTGAGAGGATGGGAATAGAAATCAAAGATAGAAAATAAGGTAAAAATGCCACATCTTTGCCATTCTGACAGACTGTACAGCTCTGAAAACGCACCTTTGTTTTGGGCCATTCTGGTCCCTAAACTATAGATTCACACATACAGAAAATGTTGATAATAAATGTTAAAATGAATATTTCTTTTTGCAGCTACCAAAGAGCATCCTAGGTCTCCAAATAAAGACCTTGAGTAATTACCCTCTTCCCTCCATTCCTTTCTTCCTCTCAGCAAGGATGGACGCCCCCCCGCCCCCCCCCAGCCCCTTGATGGTGTCTTAGTAGAGAGGGACTAGCTCGGGAGCAGGCAAGATGCTTTGCTGATTGGTTCAGATCTGTAAACATTAAGCACTGCATCAAGAAATGAACTTTTTTTTTGCTGCATAAATTTACATAAACCTTCAGAGACCTTGTAAAACCAGGTGGAGCTTTTCTATCCTGAAAGGAGACCTAGAGAAATATGTAATTCCAGAAAAACCAAGAGTCCCTCAATGTGAACACTGGCTAAAAGAGAAAAGGCTTCTGAGTGAATGAGCAACACAAGAGCCAGAAAGGCAAGATGAGGGCGTGGCGGCTACTCCTTTTTAGAGAAAAGTCAGTGCGAGGATACCATTTTCTGCGTGGTATCACTTGCCTCTGCACAGCAGACAAACAGCCCAACATGGCTGCCTCTCTGTGCAGTCTCTTCCCGTCCCTCATCCCCCTCCCCCMCAAAGGCAAGCGGTAAGCTCTGCTTTTATTTGGATAGAAGGTAGATGATACAGAGGCAAATTGACATTAGGTTTTAGAATGTTTTAGAATTGAACAATCTCTTTACCCACTTCCACGTTATAGACCAGGGAATAAACACCGGGTTGCCCATTTATGTGTGTAATAACATATTGTTTAATTCACTGCGTAAAGAATTCTCATCCTGCGTCTGTCCTCCATATCTTTGGTGTTTGCTGAATCCTTGGGTGTCTAGGGGTGGAAAGGGGGAGAGAAAAAAAAACATTTTAATGGACCAGCAGAATTAGGGTCCACTGGCCTTTTCAAGAATTAAGAATTTTGCTGACAGATGGTGGCAGAAACCCTTTAATTAAAATTATCCAAGGTCACCAGAACTTTCTCTTGGGATACAAATGGCCTGCACGAGAGGATGCTAYGCTTTTCCAACTTCTGTCCAATTCCACTAGGAACTCACAGGGTCTAAAGACGGTTCTGGCAGAGAGCTTCCACATCTCGTGCAGATGCTCATAAACATCTTGCTAGACTGTTCTGAAAAGACTGAGCAGGGGGGTGTGGCCCCTGGCAAGC
>BDUI01000221.1:283159-296301 GCA_002335545.1 Apodemus speciosus
CTTTCTTTAGGGTGTATTGAAAGTTGACCTATACTGAGCCTGAAATATCTGATAATATCTTCTGGGACTCCTTCCCTCTCTCCTTCCTGGGAGCATCTGGGTTGGGGAAGTCTTACGGGGACCTTATATCATGGAAGGCCACAGGGAAGAAATTCTCATGATTGGCTAAATGAGAAGAGGCAGTACCCAGGTCCTAGTTTACTGGGAAACCAATTTCTTACAGGTTTTTCTTTTTTTTTTCTTTTTTTCCTTTTTCTTTTTTTCTTTTTCAGTGCTGGCTGTTGTTGTTGGTTTCTTGTTTGCTTGTTAGTGCCCCCCCCCTTACCCCCAGATAGGGCTTCTCTTTGTAGCCCTGGCTGTCCTGGAAATCATCAGGCTGCCCTTGAATTCACATGAGATTCGCCTGCCTCTGCCTCCCCAAGTGCTGGGATTAAAGGCCTGCACCACTCCTGCCCAGCTTCCTTACAGATTTTATAGSAGGGCCACCCTCTTTTCTCTCTTCCTTGTCAACTGGAACAACTACCAACATTCAAAGTCCTTGGGAGRCAGAATGTTGGCTGAGGCTCAGAGTTTGGTCACTTGTCTAGCATTCCCAAGTCCCTAGAAGGAATTTCAGCTACAGGGATTGGGGTGGAGAGCTCTGGGTCACCTAAAGCACCCTAGTACAGAAGGCTCTCCCACTGATGCTCAAATTCTCTCTGCCAGGTCCCTATTCTCTCTCTTTCATTCACAAAACCTAGGCCTCTGGAGGCGTGACCCAATAACAGGAATGGAAGAAGATACATACTTGCTTCTTAATCATTTTGCCTTTGAGCTCTAAGACCAGAAAACAAAGATGTCTGCCTCAGTGTATTTCTCCCTCCCCCCACCCCAGTTTCTCACACCTGATCTCATTTCCTGTCACTCCCTTAAGCACCCAGAGTAGGCTGCATCTTCCCATGGACACTATAGTCAAGTTTGCAAGCATGTCTCAGACATCATTTTCAACACCTCTCTCTCATCCGTAAAAAGTAACTACTGATCCCGCCCAGATCCCGGGCGCTGTTATCCACCAGGTCTCAAGGCTCGTTTTTTAACTTTTAACCAGCTCTCACCTCCTTACAAAGGGCTCATCACAAAGGCTTGGAAAGTCAACTACCCTGTGATTCATCTTATCCTAAAAATTTCTCCATGCCCTGGTGTTCATTTTCTCTTTCGGGTGATTAGCAATGTTTCATTTCAAAATTGCTCAAAAAAGCAGTTTTTGAAGGATTATCTCTACCCTTACTTTAAGAATATGCCACTGATTGTTAAAACAAAAGAAAACCGACAAAAGTCTTTCTACATGGCTGATGGGACTTTTTTTTTTAAAGGGTCAGAGGGGATAAGTGACTGTCCTAGTGTCTGAACTAACAAGCCCCTTGTTTTCTGGCTAATGAGAGTCAAATCAGCAAGTGGGTTTGCAAATGGCTGGAAATTAGCATGCAAAGAGAGCTTTATACAAAGAATCTTCTGGGCTTGTGGGGTTTTCTGATAGGAAAGGTTGTAGGTACATTTGATTTATAAATCAGTGTGTGTGTGTGTGTGTGTGTGTGTTTTACAAATCTGTGCAGCACATCCATTATTTTATCAGAGTAGTTAGAAAAAAACACACATTTTCAAGAGGTTTGTGGCACCTCTGTAGGGCCACTGGAGGGTGATGGGGGCCAATTCTCTTCTTGTTTGTGCCTCTCCCTGGGCGGTGGGGGGACTTCCTGCCATCCCGCACTCCTGTCCCTCATATCTCCCACAAGCAGAGGCAGCCACATTCTCCGTGTGGAGTGTCCAGCCCTTTCCCTGGATTGCTCAGCAGGATAGACAGAGATAGTCCTACACTTCTGTCTTAGTCTCTCCCTGTGATGGGGGGGGGGGCTGCGGTGGGGAGGAGTTACTGGAGAGCCCGCTCAGAAGTGAGCCTTCAGGACCCTCGAGCGCTGCTCTACATGACTTGGGCACACAGTGGGATTGTGCACATCTGAGTTCCTAGGCTCAGGTTCTTTAAGAGCCTCTTGTGCTTCCTCACACCCCACACCCCGGCCCCTTCACACCAGGGCTGTTTTACTGTTTTATAACCTCCTTTAGAGCCTTACTTGCCAGAGTCCGGTGGGGGCTATTCCCCACTTTCTCACTTCACCAAACCTCAAGTCTTGCTGTTTTAAGCAGTTTGGTCACTTGCAAAGGCTTCTCTTTCAGATCTAAGCAAATTATAAAAACCTCTAGGCATGTGGCAATCTTCAACTTTCACCAAGCCCCATCCACAACAATACAGAGGACACTAAGTGTTAATCCCCAGCTGCCTCCCCACCCCCCAAGGCCACCCAGCCTCTCCCCTAGCCAGGCTTCTCTATGGAATCAAGCAAAATCTCAAATAATTTCCAATTTTTTCGATAAGCAAGTAAGAAGTGGCCTTTGTCTTTCCTGCTTACCACATCGAATGCTAAAAAATGATTGAAATAAAGGAGTTGATGGTACTCACAGTGAATGCAGCCAAAGAGTCATAGGACATGCCTACCAACCAGCCTTTTCCAAATAGCACTATCCCCCAATTTAAACAGCTTTCTCTGAAAAGATGCAAGTTGAAAAGCCTGGGGTATTGATATGAATATGACCTCTCTTGCATTCTGGATATTTGGAACTATTTAAATCCAAGGGAACAGTTGCAGTGGACCTTTATTTAGTGAATAAAAGTTTAAAGCCAAAGGTTATTTATGGTTCTGCAGAGAAGGGACCTGAGTGGCTATTTACAAGCACGTGATTCCAATAAACTTTGTTTTATGGCTTGAGAGTTGACAAGCCAAAATATAATTCCCACCATAAATTAGGTTAAGAGCATACAAGTGCAGATGCTTGGTTCTGTGGCAGCGATAGAGTGAGAGGCTCCAGCCAGCAGCGGGGCTCAGGAGACAGCTCTCCTCCCAGCTACCCTGCCCACGAGAAAAGAAAAACAGTAAGTCACTCATTACTTTGTCCACGATAACTCTAGAGTTGTGGGGCAGGGGGTCTGAGCCCAGCCTTCTCTGCTTGGGGAAAGCCTATCTATCGAAGTTAATTTTAATTTTAGCCCAAACCTACCTTAATAAATAGAACAGGGACCTTGGCATTTCCCTCTCCTTTGTATACCTGGAAAGTTGGGAAATGAGAGCTTCTACCCCAAAGGTAGGACTTACACTCTCCTCTCAGTAGTGAAGCAACTACTTTAAAAGTAGAAGAAAGCGATGATGGTGGGGGGAGGGAGGGAGAGGGGACGGGTGTGGAGAGGTTACCTCTGAGATAGCTCAGAGCGGGTTTTTTTTTTTTTTTCTTTCTGTTCCTAGAAGACTGAAAACTTCAAGATGGACGTGAGCGCCTGGGGGAGCAGTGTTCTGTTTGATGGTCTGTGGGTTCTCCTGCAGGTATGTTTAACAAATTAGTGTCAAACCGAGAGAATGAGACCATATTTTAGACCATTTCTGTAAGATCTAGATCATTTTCCTTGGGCATCAGTTTTCCTTTCGGGTTATCTTTTGGATTCTGCTTTCCCCTCGGAAGGAAATGACTGTTTTGAATTGGAGACATGGGGGAAAAAAAAGTATGTCCGTGCCTGCCACGCGTGCCCCCTCTCTGAGGAGAATGCAGGTTTGGACGCTGGGGTGGAATTCGAAACCAACCTGAAACTGGAAAAGGAGGGCAGCTGAACTCTTCCCAGAGGGAGCAGAATTGGGGTCGGGACAAACAGAATGTCTGCAGGCCCACCAGTGGACTTGCGCCCACCCSCCCGCCCGCAACAGAAGGAAATGCACAAAGGCCTATTTTCTGACTTCCCATTCCCCCCCTGGGGAAACCCTGCCTCGAGCAGTCTGAGGCAGACCGCATAACTGGTAGGGTTTTGTCCAAGGGTGCGTGAGTGAGGTAGGGTTGGTGACCAGGACAGACACCCATACCCCTTAGCTCTCTGCCTTTGAGGAGAACTTTGCACAGTTCTGGCGGTCGCCAGAAGCAAGGAGTTCTAGGTATTGGTGGAGTGTCTGGGCCTTGCCACTTTCTGCTTGTATGCTTTATTGTCCTGTGAAATTTGAGCGACCCCATTTTCATTGCAACAGGTTTCGGGAGCATCAGGGATAGCCAGGGAGAACCACTTGTAAGTACCTTCCCTTTCCTTCCAAGGAGTAACGAAAAGGGCAGTGCTTATGCTGGGAGGTGGTGGGCGGAAGGTCCGCGCCAGCGGAGATGGCATGGGAGGGTCACGGAGTGGAGCTGCCTCCCCAGGCCAAAATGGACGCTCTTGGGGAGCGGTGGAGGCTCCGGGCTGACCCTTTAGGAAGTATTTCTGGGGCCTAGTTCACAGTCACCTGCTCAAGTAAACGCACCGCAGGGGATCGCCCTTGTCTTCCCGGGACTCCCTGGACCATACAGGCCTTTGCCAGGCTTCGCTGGCTCGCACAGGTGCAGCGGACTTGCAGCTAATTAGCAGCCCACCCTATCAACGAACTGCGGGCGGGCCAGCATCTACAACTGCTAGAACTGACCCAGTCAACACCAAGGCAACCGGGTCCCTCTGCAGTGTAGCCATTATTGTCTCTGCCCAGTCTAATTGATATATATATATATATATATATATATATATATATATATATATGAATGATATATATGTGTGTGTGTGCTTTAATTTAAAAATTGATTGATACCAAACAGAAACATATAACCCTTGATGGCCTTGGGTGTGTTGGATTGGCCTGCTTCCAGGAAGGGCTGTAACTTCTGAGCGTACGTGGGTATTCTTTTCCTGTCCCTTTCTGGGTCCTAGCTTCACTGGTGTGAGTCGTGGGTTTGGGACACCAGGTGAGCAAGAAGAGTCCTTTCTCTTTCACCTCTGTTTCTTCTTAGCTGCAGTTGAAGAATTTCTTCTCTACTCCAGAGTCCAGTGGAATTGTGTGGGATCAGAGACAGGGACTCCAGTTTTCAGGCTCTGAAGTGTGAATCTGGGAACGCTGGTGACGTCTTCTGGATGCCATTAAAAGGGTTGGCACTAGAAGGAGAGTCAAGGAAATGGTAGGGGCTTGTCACTCACTGCAAAGCCCGGGTAGTTTAATTTCAATGGAAGAGTAAGGACCACAGGGACCAAGCCTCCTTCCTTTCTTGTGAGATCTCTTCCCTTCGTGTCAGAGAAGCTGAGACTGGGCTGAGGGCCAGGGTTCTTCGCTGGGCCCCTGAGCTCATAGGCGAAGTGGGGACCTTCGCAGCTTGTAGTTCCTTCTATGAACCAGGCCTGCACATAATGAACCGGGCCCCATGATGAGACAAATCTGGACGCCCCAGCCTTTCTCTGGTCTTGCCCCCACCCCCTTTCTTGGCACCCTTGGCTGTGAGGGCTTATCTCTGCCCAGGCTGCTTGCTTGCATGCCCGAATCTGGCGCCTTGAAGCTGCACACAGCACAAAAAGCCGGAGAGATCAAAAGCATTTGTATGGGCAGTTGAGAGGGAGGTGAATATTTAACGCTTTTGTTCATCAATAACTTGTTGGCTTTGACCTGTCTGAACAAGTCGAGCAATAAGGTGAAATGCAGGTCACAATGTCTAACAAATATGAAAATGTGTGTACTCATCTTGGTCCTCAGTCAACCCATCGGGCTTCCCCAATTTGTCTGGATAAAGCTGAGGCAGGCCCAGTGTCCCCAGGAAGGCCTATCGGTGGATCCATGGGTGAAAGGGTTGGCATTAGGAGAGACTTGGGGAGAGTCTTTAAACAAACAGATTTTAACCTTTTTTTATTATTATTATTTTTTAGAACTGACACCTGGGAAATCCCTTCAAAATAGGGTAAGTGAAAGATGGTAGGAGGGCGTGGAAGAGCAAAGTGCAGAGTAAAAATGAGCATCTAATTTTGCCAGATATGATGAGGGGAGTCTTCCTGCCCCCACCCCATCAAAATCAAGGCGTGGGACTTGAAAGTGAATTTCGAATTATGGAGGAAGGGATCAAAACAGTACTTAGAAATGTGGACATTTTCAATTTGTTATCAGGCATCCAAAAGCCCGGCCCAGGCCAGGGCATCCCTCTGCCCCTGAAATCAGCCCAGCCCCAGAGTGCATCTGGGCTCTTGATGCCCTGAATTGAGGGGCAAGCCCAGGACAGCGGAGGCGCTGGGGCGGCGAAATTCGTGAACTTTTGTACTCTTCTGTGCTGCTGTCTGCAAAGCAAAAATAATGAAACTTTGTGATATGTTTGTAAATGATTTCGAATGACCCCTCGCCCTGCCCTTCACCATTAGCTCGACAGTCTCAGCCCAGGGAGGCTCGGTGGCCGCAAACAGCGCCTGCCTCCGGGTCTGCAGCAGCAGCAGCAGCAGCAGAAGCAGAAGCAGAAGCAGAAGCAGCGGGATCTGAAAGTCCGGCAGGGCTGAGGGCCCAGGAAGGTAAATGCTGGAATTCTAAGTGGACTAGCTGAGGCCAATAATTTGGCTTAGGTTTTGGTGAAGAATATCCCTTTTGCCTTTTTCAAAACTCCCTTTCTGCTGCTAAGGGCCTTTGCTTCTTTTTGGGAAATACCACTTGATAAGGAGGCGGGAGATTTGGATTCTGAGAAGGGGCAATAAAGCCGTCATCTCTGGGGGAAAAAAACCCTTCTTTTTTCTTTCCTTTCTTTCCTTTCTTTCTTTCTTTCCTTCCTTCCTTCCTTCCTTCCTTCCTTCCTTCCTTCTTTCTTTCTTTCTTTCTTTCTTTCTTTCTTTCTTTCTTTCTTTCTTTCTTTCTTTCTTTCTTTCTTTCTTTTAAGAAGAAGGTCCTGGCTGCTCAGCTGCTTGATAACCCCCGATCCTGGCAAGAGAACGAGCCGAGCAGCAATCCTTAGAAATGCACCGTGCCTACCTGCACCATCTCTGAAAGCTAGTCTAGGGGAGTTCCTGGTGGCTGTGCTGAAGAGATCAGGTCTGGCAGCTGCCTGAATGTCTGCTCTGGGTAGGACCCGAGGTTGTAACGTTGTCTATATATACCCTGTAGAACCGAATTTGTGTGGTACCCACATAGTCACAGATTCGATTCTAGGGGAATATATGGTCGATGCAAAAACTTCATATATCTCCGACATGGCCAGAGACTGAGGCGGGGGGAGACTGGCAGCCCAGCCGGCAAGCCACCCCTTTCTTTTTCATTACCTTAGACTCCAGGATGGTCGACTTTGCCTGGCGGAATTGTGCAGCCCTTTCCTGGAGAAACTCCTATAGATGTTCCAGTAGGTGTTAAGGGTTTCCCTGAGTATAAGACCCAAGGGCCAGGTTTTAGGGTATTAGAGAGTGGGGTGAGAGGGCAAAGCACCAGCCGGAAGCCCTGCCCCGAAGGAGCACGCGGCACAAAGGTACAAACGGGGCTCACCTGCTTTTAAGACCCTTGTGTGGGAAGAAGACAAACATGAAAATAGGCCATCAGAGACCGTTGGGGTACATTTAGGCAAGGTTAAGGTCCCTCTTCCTACCGTCCCAACCAGACCCAGCCCTCAGCCTCCAGACCCAGTACTGTGAGGGCCTCCTGCCACCCCAGCAAGCTCCAACTTCAACTAGAAACATCCCGGCCTGGACGTTGGCAGAAAAGCATAGCGGTTACTCATTGTCTAACTCAATTCAGGTCCGCCAGATTCTGGTAACTTTTGGGTGACCCTGATGAAGACAAAGCCAGGACAGGTCTTTGTATGTCAGAGTCCTGGACTCCTGCCAGCTGGTCAGGCAGGCTGCCTGCCTAGGACTCTGCCCAACTCGGAGGCCACATTGCCCACACTCATTTTTCCTTAATTTGCACCCCAATAGGAGAATTCACTCTTCTTTGAACTATGCCCCTTCTAGGGGTTGCTTCAGGCGATGGCGAGTGAGGAGGGTAAGGAAGGTTAGCAAAGTCAGTGGAAGACAAAAGCTGAGATTACCTGCCGGAAATTGGGGTCCTGGGGATAGAATCAGAACTATATTAACATCTGTCAGGGACTCTCAAACGTGGCATGGCAAGTCACTTGACTACACGTATGTTATTTAGTTAAATTTGTGAAAATTATGAGATGCTCACCAACCCGGTGATAAACATGCTCTCTTCCTATTGGCTGGCTTGGTCACATGGCCGCCCAACTTTATTCAGTTGACAGCAAGTAGGAGGGCCCAATGGAAGGAGAAAAAAGACAACACGAGAAAAATTAGTATTTTCTACCTTCTGAAATTAATGGCCATGAGTTCGTATATGGTGAACTCTAAGTACGTGGACCCCAAGTTTCCTCCGTGCGAGGAATATTTGCAGGGTGGCTACCTAGGCGAGCAGGGAACCGACTACTACGGCAGCGGTGCACAGGGCGCCGACTTCCAGCCCTCGGGGCTCTACCCACGGCCCGACTTCGGTGAGCAACCCTTCGGAGGCGGCGGGCCCGGGCCTGGCTCAGCGCTCCCCGCGCGGGGTCACGAACAGGAGCCGAGCGGCCCGGGAAGTCACTACGGTGCCCCGGGAGAGCCGTGCCCAGCGCCCCCGCCTGCGCCCCTGCCTGGCGCTCGGGCCTGCAGCCAGCCCACCGGCCCCAAGCAGCCGCCCCCCGGGACAGCACTCAAGCAGCCCGCTGTGGTCTACCCTTGGATGAAGAAGGTGCACGTGAATTCGGGTAAGGAGCCGGAGCAGCGACCTCGCAGCCCTCCCCCCAACCCTACTTGCATCTTTTGGCCTGCCCCCTCCCAGGGGTTGCGAATGGGTGGGGGCTTGGGAAGCTTTCTTGGGCGCCGCAATTACTCTCTCCATAAATTTTTATAGCTGAGGGAGCAGGCCGGGACCATGTGGCTGGCTGCCTGGCTGTGGGCGCAAAAGGGGGTGGGGATGGGGGTGGAGTGGGGGAGGACTCCATTTCCACAGCAGAGGGAACACAGAGCAAAAGGAGGACCTTTCCAAAATGTTGGAGATCCCGAGCTCTTGGTGGGCCAGGGGCAAGGGAGCACCTTTGAGGACCTGTGAGCGTGGGGAGTGGGTGCATGGAAGGGGTTGGTGGGAGTGGATGTATGTTTAGGGAGAGGGAGGGAGGGAGGAAGCTGGCCAGCTTGGAGCACAGGGGGGGCCCGAGGGCTGCGAGACGCGCCAGGAAGTGAGGGCAGAGGCAAGCCTGGGGCCTAACCAGTGGCTGGGCTCTGACCTGGCTGTCCTGTCTTGTTTTGTCTCATAGTGAATCCCAACTACACCGGCGGGGAGCCCAAGCGTTCCCGGACGGCATACACCAGACAGCAAGTCCTAGAACTGGAAAAGGAATTTCATTTTAACAGGTATCTGACCAGGCGCCGTCGGATTGAAATCGCTCACACCCTGTGTCTGTCTGAGCGCCAGATCAAGATCTGGTTCCAGAACCGGAGGATGAAGTGGAAAAAAGACCACAAACTGCCCAACACCAAGGGCAGGTCTTCTTCTTCCTCATCTTCCTGCTCCTCTTCGGCTGCCCCGGGCCAGCATTTACAGCCAATGGCCAAGGACCACCATACGGACCTGACGACCTTATAGAAGTGGGGACCTTGGGCCCATCCCTTCTTGCACTCCAGGTTGAGGCGAAGCTACGGGTGCAGGCGGGGCCTGCTGTCACCTCACTGGGCTCTAAGGTACTGTGGGGGTGGACCTGGGACCTGCAGGCCGCCCTCGGACTAGGTTACCTTCCTGCCCGAGGGCAGCCCCCTCCCTAAAGTGGGGAAGGGTGGGAGGGTGGGCGGGCTTCTGTACGTAGATTATCATATGGCAGGAGCTACTGAGAACATAAACCCTTGGCGAGTCATTAAACTCCTGAAAATCTCTGCTGTTGGATTTTGAATTTGCAAATGAAGGTTGGGGGCTTTACCCCAGTGTGAGCCGGGACGGTCTCCTCCACACCACCCCTCCAGGGAGCTGCGTGGCTTAGTAACTGTGGGGGAGTTGAGGCAGAAGGCCAGCACCCAGTGCTAGGTGCTTTCAGGGCAAGCAGGAGAGAGGCTGAGCCAGAATCTCAGAACTTTCTGGATTATCTATAGAATTTCTTCTGTAATAAAAAAGAAATGGTTTGCTTCCAGTGGCCCATGCCCAAAGAAATAAATCTAAGAAGGAAGTGGAAACGGGTTATTTTATGTTTAGATTATATTTGCTTAAATATTTATTTGTTCGGGGAATGGACTGCAGAAAATAACCGACACCTGCGTGCCAAAACCCTTAGGGTGCTGACTAGGTTTGAGCTTCAGGGGTCTGGATTAGAAAGCTGTGGACTCCTTTCTGGCCCTATTCCGGATTTTGAACTCTTCCCTCCTAAACCACCCACCCTGGAGCTATGTGGAGGAGGCCCTTAACCCTTCAAGAGGGAAGCCAAGGATCCAGGAAAACCCGAGGTTTTGAAAATGTGTTTCCCGAATGTCCTTCTACAGCACCGTGTTTACAAGCAGTTCAGGGTGGTTGAAAGAAAGGGCGGGGGGGGGGGGGGGGGGGGAACAAATGGTCTAATATTTTCTTCCGGGGAAAGAAAACAAAACCTATATGCTCTGGGTCATCAGATAATGTCTGAATTTTCTATTTCAACTAGATTCCAAATGCTCCAACTACCCCAAATAGCAGCATTTTATAGGATTGTATGTATGGCCAATACAGGGGGTGGTGTTGTGCAGTAGGGAGGGAGTGGGTAGGTAAGGAAGACTTATTTTTTAAAAAGAAACTAATAGACTCTAGAAGCCCACAGAAGTTGATCTTACAGGGATTTCCCTTGATTTTTTTTTTTTTTTGAAGAGACATTAATTAGAAGCAGAAATTGTAAAACTCTGAAAGTTTTCGGGCCCACTTCTTTACCTTGAAGAGAGTAACTTCAAAACAATCTCAAACAAGAAGAAAGATGTTTTGATATTTATTTATTTTGATTCCATGCCTGGGAAAAGCTCAAGTCTCATTTTCATAAAAATGCTAACCCTTAAGGATAAGAGGGATAAGGGTCAAAGGGAATGACAGGGTTTATATAGGCAAGTGAAAGCCTGAACCCCACAACTCCAGAGAGCCATGGTTGCAGTTACCCCCMACAAAAGTAAGAAATGGGGGAAGGGCAAGTTTAAATTTTAATTCTATGATCCATGGTGGCAGTATTTCTTTCAGGATTTCCAAACACTTTAGAAAGTTTCGGTGGTTGTTTTTGAAATAGACTTAGGTGGAGAAAGGAAAGGCCTGTTCTTTGGTTCTGTGTCTCCTGAGAGCAAGGGCAGGGATTCTCTGGAGTCCCTAGGCTGAAATTCTACTCTCTGAAGTGTCTTCCAAGCCTTGGTCTTTTGTATTAGACCCTGGGGAAAACTCTTTGTTCCTCCTTGGGGTGAGCCTGCCTCTCAGACTTGCACATGGCAATACTTGAATATCACCACGTCGGGATATTAAAGATGGATATTCCTGCATTATTTGCGTCATTGTTTCTGTGACAAAAAGCACAGAGTTCATACATAGTTAAGACGTCTTTTTTCTGACGCCCTCACGTTGAGAAGCTGAAAAGGTATTTTACTGAAGTTCGGCTAAATTACAGAATCAGGTTCACCCAGAGGACAAATTTTCTGTTCGATTAGCTGTATTTCAGCCTGGAGGACTGACCTCTAAACCCTTAACCTTTTGGACTCTGACTACCCTTCCCTTCTCTTTCTCCCCCTCCCTGTAACATGGAGAGTCTTTGGATATAGCATTTGAAAAGAGGCACTATCCTTAGGCCAATTGGAAAATTGTTAATACTCTTTCCTAAAAGCCAAATCTAAGCATACATTGAACCATATCCTTGGGACGGGGTGTGTATATTTTCACAATATTCAACTATATATCCACTATGGAGATTATTATATAGATTTTTTTCCCTCTCCTCAGAAGTTCTGGTTACTCATCCAGCTTCAGACCAACCACCCCTCCTTCCTCCTGCCCCACAGAAAAGTCAAAAGTCAAGAGTGTGCTTTCCTGAGGAAAACTCCAACTTCTTCACAATCTTAGCCTCACTGCTTTGGAAACTAAGCTGAGAAACAACTTCTTTGTTTATAAATCTCAGCTCTTCCCCTCAGCTGGGAGGGGTTGTCTTTTGAAATGCTAATGGCGCTTTCAGGGCCCAGAAAGCAGTTAGGAGTCTTCAAGTCTTATTCTGGCCCTAGTATCCATTTGGGCCCAGAGGAGTGGACTAGGGAAGAGTTAACCCCTGCCCCCACCTTAGTCACCTAGAGCAGGAAGGTCTCCATCTGGGAAGGTACTCTAGAGAAAGCAAGCTGTGGAAAGGCTCCAGTGCCCATTTGTTGTTATTTATTTCCAGTTTGTTCTCTCCGAATATGAGCCAGAAGCATTTGTTTGGGTGTTTTAGAACCTGTGCTGGGGTCGTGCCTGGGGTTGAGGAGTGGAATGTTTGCCGAGGAGAGGACAGCGCGCCTCTGACTCCCATCTCACTTGTCCCTTTACAGCCTTTTGTTGTGAGATGACGTTGCCAGTCAGGCCCTTGGAGTCTGATCACAAAAGACGCTTTYTAAAATAGGACTGACCATGTTTTGCTGCCACTGATTAAAGTCTTATTTATACTAATTGTTGCCTGTAGTTTTGATGTAATTCATTGCTCTATATTTGAAATAATAAAAAGGTGTAGTAAAATCTCCCTCCTGTTTGGTGCCTTGTTAGAGACTCTCTGTTAAGTTTTCTAAAAGCTAACGTTCATTATAAACCTTTCCTCTTCTTATTTGCTGCAATAAATTAGACACCCATTTATTTGGTGCCTGTGGTGTGAAAGTTAAGTCATTGATGGTTTAGCAGTTCTACACKTCCCTTCTGCTCCCAATTTGGCTACTATGTTTTGTGAGCCTGATGTGGGTGGGATCCAGGCTGCAAGGTGGAGGGTATTATTTGTTGAAAGAGAAGCAAYTCCTTGGGCTACCAGGGGGCTCCAAATCAGCTTTTGGTCCTAGCCAGGTTTTAGATCTTCTTCAGAGTGGGCATGGGAAACCTTTGCACTCTCCAGAGGCTGGGTGAGAATGCTTCTTTCTGGGCCCAGCCAGGAGTGGCTGGTGGTTGTTGCACGGACCTGACCAGGCTGGCGTCCCATCTTGGACTCCCACTTTTCTGGGTTTACTGAACCCATCTGGTGTTTCCAACACCTGCCCCCACCCCCTTCCCCTGCATGCATCTCTCTTGCCTCTCAGACAA
>BDUI01000222.1:19435-30241 GCA_002335545.1 Apodemus speciosus
GTATCCATTCCTCCATTGAGGGACATCTGGGTTCTTTCCAGCTTCTGGCTATTATGAACAAGGCTGCTATGAACATAGTGGAGCATGTGTCCTTATTGCATGCCGGGGAATGATATTCTTAACTCCATAGATCTGGAGTTAAGAAGTGAAAATTCTGGTGCCAGGGAGGTTCCAAGCTATTTGTTCATCTTGAAGGCACTTCTGTTCTCAAGACAGTTCATAGGCTGTTGGTTCTAAACATGTTTTGTAGAACAGAAAATATAAAAAATATAAGATGGCCTTTGATAAAAGCCATTTGAATGTGGAGTGTTGCTCATGGGACTGGACCAGGCAGAAGCCGGGATGAATCGAGCATTGCAGTGCACTGATCTGGGCCTGGTGTCCCCAGAGAACACTGACTTGAGGTTGGACTGGAAAATGAGGAAGAAAGTGGAAGGAATCTACTTTTGAAGTGGGTCTTTGCTCCCTACATCTCACACTAGGAGGAAGAGCAAGACCAGGCTGACTTCAACAGCTCCTGGCCCCACCTGTTCCCCCCCGAACTGCCGCTCCAAGGAAAGAAGGGTGGGATGCTGGCTCGAGCCTGTTTTGTCTACTGGTTGCTGCATTTTTCCTGTGTAAACACTACTAAAAACAAACTTGATGCATGCTAGTGCATATTTTGTGTTTCTTAGGGTTTTTAGTAGGTAATGATGCGTGTCCAATATTGTTACCATAACAAGCATTGGTCTAGCCAAAGGCCATTGGCATAGCATTTTAGTTCCGTTTAGCTGAAGATTCCCAGGACAGTCAGTAGATAGCAAAGGTGAGAGAAGGGTCTGGGACCTGTTTTTCTACAATCTCATTTTTTGCTGAACTACATGTGATCACATGATTTGACTTTTCTAAACTGTCTACATGCTGTAATTGTCTTAATTATTCTCACCCTTTTATCTTTTTGGACAGTCCAGAAGCTGACACTAATTCTGTACAAGCTGACATCACTTGGAAGGTTGCCATTCCAGAGGGAAATGGGAGACACTAGCAGTTTCCTTCTATGTTCTTGTTATTTCCAAATGTCTCTAGTGGTGCACATTTCTTTGTAGGAGGAGGTTTAAAAAAGAGCAGAGTATTTTCTTCAGCAGCAATATATGATGGCTCTCAGAATCTATCTTAGAGTCTTGGCATTTCCTAGGGAGCTCTGCAAATCATTCACAGTGACCAGAACCTTCCACACAGTTGGCATGATCATGTTTCCCCAAGGATGTTGCATATGGACATGTCATGGGAGATGGTTGTAAATAGGTAAAGACTGAATGCTTTGTTTTGATGATAGGAGATGGATATGATGGCACATGCCTGTAATTCTGGTGCTGGAGAGGTAGAGACAGGAAGCACAGCTAAGTAGTTTCCTCAGGAGGATTCAAGAATCTGCTCTCAGCCTCATGGGCCATCAGTGTCGCTGGTATCCCCATGAGAGGGACTCATGAGAAGTCCCTCTTATGCCTGACCTCAGGTCAACAGGTATGAGCTGGAGTTCCCTCCTGGCCTCCCATGCTCCTCTGAGTGTGCAGGACTGTTGTCCTTTGTTTTAGCCAGGGTTTGTATTCCTGCACAAAACAACATGACTAAGAAGAAGTTGGGGAGGAAAGGCTTTATTTAGCTTACATTTCCACATTGCTGTTCATCACCAAAGGAAGTCAGGACAGGAACTCACACAGGGCATGAACTTAGAGGCAGGAACTGATGCAGAGGCCATCGAAGGGTGCTGCTTACTGGACTACTTCCCAGGCTTGTGCAACTTGCTTTCTTGTAGAACCCAGGATTACCAGCCCAGGGATGGCACCACCTACAATGGGCCCTGCCACCCTTGATAACTAATTGAAGAAATGCCTTACAGCTGCATCTCATGGAGGCAGTTCCTAAAGGGAGTCTCCTTTCTTTATGATAATTCCTGCTTGTGTCAAGTTGACATGTAAAACCAGCCAATACAACTGACCCCTTGTCAATGTGACACACAAATATGTCTCTATTGAACCTCCATCCTTACTTTCTTATTCATCCCCACAATCTAAACAACTTTAAAACTCCCACAGTCTTTACAAATTCTTACATATTAAAATTTCAGTCCCTTTAAAATATTCAATCTCTCGAAATTTCAAGTCCTTTTACAATTCAAAGTCTCTTAACTAAAATACTTTCTGACTTCAAGATGGAAAAAATATCAGGGTACAGTCACAATCAAAAGCAAAATCTGACTCTAACTGTCCAATATCTGGGATCCACTCACGATCTTCCAGGCTCCTCCAAGGGCTTGGATCACTTCTCCAGCTCTGCCCTTTGCAGCACACACTTTGTCTTCTAGGCTCCAGCTGCCTGTTCTCCACTGCTGCTACTGTTCTTGGTGGTCATTTCATGGTACTGGCATCTCCAAAATACTGCTGACTTCTGCTGCAACTACACGGTACTTTCACAAGTAGCCTCTCATAGGCTCTTTTCATGGTGCTAAGCCTTAACTTCTTTTCATGACCCCTTCACTCCTGGGCCTTCAACTACCACTGGTAGATGACCAGAACCACAATTATACCTCCTTAGAGTACACACACACACACACACACACACACACACACACACACTCCACCCCTCACTACATCTTCAATCCAAGTCCTTTCCTCTTCTAAAAGGTTGCTCTCTCTTGGGTGCTGGGAGAGATGCTGTGGGTGTTCTCGTTCTGCCCAGCTATACTTGTTTTCCCTTCTCCTCATGTTTTGGGTGCCTTTGTGGGGTAGTGGCTCAGAAAAAAAAAAACAAACCACCCTTGATGCTCAGCTTTCTGTAGATGTGACCAAAATACACAAGGGAACAATGTAGATGGGAGGCTGGTCCTCAAAGGCTGGTCATATCCTGGTGGCTATGGTCTTGGAGGAAAAGGCTTTTGCTCACACTGTATGCTCTGTGCCCTACGGACGTGGGTGCCATGCACACGCCACACTGTTTAGTCCTTTTGTCTGTGTCTCCATACCAGAGCACAGGCTTTTTGAAGGCAATGCTTCAGCCTGGCTTACAGGCTGAAGCCAGGATCGTGCTCTGCCCATTATATTGACTTGCTTTGGTAAGTTGAGGAATGGAGGGACCACAAAGAAAGTTGAACATTAGAAGCTTTGGTGAAGCTGGGCTGTGTGGATCATGTCCCTCATCGAGGCTTGTAAATATACATATCCAGAGCAGCCCACACATTCTTTTATGAAAATGCCTCTTGACTATCATGCCAGCTTTGGAACTGCAGGACAAACCAGCTTTTAGCATGGCTGGGCAGCAACACAAGGTTCCCCATTGCTCATTTTTCAGGGGTAATGGCAAAGCCCAGCAGCTGCACCGTGCCCAAGCTCTCTGGGCATATTTTATTGCAAGGGAAGATGCCGGTGACCATTGTTGAGAAAATATGACAAACCCAGTATAGACTTCTACAGGAGATTAAGCTCATGTGCTCTCACCAAAGTGTTCAGCTGGGATGGTCAGGTCTTTACTCCTTAGCTACTTCAGGGACCACCGACATTCTAGGTATGTGCTGATGCTTCAGTGTAAAGGGAATGCTCTCACTCTGGGTATTTTTTTGTTAGT
The DNA here is from genome assembly GCA_002335545.1 of Apodemus speciosus. Lineage (NCBI taxonomy): Eukaryota > Metazoa > Chordata > Mammalia > Rodentia > Muridae > Apodemus > Apodemus speciosus. Next base: position 23,036 of record BDUI01000222.1, read on the forward strand.
ACTATTTTTGGACGATTTATACTTTGGGATCATTTATTTTGTTTTGTGATAAAAATCTATGTAGATATCAATGTTATACACTACAAAATCATCTTAGAAACATCCTTTATCTGATACTTTTATGCATCTAGAATTTTAAAAAATGAGACTCAGAGAACCTTAACTGGAGTTAGATAATTGGACTTTAGCATGTAACCAAGAGTCCAAGAACCTCAAAGGGAGACAAGGACAAGCAGGTCCTGGCTGAGCAGTTGGGTTCATCAGTGATGTGCCCTGGGAAACAGCTGGCAGCATGTCTAAAAGTTTTGAACAGAGTTCAGGACAGTCGATTGTAGATAGCACAATTAAGCCAAATTAAGCTGGTGATGAATTGGAGAAATGCACGGGCTTCACTCTGTCTCTGCCATCTTTAAACATGATCGAGGGCTTAATACATGAATCCAGCTCATCTCTGGAATCAGCACCGAGTTCAGAAGCTGGAAGGATCAATGCTGTAGGAAATGAGATGTCATAAATCAAATGTGATCAGATAGTTATGCAAATCCTGGCTCAGGCTGGAAAGGTCTTGAGTGAGCAGTTACAGCAAGAGGACAACAGCAAATAAAAACCAAATCAGACCAGACCAGACCAGACCATACCAGACCAGACCAGACCAGACCAGACCAGACCAAACCAAACCAAACCAAACCAAACCAAACCAAACCAAACCAANCAAACCAAACCAAACCAAACCAAACCAAACCAAACCAAACCAAACCAAACCAAACCAAACCAAACCAAACCAAACCAAACCAAACCAAACCAAAAAACAAAAACCTTCCAACCTTTCTTTTAGGGCAAAGCAGACTTGTCTTTAGGCTTAGGAGCTGTCACTCAGAAAGCAAGTCTGCCAATGTCCATGTCCCAGTCTACACTGCAGGACCACGAAGAGGTTTTCTTTCAAGCAGCTAGGGCAACAGCAAGATGGCTCTGACAGGTCCTGGCTGAGCAGTTGGGTTCATCAGTGATGTGCCCTGGGAAACAGCTAGCAGCATGTCTAAACGTTTTGAACAGAGTTCAGGACAGTCGATTGTAGATAGCACAAATTTGTTAGAAAGATTATGAGCGGTACTCCTGCCCAAGTCTGCAGCTCCGAACACACAGGAAACTGTGGAACACATGAGGTATTCTTTTCCTTATTTGTGAATGAACATAATGTGGTCTGATCTGGCCAGTTCTTCAAAGTTGTATCTTTCCTTTTCTACTTAGCTTTTCAGTTTGAAGACTGTCCTAATTCTTGGGATATGTCATGAACAGTAAGACCCATAGGTTCCATCAAAAGCATGACTAAGAAATAAATCATCCTGAAAAGCATATTTGAGGACATCTATTGAGAGATAATTAACCATAAAGCACAGTAACTTCTAGGACTAGTAAGGAATAAATTCCACTACAGGTAAGAGAAAAGCTTCATTTGGCTGACGCTTAAAGAGCTTATGTCTGTGTGTCTCATGTATTTCACACTACAGGAACTTGGCATGTCAGCAACTTGGTGAGTATCGGTCACTCAAGCTGCTTCTACCTTGTAGCTCTGCTGTCCCATGGGTTTTGGTGGCATTTAGGCTCCAGCCTTTATGTTCACACTCCAGAAAGCAGAACTTGGGAAAAGAGAAAAGAAAACAAAAGAAAAGAAAAGAGAAAGAAAAAAAGAAGCATCTTCCCAGGAATGCTTCCTCGCATGTACTTCGTTTTAAACTCATTACCTTGAACGTTGTCATGTGTCTGCACTGAGAAGTCCATGCGGCTGGGAAAATCCAATATTTTAGATGGCACAGTTAAAAACAGAAGATGAAAAACAAAATAAAGACAAAAGACAAAACAAAAAACCAAAATATCAAAAAACCCTCCTGGGTTTGGAGCCTGTGTCTTTGCACACTGGAGGCAAGTTCTCTTTCTGTGTTATATGCTCTGCTCTCCAATAGGGGACTCTTTAACGAAGGAGAAGAGGAACAGATGCTGCTCCTCTCATCTGTCTCTTTCCTTGTTCTATAGCAGATATAATCTGCTCCATGGGGCCACAGATCTGAGGAGTGTTGACAGACAGTGACAGAGAATGGGTGTCTCTGTTTTACAATAGACAGAGGGAACATTACCTTTATAGAAACTTGAAGTTTAGAGACACGAAGCACTGCTTGGAGATCACATAGTAAGGGCTAGAGATAAGACTGGAAAGTGGCTCTGTCTGACTCACAGCAAAGCAATTCTTTCCCACCGTTGTCTACATCTACCAGCAAACTGTTAGTGTAGCCAAATGGGAAAGGTTGGCAGAGAAGTCCCTTACTGGCCACACAGCTGTGAGGCCATCCAGGGTCTGCATGTGTTTGCCACGAGGATTGCTTTTTATAAGGTATGATGCAATTTTCTATGCAATGGACTTATCTGGTTCCTGACAGGTCAGGCCCAGATCCAGCCCATGGGCCATGTTCAGGAGTTAGACTTTTAATTCATCCTAGGACACCAAGGACCAAAACAACAAGGGATTTTTTTCAAATACAATTACAGAGGATTTTGTTTTTGTTCTGGTGAAAAGTGGTTAATCTTCTAGGCCCTGGCTTTGATATCCACTGTAGCTTTGCTCTACCATTCACTCTATTTTTGTGAGACTTATCCTTTATGCTGTTTCCATAGAGAAGTGATGGCGAAAAGTTTTAGTGAATTTTATTGTGCTGAAATCCAGGATGGACTTCATCAGAAAGAAAGCAGGAAAATCCCAAACACACTCCCATATAATAGCTGGTAAAACATCAGAGTTATAGACAGAAGCACATACTTGTGCGTGATTCTTGATCAAAGCAGTACCAGGGCTCTGTAGCAAAACAGTAGGAAAACCATGGAGAGGGCTTCTGAGAATGGGAAAGGATGGTTGTTTGTTTTCTTGACAGTTCCTTTTGTCTAGAAGGGTCATTTAACCCATGTTAGAAATTTGTAATGTCATGAGGCTTCAGAGTGCCAAATAGAGTCGTAGCTAAGTGCAAGGTCCACCTGAAGGAACATTGGACTTGGCTTATAGACTTAGGTTCCTCGTGCTATAAAACAGAGGGCAGGGGTTTTTTGAAAGACACTTATTGGTTCTATAAGGCATTTTATATTAGTTGTCTATTGCTATGTAACAAACTATCCTAAATTTAATCCTTGATGTCAGGATTACCGAATCTGAGCAAGGCAAAGCAAGGATGGCTCCTGCTGCCTCACAATTATTTGTGTGTGCCAGGAACATGGCTGGCTCAGAAACTGAATGGCATGATTCACATAGTAGCATTTCTTTTGCGATGACAGGAACATTAAAGGCTAGCATGTGCTTTTCTCTGTGCACATGGTCTCTCTGACAGAGTGAGAACTTATATAGAAAGAGTTCACAAAGACTAAAATAAGATCACACCAGGCTCTGTCTGTCTGTCTGTCTGTCTGTCTGTCTGTCTTAACCTTTTCTTTTTGAGACAGATTTCTCTGTGTAGCCCAGGCTGACCTAGAACTCACTCTGTAGGCCAGAGTGGCCTCAAAGATCTGTCTGCCTCTCCCTCCCAAGTGCTGGCATTAAAGGTGTGCACCACGTTAAAGCCATCACCACTGGCTTTCTGCAAGTCCTGAGTGTCTAGACCTGTAATAATTTCTGCTGCCCTCTGCTGGGCAGAGAAAGTCCCATCTTCCTTAAATTTAAGAAGGCACAATCATTGCCTCTTTGTGGGAGAAGATTTTGTCTGTGACAGCCATGACAAACAAGTTAACTACCTCTCCCATATGTATTTTGAACTCATAAATGAATGCAGGAAATCATAGGAAGATGTGGTACTACACTTACCAGAATAGAAACAGGGTCCTTGACAGTCCAGATCTGGGGCACCGGGATGTGGTGGAACACTACTGGGCACTTTTCCAGGTGTGATACTTTTGTGAAACACTCGAAGGTACTATATGATGATTGTTGAGGCTGTCATGGACAGAGACCCGTGGAAACAGTTTAAAAGCAACAGCTTGAGACAATGACACTTTAGTGGTGGACCTTTCTTGTATTTTCATTCTTTTCACATAACAATGCACACTGCTCTATCCATCTCTACCTCCTGAAGAGAATGGAACCTTCTTTAGAATCATTCTTCCAGAGTATCAGCTTCACTTGATGCCTCCTATGGTCATGGCTGCTAGGCACCCATTAGATTGCACGTGTGGAGAATGAATGTAGATTTGCATATGCATGCTATGTGCAGAAGTGTGCAAACAAGGAGTGCATGAGTTTCTATGACTGTGCTGGTATGTGCTGTGACAATATGGATGAAGAGACGTGTATGGGAACAGACACATAAAGCATGCAGAGGCCAGGGGGACACAAAACTGGGCAAAGGTGAAGATCCACCAGCACTTGGAACCCTTCAGACACCGAAGCTTTAGCTCCTTTGCTGCTCTGCCTGGTGGCATGTCACAGTCTTTTTGAGTGATTACTATAAAGGACAGCATCTGGCCAAGTCAAGATTGGCCAAACCTGAAGAATAAGGGGTCATCTTGTGGGGAATGGAGACACTGACAGTTCAGCAACAGGAGTTCTGTTGAATTGAGGCAGAGCCAGGAGTTCAGCCTTCTCCCCTCCTTACTCCTGGCAAAAAAGCAGTGGGCATCTCTGAGGACATACCCTCGTAGTCTTTGGGAACTGTCATTTCCTTTATGTTGCTTTTAAGAGTGTGTTCTTCCCTCTAGGGGGAGGAGCTGATACTAAAATCTGGTTCCCTAATTGGTTCTTGATTTGGGTCAATGAAGAAGGATGAAGCCAATTTCTGGGTGAAGAGTAAAAGTGGGACTTCAGGGTCCCAGGAGGAAAAGGGGGACATGAGAAAAGAGAAAGAGGCTTTTGTAGCCATGTACTCTAACAAGAAGAAAGCAGCAGTCATGTAAGGTCTTGGGGAATTGAACAGGTGCTGGAGGCTGGCTGATATAGACCAGCTGATACAGGCTAGCTGATACGGTTAGGACAGGAGACTCTGTGCCCAGCAATTGCGCTATCCGACAAATTCTAAAATAATAAAGCTGTCTAGAGTTTTCATTCTGCGAGGCTAAGGTGAGTAGAGAAAGAGAGAAGCCAAGAGGGGCTGGTGGAGTGCAGAGAGCAGCTCCTGGCTTTCCTGGGTTGGAGGTTGGTTGTGATTGATCCTGAGCTTAGCCAGGAGCTTAGACTGGAGTGTGGGCCATGGCCTTGGTGAAGGAGGAAGTGTGAATTTTAAAGTCACACCCAACACTTCCCAAGTTCAGGTACCAACCATACCCTCCCATTTCCGAAGTAACTAACTTGGCCTTGCAGATCTCAGAGCTAGAGAGAGTGCAAGCGTCTGCATTTACTTCTCCTTCCCATTCCCCCTTCTGCTTTCCTCCTCCGCCTTCTGTCATTGCCAACAATTCCATAAACAGGATGGGATTTTTTTTGTTTCTGCTGCTTGAAAAATTAATTTTCTTTTTCTTACACTCTTAAGATCTATTTGTATGGATTCATTTTAAATTGGTGCTTATCATTTGTCTTTCACTGAAGCAAACAGTGAAAAAAGAAATTCAAGGGATATTTCAAATGTGTATCTTGTTTAGGGAGGGAGATGAAGGTGGAGAGGTAATATAAGTAGTTGGCTAATTGTAAGTTTTTGTAATATAGTAATCATATAAATGTGCAAACTATTCTTCTAAGGGCTACTATATTCAGGTCACTCACATCATACAGGTGAGAACACCAGTCTACGACTGAGGGTGCTTTGTACGTTCACATTCATTGGAAGTAGTGGACCAAGGTTCAAAGACAGACTTTTGTCACTGTGTGATGCAAGTATGTCAGCTGTCACCACCCAGGTAACAGTATTATTCACCTTTTGTTGTCTCTTAGCTTTCGGCTTTTTATGTTCATCATCATGTGTTCAGCACCAAAGTCATCAATTCTATCCAGGAATCTTTAGGATGCTATCTGCCTGTCAGCAGTGCTGGGAGAGTGGGAATAAAAGTCTTTCACATTCTAGTGTACATCTTGATGGCTAATTTGCTACAGAAACATTTATATAGTGGAGTGAGGCCAAACAACTATTGGCAAAGTGTGCTCCTTTCTTCTGTAGAGTACCATAATCACTCCAAGGGATTGCAGCAGTCATTACTATTAGCAATCCACCTCTCAGGCCCAGATATAATAAATGAGAAAACTCAGCACTTCAGTGGCGTGACTTGCCTGGGAAACCACAGCTAGGAGAAAGAAAAAAGTGCAATTGGATTGAATAGAGCTGTAACCATAGTTGGCTACACACACTTCTTTTTTAATTCCTGGAAGCACTCTTACACTTAATGCTATAGGTGTTCATAACCTCAGGTACTTATTTTTTGTCACCAAAATCACCACCATTGCCACTACTACCCATGTGATCTGTGGGGTGTAGAAAACCTCACAGTTCCCTAAATAACCTTTTATTCAAAGAGAAGAGCATTAGAAAGTATTTATAAATTAACATAAAAAGAACAAATAAGAATTCATTTAGTCAGCCAAAGATTTGCCAACAGGAAAATATATCATTTGTAGATGATTTATAAGTGAAAATGATTAGAAATGGTTAAATTTCAACGCTGGAGCCAGACACCAACCCTAAACTAACCTCAAGGAAAATAAGAGGTGCTTAAAATTTATGAAATAGAAAAAAGAGGATTCAATCAAGCTAAAAACTGACCCTTAAAAAAAGATGAAATTGAAAGTCCCACCTTCTATTCCGTGTGTGTGTGTGTGTGTGTGTGTGTGTGTGTGTGTGTGTGTGTGTGTATAAGGAAGGGGCTAAATTAAAGTCTAAAATCCAATTCCAAATACACAAGATTATATATTAACAAAGAATCAACAAAACCAGGGAGCTGATTCTTTGAGAAAATCAACAAGATAGATAAACCTTTAGCCAGACTAACAAGAGGGCACAGAGACAGTCTCCAAATTAACAAAATCAGAAATGAAAAGGGAGAAATAACAGAAACTGAGGAAATTAAAAAAAAGCATCAGCTCCTACTACAAAAGCCTATATTCAACACAACCGGAAAATCTGGATGAAATGGACAATTTCCTAGACAGATACCAAATACCAAAGTTAAATCAGGATCAGATAGACCATGTAAACAGTCCCATAACTCCTAAAGAAATAAAAGTAATCACTGACAGTCTCTCAGCCAAAAAAA
>BDUI01000222.1:37653-61569 GCA_002335545.1 Apodemus speciosus
CATATATTGAGTTCCAAGGAGAGTTTTCTTATGTATATATGCATTTACACAATTATCATATAGAACCAGAAGATCATTTAAATAACGAGTTTGTAGCTGTCATCAGAAAGGCTTCACTCAGCACCTGATGAAATTAGATGCAGAGACCCATAGCCAAACATTAGATAGAGCTTGGGGAACCCTGCAGAAGAGGGGGAGGAAGAATTGAAGGATCCAGAGGGGTCAAGGACACAACCAGAAAACCTACAGGGTCAACTAACCTGGGCCTATAGGCGCTCACAGAGACTAATCTGCCAACCAGAGAGCACACATGGGATGGACCTAGGCCTTCTGCACATATGTAACAGATGGGCAGCTTGGTCTTCATGTGGGACTCATAACAGCAGGAGCAGGGGCTGTCACTGACTCCACTGCTTGGCTTTAGATCCTTTCCCCTAACTGGGCTGTCTTGTCTGGCCTCCATAGAAGATGCCCCTAATCTTACTGCAACTTGATATGCCAAAGCAGGTTGATATCCATGGAATGCCTCCCCTTTTCTGAGGACAAAGGAAGGAGAGGTGGGTTGGGGGGGACAGGATGGAAGAGGGAGGGACTGGGAGGAGTGGAGGAAGGGGGAACTGTGGTGGAGATGTAAAGTAAATGAATTAATTAAACATAAAAAATAATAGTAATAAAAATAAATGATGACTACAGATTAAAGCAATTAAAAGAAGCAGTCGAACCTGGAGAGCTGGTCTATTAACGAGTGAAGAAGTGATTGTTTTCCTCTTAAATCAGGATTTTAAATTCAACAAACCAGTTGTTCCTATTTGAATGTACCTCTCAAAAGTTCATGGTGTGGAAACTCAGTTCTCAAATCTATATGTTAATGGTGTTTGAAGATGGGGGTCTTTGGAGGTAATTAGGGTTAGGTAGGGCTGCTAGGATAGGGCCCTATGACTGCATGGATGCTTTCTGGGAAGAGAAAGAAGGTCTGAGCTAGCATGGTTGTTCTTCTGGTTTGGTGATGCCCTCTGTAGTTGTTAATACAACTACAGCATGCAGCACAAAGCCCTCCCTCATCTGGAGCTAATTATCCACTGGCCATCCTCTTGGACTTCTTAGTCTTCCTAATCATAAATGAAATCTATTCTTTATAAATTATCCAGTATATAGCATTCACGTACAGCAACAGAAAACAACCAAAACATCGGTCTACTCAAAATAGTGAAAATCCTAGGTCAGTTATGTAGTAAAAACAGCACTGCCCTTTCCCCTAGAGGTTTTGTAGGTGTGGCTGCTGGGTCACATGCACCCCATGGCAGAGGAGAGAGGCTATGTCTATGCTTAGTGTCCAGACCTATGAAAATCTGATTGATTGGTAGCCTAACATTCCCTGCAAAAAGAGAGCATGGGATGACTAGCAGTCTGGCTCCTGGCAGGCCCGAGCAGGCTTCCAGGACAGGGAGCAAGCTAGAGACTAGAAAAACCCTAGCTGGGAATGTGAGCACCTGGCAGGAGTGAGCCTGAGACAGATGACCCTTACAAAAGGTCACTAGGGTAGTCTGGGTAAGGTGTAAGGCAGAGATGACCACCAGACTGACGGATGCCATGGGCCTGGGCCGGGAGCCAGCCTGAGATGACCCCTAGTCTGATAACAGAGTGCACAAGCTGTGAGTAGCACTTTCTGAGACAACTCTAGACACTCAGAGAACACAGGCACCATTAAGAGTAGCAAGCAAGTGATGGAGAAGTGGAAGAGAAAGAGAAACAGAAGGATGAGTGTACAATGACGAGCTGGCCCTGGTTGTAGGTGGGTGGGGAGCGGAAGACAGTTTGCTGGTGAGCCAGCCATTGGGTGTGATCCATGGCTTTGAACTGGCCCACCCCAACATCTACCCAATCGATGAAATGCTGGAGTATTCGAGGGGGCTGATCCTACAGATCCAAAGCAACAGGATCTCCACCACACAGGGCTCCCAGTAAAGTTCCAGTACTGACAGAGTAGCAGAAGCCAGAGGCCTCCACCAGACCAACTACTCAGTGCAGAGAACATTTGCAAACAAAGAATTGTGGACAAAGGGTATACTGCAGGACACACTGTGACACACTCCAGCTTCCACACCAGGAGTTTTTTCTCTGTTTGGTGGCAGTAGGGGTGGGGGTGGGGGAGGGGTTGTTGCAAGGGAGGAGGTTGGGTATGAGGGGAGGGGGACATGAGTAGGATTGGGGTGCATGATATGAAATTCACATAGAACCAATACAAAAAGTTAAAAATAAAAAAAGAGCATTGCCAATTTGGTAGCGTTAAAACATTAAAAAAGACAGTTCACCATGAAGATGAAGGCTTACAGTTAGAAAGAGAAGTCGTCTGTCATCATTTGGCCTTGGTGATGTGGACCTGTGGTGGTACTGTGTGAGGGCATGGTAAAGAAGCCTGCTTACCTCRTGGAAGCCAGGAAGCAGAAAGAAAGAACAGGAAGAGGAAGCTAGAGTTTCACTGTTACCTTTAGGGAGCCTGCCCACAAGGATTTAACACTCTCCACTGATCTCGCCTCTTAAAGGTTCCATCACTTCCCAATAATCACATGGTTAGGGGAGATTTCAGATACAGCTACATCCATGGGAATCTTTACAGGGGACGGAGACATGGGAAATCCCGGAAGGAGATGTAGGATTTAAAAATACAGATTTCAAAAATGGGGCAATAAAAAGCATTTGTGTGTTTTTTTATTTTATAAACTTTATTATAAAAGAACTTGCAAATAAATACATATACCACACATCAAAACTAAACAGAAGAAAAGTCTGTTTATCTCAATGAACTTCAGTATAGTTAGAATAAGCACTTGGGACAGAAGCTTTTCATTAAATTTTATGCTTTCAGCATTAACTATATTCTATGCACATCCGCCACCCAAACCAGAAATCCATGCTAGAATTAGAGCTAGAAAAACAATTAGTTTTATATTATTGTCTATAACTTATGTGTATTGATAAAAATTAGGAATATAAAGGAAGAAGGTAAGACTGTGTTAAGTAGAAGCATGAGGTCAAGAGATGCGTGAGGGAAATGGAGACATAGTAACACAGGTGGGGCAGGTTGGCAAAAAGAGGGGGAGAGTACTCGGGAAACTATAGTGTGTGTGTGTGTGTGTGTGTGTGTGTGTGTGTGTGTGTGTGTATTGCCAGAGAATAAAAATAAGCTAACAGGAGGTGGAAGATGTGCAGGTTCGCTAAGGTCAGAGAAGGTACCAAATGGCCTCCTGGGATGATGGGTAGAGAAATGTGGTAGGTTCACTTTAGATAAGGATCTGAATTCAAGCCAGTCTGATTGTGTGTTTTCCTCCAGCACTGCTTATCTGTATGAGTGAAGGCTCAGAGTGAGTACAGAACCAGATTTAATTTAGGATTGTTTTTGCCAGGTGACTACAGATGGAGAGATGTGAAAATGAACTAATCAAGGGAGCAGGAAAGGAAGGAATATAAATTTAAGCTGAGTAAGTAAGTGAAGTCACACGGGGGCTAGGCACAGTGGGAAGGATCAGGCAGAGGGGATGGAAATTCTTAGCAGTTTAAGGGATTCTGAGACTTGAGGTACTGCACTTTTATGGGTAGGTCACACCTCTCATTTTTTCCCCTAGTATTTCCAGTTTTGATGCATCTGATCACAGGGATGCTGCTTGCCATGGCCTACTGCACCTCCCTACAAGGTCTGCGTTTTCACTGCAGCCCCAAACGGCCGGCTTTCCCTTCCAGTGCTTTCCGTTAGTCCTCCCTGCCCTGCTAGTCCACGGGCTCCCCTCAAGCAGCCTAGACAAGCTCGTATCCGTGAGCCCTTGCATTTTCTGCTTGCTCTTTCGGGCACGACCTTCTTCCACACATCAGCTTCACTCAGTCTTGTGCTCCTAAGGTCTCTGCTCAGGTACTTTCTGTGCCTGGCCACCATTATTAAAAGCGGTTGACCCTCGCCATACTTCTTAAGCCTCTTTCTGACTTTATTTTCCCCATAAGCACTTACCATACCCTAACTACATGAAGAATGAGCAGATCGTGCACTCTAATTTATACACTAAGAGAGTAAAAATATCTATAGTACACTGCTTAAAAGAAACATAGCTCAGATCCCGACATTAAAAAGATAGGCTATTAAAATAACTATAGGCTATTACCTGTAGGTGGCATATAAATAAATAAATACCATCTATATTAAGCTGTACTTGTTAACACTGACCTTAATAAATAGGAATATGAATAATTTTAATCTATTAACAATATTCCATATTTTGAAAACCATTTTAAGAGCCTTTGTATGGTGAGTAATACCTGCATATAATGATCGTTTAAAGAGGGAAGACGTAATTCATGGGACCCTTTGAAGGTCATACCTGTCCCCGGGAAGGTCCCTTCCTTCCTCTCTGCTTCCTGCCTGCCTCGGAGACAAGCCAGCTTGCTCTGTCACCTGTTCTCTGCTACACCCAACTCAAGCCCAGCAACTGTGGAGTCACGTGACCAAGGGCTGAAATCTTGAAAACTGTGAGCCGGAACAAATCCTTCTTCTGTAAACCGTTTTTTCTCCGGCAATTCGTCACGGCTACAAAAACCTGGAATGTAAGTGTAGGATTAGATAGTGAAAAGCAGATACTTTGGTTGGCACCGACGAGCCCCCTGGGCGATGACGGGTTGTCCAGTGCTGTGGATGTCTTGCTGCAGTATTCAGGGAAGAGTTTGGATCTGCACCAGACAGCAAGGATAACATTTACCCCATTGCCGGGCCCTGTGGGAGGAAGCATGGCTGCGACAATCACCAGCCCTCGAGAGTCACAGTGGAAGTCTGTTTCTGAGGAGTAAAAGTTTCAATAAAGCATAAAAGTAAAAGAAGTTTTCAGGAAAATATTGTTAAAAAGAGATTTTTCTTTCCCTGACAGCACCATGTGGGTGTGGCTCTGTAGGTCACAAAGAACAGCTTTCTGGAGCTGGGACAAAATTAGGGGCCCAGCAGAGCTTTGAGAAGGAGACAACCTGGGTATGAGGAATGAGGGAACCTTGTCATTCCAGAGTCTTATTCTGGAATAACTGTCCAGCCTCCCAAGGGTCATCATTGTTCTTAATTCCTCTTGAAGAGAAGGAGACTGAGACCTTGGTGGTTTAGGAACTTTTCCTATTTCAGGGAACATTCTAGAACTCGTTAAATCATCAACTCACTGGCAGAACAGATTAGTGCCTGGACTAGAGAGCCCAAGAAAGCACTCACAAGTGACTGTTTATGATTACACGTTGGTGTCTCCAAAGTGAATCTTATAAAAAGAGTAAAGAAAGTTTACTTACTGCAAAAATAATAGGACTTCAAGATTTATTAATTGCATATAACTAAAAACAAGTCTCTCTCCTTCTGTGTGTTTTGTGTATATGTGTGTGCTTACATCATCATCGTCATCGTCATCGTCGTCGTCGTCGTCATTATCATCGTCGTCATCATCATCATCATCATCATCATCATCATCATCATCATCATCATCGACATTTCAGCGAGACTGATTATGATTAGCAAGATCCTGGGATCCACCGGTCTCCACTCCATCAGCATCAGCACTAAGGTTTCTGGGCTAATGTTACTRCATGTAGTCTTTATGTGGATGCTGGGAAATCATCTCCCCAGCTCCTTCATGGACTTAAAAACATGCTCCSTGAACAACTAGTTCTGCTCACATAGATGCGGATGCTGAGGGTCAGAGAAGCAGGGCACGTGACTTAAAACCTATACAGTTTGTATCATACAGACAATGACATTTGTGGGAGCTGTTTACCTCTGGGATAGTTGTATTCACTCTGCGGCATGTAGAGACCATGTGAATGTTAATGCGTATTTACTATGGGAGGATGATTTAATTCCAAATATGAATCCATTTATTGCTTTCAAATGAGATCCATTTATTGCTTTCAAGATGGCAACCTAGAAGGGAARGGTGCCCATTTTTGCTTTATTTTTATATATTAGGAAGAAAACATTTTTAAGGCTTTATTTCACAATCTTCAATTTATGTTATTGTCCACTGACCACCATGTTTGGAAAGGCCATCTCTTAAGAAGACTTCCCTTTCTACTGAGAAATTAGTTCAAGGATGTCTGCAAAGTAAGGGCATATGACAGTTACTTTGAGTGATTCTTTTCATTTAAATATTTTCTCTAAAAATACCTTCTCATGCTCCACTTCATGAGACTCAGCAAACTTTTTGCAGTTCCTTCTCACAGCATACAATTCCACTTCTTCAACATTGACATGCATGTGCAAGGTCTTAATCGTATTGGTGAATTATATGGGGACATAGATATTTGCTTTGGTTTTAAAAACGATCCAAAGAAAGGGAGTGTTTGGTTATTTATTATAGCCCTGATGTACTTTCTGCTTCAGGCTTCCGTCCCAGCTGGACGCATCTTTCCTCACTTCTCAGTGCCTCACCACAGGGCACTTTGGCTCCTTGAACTATATCTGCCTATCAAACCAGAAGCCAAGAGCCGAGCCTGAGCCCCGATCTGTCCAGAAGATGTCTCTATTTAGGGATTCTTTAGCAGATGATTCATTCTGCAATGGGTGACTGCTCCGCTAGAGCATGTACTTCAGATAGTGAAACAGCACCGGCCCTTAGCACCGTGGAACTGAAAGCTGAATCTTCCGGCTGCTTCACTCCAGATAATATTATATTCACATGACACTGGTTCCATTACTGATGTGGCAAGTGATACAGCTCAGCACAGGACCAAGAAGCCATCTCTGCCTACAACTGTCAGGCTCCTCTAGAGTCTCTTTTCCTGCTGAAACATTTTGTCTATTGCTTAAAAAACGCTCAGTTAAATGCTCCCAGGTATCCAGAGTACATGGTGAACGCTGTACAAGTATGCTGCTGGCCAGAGCTAACTGAAGACAAATCCTGTTTGCAGCCTTTGTTGGAGAAACCTCCCTTTGTAGTAAAAGAAAGACATATATCTGCTCAAGATGCTAAGAATGAATGGTAATTGAGCACCACCTTCAAACAAGGCTCTAAGGCTCACAAAACACCTCCACAGAAGAGGGAGGAAATACAAGTTTTCAGGCAGAGAACTGGGCTATGAACCAGCATCTTTTGGGCATGACAAGGGTGTTGCCATCATGAACACTACACTCCAATGCATAGTTAAAAAATATCCCAGCCACATGGACAACTCTGGTTAAATTAAGTGAATCATAATACAATACATAAAACAAGAAGATATTACGATGGGCAAGGAATTAACAAGGAGGTATAGGACTTCCTGGGGGTGGGAGAGAGGTAAGAGATGATGGGGGGGCAGTAATCAGAATGCATTCTGTGTGTATATTAAATGATCAAAAACCAAATTTAATTAGTAGATGATCAATTGAGGTAAAATGCACTTGTAATCAACTATTTTCCCTTAGAATGTACTGTACCATTCAATGTTGCTTTTCTTTTTGACAAACACATGTGCACATGAAACCCTGTTCTTAACCCTAAAGATTTCTGCATGATGCATTGCAGCCTAGCAGCTAACTCCACCTCTAGTCTCACATAAACTGGTCTTCTTTCTGTCTTTACAGATTAATTAGCTTTTTCTAGAAATGTATATGAGTAGGACTACTTAGTGCGCATTCTTCTGCATCTGGCTTCTTCGTGTAGGACAATGGTGGGATAGCATATATAGTGTTTCCTATGTTCCTCCTTTCCTTCTGTCTTGAGGTCGTTTGAATGCATGATTTAGAATTCTGTTTGTAACTCTCTCCTGAATTTTACACATTATATCTATGTTAGTTTTGGTAATATCCCCAGGTACTAGACTCTACCTCTGGGCACACTATCAGCTTGCTGCCTCTCACTTCCAAAGCTCCCCTTGTTTTGTTTTGTTCTTCTGTGATTTCTGTTATCCTTAGTGAAGTCAGAACCAGGAAGCAGTCTTTTGGCTGGCTTAGGTAGTCTTGGCCAATAGAGGGCACTAGAGGGTTGCAATCCGTGGCAAAGGCAAGAATTTTTTTTTTTTTTTCTGTCTTTTGGGATCTTCCCACAGTGTGTCTGCCAGCATAACAGCACACCAAAGGTTCCAAGGCCCTCAGTCTGGAGAATGGTTCTGCCAAGAGCCTTTCCCTGCTGCCTAGCTCAGGCCCTCTGGTGTCCTAGTAGGCCACATCCTGTGCGCCAGCTGTAGCTAGCTTGCATACCTTGGTGAGTTTCTTAGCCTTCCAGTATCTTTCTCCACGGACCACTGTACTGCACATATGGCCGCAAATTTCCTTGCTTCCGGAAGGCTGTGTGTTCCTATGGTGGCCACAGTGCCTCAAATGAGGTCTTAATCTCAGCCTCAGAGGGAGAAGGCCTTTTCTGAGTTCTTACTAATTTCTTGTGTGATCTCTCTCAGCCTTACAGATAATCACTACTTCCCGAGTTTTCTATGCCTTAAAGTCCACCTCTAGGCATTCACAAAGCTAAAACACATTTTTACTAATTATTAACATTTAAAATTACATTTCTCTGTTTAGATAAGTAGCATCTACCATTTGTGTAGACCTTAATTGACACAGTATCTCCAGCTGTTTACAGGAAATGTTGTATTTACAGAGTGTATAACCACATGTCACATATGTTGCCTTCATCCTAAGAAGGCAACCTTGTATCTAGTCTTTGAAATGTTGAAATACAACATTTTTTTTATATATTTCCCGGAGTCTCTTCATGCTGTTTTCTCCAGCCCCAGTTCCTTTAAGCCTACAGAGGGCTGCTTAGCATATCTTAGCATGAGGGTATTTTTTCCCCATACCCCTAGATGTTTATTTGATGTCTGTAACTTTTCTCAACACTGCCTTCAACCTTAAGGGATATTTTTTATTAGGTATAGAACTCTGGGTTGGGGTGGCCTGGGGTTCTGGACAGGAGGTTTTAAGCCATTTGAGGGTTGATGAGATGGCTCCACTGGTAAAGGTGCTTTCCACCAAGTACGACAACCTGAATTAACTCCATGGGACCTAAGGGACAGAAGGAGGAAACCGACTGCCACAAGTTGCCCTCCCTTTCATGCAAGTGCACACACATTAATACATGTGCACACAAAATGAATGAATGAATAAATGAATAAATAAATAAATGCTTTTTAGTACTTTTATTATGTACCACACAACTATATTTTACTTAGCAGTTTTTAAAAACAGAAGGGGTTTTCTCTTAAGAAGTGTGTGCATTCATTAATAGACCTGTATTTGAATAAGAATTCTATACAAATACAATATATACCTTAACTTAGGAAAGCAAAGAAATATTTTATGGTGCATAGAATCATTTGGAAGATTCGATCAATTTACTTATCTGACACAATACTTATTTTTATGACTATTTAAATGTTGAAGTCAGTTCTGCATATGCCAGCAATCACATTGTTCTAAATCCAGTCACATGACACATATCTGTTTCCAAAGAAAAATGTGATGCTTTGAGTATTTGTTATTTTGGGTTTGTTATGACTTATTGAGTGCCCTTGCCGTTTTCGAGGGTGTCATGACCAGCTCTGTGTCTTGATTATTTGTAAATACCATGAAAATGGTTTTGTCAGCCCTCTCCGTGGCATCACACTTTGATTGGAAGTGTTGATCGTGTCCTGGTTATGGCTCTCATCTACATAGACAATGCATCAGTGTTTGAGTTAAAACATCTCTAGGGTAGCCCAGTGCTTGTCTGTCCTCCTAGTCCCAAGTTAGACTTAAGACTTTCATAGATCACCATCTAGTTCCACATTAAATCAAATAGTAACAATAGCAGTAATGACTTCTGTGATGTGTAATCCAACATGATATAATTCCTATATTAAATCTCCATTTCTCTGCTTCTTCAGTGATGGGAGAAACACTTCAGGAAAAGCCATATACATGAGAAGCCATCATCCCTCCCAGCTGTGTATCTGGTTGGTCTGATGCTGCTTGTACTCTAATGCTAAATACTGGTTCCTCAAAGGGGGGTTGCTCCTGTCATCTCAGGTGCAGATCATCTCAAACGCAAAGTGATGCCACTTGAACATTCTCCCAAATTTAACTTGTCAACAAAAGGCTAGAGCCTGTGATTGGGCAGTGGAGGGAGAAAGGTGGGGCTAGAGGTTCAAGTGAGAGGGTTGCTGGTGGTGAGACAGAAGATGGAGAGAGAAGAAGATGCCATGGGCGATAGGTGAGTTATGAAATCATGGCTATGAGGGCTGGAAAAATGGAGTTAAAAGCAGCCAGATGGAACATAGCAAGTAATAACTCAGGGATATTGATAGGGAAGTAGATGCAAGTAGATTAGGGGGGGTAGATATCTTCTCAGCTCCAGTGCATTAAGGCTTATCAGAAATATATAAATTATGTCTTTTATCTGGGAACTGAATGATCAAAGGTGGGGAAGAAATCCCTGATTGAGATTGAGTATTTTCTATAACATGGCTGAATCTGAGAGGCAGGCCAGGCACCACCACGTCCTATCACCCTAGCCCCCAGCTTGGAGGTGGTCTCCTCGAAAGTCTGGTCAGCCAGCAGCCTCCATGCCAGACATGCTTGTTTAGTTTTGTTGAATTTGTAATGCTTAGAATTTGCTGAACTTATTGAGTGTGTGGATTTTCGTCTTTCAAGTAACCCCAGCCCCCAGTCCCCCCTAGAAGGACAGAAATGGGAAGGATGCTCATGGAAGGGAAGTCAGCCACCATGACTTACAAGTGTTCATGTTCGCTCCTCTGCTCTGTTTCTAAAGTAGACTGAGATCGTCTCACAAGCCTATTGGCCCTGCTTATATCCTTTCTTCCACTTTTATGTCAACAATCTTGTCATAATATCTTCAAATTACTTTATGGTCATTGACTCTTATTTGATTTATTTTGATATTAAGCTCCTCTAGAAGATTAGTCGTTTCCAAATACATGTTAGTTCTCATTTCTAACATTTTTATTGGGTTCTTTTTGTGTTTTCTATTCTTTCATTGGGAAACCATTCCCTTCACTTCATTTGATAATATTATTAGTTCTTTTTATGGCCTGGCCTGCCCTCCAATAATTGAGTCAGAGTCTTATAAGTGAGCCCCCCAAGTTCCTTGCTGTTTGAGTCTTGCCTGGGTTATTTCTGCTCCATCAGTCTGTCCCCAGGATTCACTTCTCTTCCTCAGCCATGTGCTCCTGCTCCATTCTGTCTAATGAGGATCTCCTGCTTTCTCCTTCTTTTTTCTCCTTCTCTCCCTGTTTCTTGGTCCCTACCTGTGACCCACATCCCAGTAAGCGAAGCCCCACCTACCTCTATTCTCCCGGGAATTGGCTGTTGGCTATGATTATTTAACCAGTCAGAGAAGACTGGTGAGCAAGTTTATACAACATCATTTGGTTTCTGTGAGAATGAGCTTGTCTAAATTGCAACCAGATCTTGGGACCAGTATTTAGCATTTGAATATATAGAAGCACCAGACAAATCCTCAGCAATTGAGTGTAGTTACAATAGCTGGCCTCAAGTTCCAATTTCAGTCCAAATTCCACCCCTTTCCTTCAAAGTAAAATATTCACAGTTGGTCTTGCTATTTGTGGCATCAGTGAGTGGGCAGAGCTCCACAGTAAGGTGGGTCCCTCTCTTTTTGTTTTCATGTTTTTTGGAGTGCTCATTCAGTGTACAGTGTATTTGAAGGCATTAGCTCCTTTTCCACTTTGAAAGGAGAAATGACAGATTTTTCTCTTACTAGTCACTAGATACCATAGACAGAACCACAAAGGTAGAGAACTCCCCTGGTACAAATCCCATGTTGCAAATTTCAGCTTCCTTGTAAATTCTGGCACTTTCTGTTCCCTCTGCAGAGACTTCAGTTAGAATTTTAATATGGACAAGGTTTATATTAGTTGTTTTCCAGAGGTTCAGTCTGAAGGGAAATTATGCCTCCCTTTCAGAGGCAAACTCTCTTACCCACTACTTTTCATTATGTGGGCAAAGGGTATGAATCTCAGTCCATAAAAGCAGTTGGCTGGGAACCCRAGCATCTATCTCCTATAATTCAATTTTATTTCTACATGGTGCTCCCAACACTAGGCTTGTTTTGCAGTCTAGGGCCATGTGACACACCATAAACATTGATCCAAATGAACCACTATGGAGTCATCTCTTGTCCCTGCGTATGTGGCCCTATAAAATCATTTGGCTTTCTGCTGGTTCTAACTGCATTAGTATAGCAACCTAGCTCCCAGATGCTCAGACAGACAAGCTGCCATTTACTTCCCAAGGTTTCAAGGGACTGGTGGTGCCATGGAGTGGGAGGCATGGGCCCTTCCTCTCTTAGGACCTCCAGATATCTTTCTTTCCATGTCTTTCTCTGAGTGGAGCTTCCTTGGTTTAGGCTTGGACAAATTCTTCATTCAAGTTTCTTA
Source organism: Apodemus speciosus (assembly GCA_002335545.1). NCBI lineage: Eukaryota > Metazoa > Chordata > Mammalia > Rodentia > Muridae > Apodemus > Apodemus speciosus. The sequence goes on from BDUI01000222.1 coordinate 50,032, forward strand.
GTGAGACCCTGTTGTTTTCCTGCAATGTTCAAGGTTTTCTGAAGAAATTAGACTTCTGAACTCTCATTGCCAGAAAGATTTGTGAACTACTTTTGTTTCTACCAGGGCAAATGTTTCTCCTGAGGTTATGAGTTCAGAGCTGGCAAATAGCTTGCATAAAACAGGAGAGAGGCCAGGCAAAGAGAAAGAAGGAGAGGGGAAATAAATCCCATAGCTCGATCTTGATATTGTACACTAGTATTCAGAGAAGAAAATATTTTATTTATCTGTAGGTCCCTAGTATGTATACTCATGTCTGGCACATGGATATTTTCTAATACATGGTTATTAGATGAATGCGTGATTTCCCCATACAACACAAGGAAATTGCATGACTTATAACCTTTTGTCCTTTGAGCTAGAAAATAGGGATAATGATTCTGATGTCATGGTGTTGTCCAAGGACTAAATGGCAGTGTACCCACTCTGTGAAGATGTTTCTAATGGGAATGTTTTACAGCTATTGTTATGGATGTTTGCTGAGCTAATGTAGAGCCTGGCATCTTTTTCTAAACCTCTGTGGTTCCTGCAGATCCAGTCAACTGGAAACATGTACTCTTTTCCTCTCTCCCCCACAGAAAGTCTACACGTTCAATATACTTTTGATGTTCTCCAAATTATTTATCATCCTGATGACAGCCTTTATATTAGTTTGCTTGATAGTCACTGGATGCTGAGAATCAATTTTGGATTAGATTCTTCACAGTATGGAATGACTAGCCAGCCCTGGGAAAGTGATGATAATATTTTACCTCATCTTTAAGGCATGCATTGGATATTTGCATACTTTATTTAGAACTGAAACTGAGTCCTAAACACAGGATATATTAATGTACACATGGTAAGTATGTTTTTAGTGTTTATAGTAAAACATTTAATATAATACTTAATATAAAGTGAATGAGTTTAGGTCTCTGTCGAACCTTTTGTAAATGGATATCTTTTTGGCCATGACAACTCTTATGTAGGAAAACATTTAATTGTGTACGACTTACAGTTTTAGAAGTTTAGTTCATTATGTTCATAGTGGGAAGCATGGAATGGTGATGGATTAGCAGGCAGCATTTGAAACCCCAAAGTCCATCCCCAGTGACAAGCTTCCTCCAACAATGTGGTATGCATGCTGGGCATCTAGTTTCATGTACTTGGCTTCCTCCCACCCAGGGTTGGAAGAAATGAAGCACAGTCTGGAACAGGTGGAGTTCCAGGATCTTGGTCCAGCTGAGAGTGTGTCCCTGGTCTGGAGATGGGGGAAGAGAAGGCCTTCTCCTGAGATCTTGGATCTTAGAGCTCTTTTAGACAGAGGCCCGCGCTGACAACCTTCAGTGAAACAATTCTCCTAGATGATCTTAACTGTGAGCATACTTTTATTCAGCATGGGCTTGTACACATACACTTTATTCTGGTAGAATTAGGGATATGTATGGACCTTGGAGAGTGGAAAGGAGTTTTCAGGATAAATGAGAAGACATCAGCTAGAGTTTAAAGTACTGGAATATCTCGTTGGCTTGAAGAAGCATTCTAGGAATCCCAGGTACTTGCTGGGCAGGTTCCCATTAAAAAGAGGCAGCTAAACTTGAAGGTTAGTCAAGGACTACCGGACCTCTTTAGGTAGAAGGTGTTGGGGGTCAGGCTCCTCAGACAAGGTCAGAAAAAGCGAAGCCTTGCTGGTAAAGGAAGTACTCCATTTTGTGCTGAGCTCAGAAGAGGTATTCAGTCATGGTAGACTGTAAACAACCTTAATTTTACAGATTTCCCCCCTCACAACAATGCCATGCTTACTCCAACAAATACATACCTCCTAATCATTGCCAAGTAATGCCACTCCCTAAAAACTAAGCATTCCAAAACATAATCCTATGGTGGCCATTCCTACTCAAACCATCATAATGTACCTATTATGATGGTGATGATGATGATGAATTCATAATTTTTGATGTTCTTTGCATGTGGAAAGACCATCATTCACTTTTAGCAAACTCAGGTATAGGAAGGACTAGCTGGTATGTAAGCCTTGGTATCAAGCCATTTTGCCAGGTAACGGATAGACCTAGAAAAAGACTATATTGGGTGAGGCAGCTCAGACCTGGAAGGCAAACACTGAATGTCCTCTCAAATCTTTACTTATAAATATAGCTACAGCCTCTCATCAAAGAAGCTTCTTTTAATAAGAAATGGAGACCATCACAGAAAACCAGAGCTGGAAGCAATGCAGAGATCAATGGATCATGAGGAGTTTAGCATCGATGGATACATCTACACCACAGGTCCTATATCTATGGCTCAGGAAACATCTAGGAAGAGGGTGTAAGAGCCAGAATACCATGAAATATGCTGTGAATCAGTTTCTTCTAGAAATATTTACATAAACAAGACTGGAACAAGGACAATATCAATAGGCCTGCTAACACAAAGGAGGAAAACATCAGAGGGCTCCACCCCTAGACTAAGAACAACCAATGACCGCTGAGAGAGGGAGAATTAACCTCTCCCAGGAATGGGTCTCCAGTTGGTTTTCCAATACAAGGTGGTCATCCTGAAACTATATATACAAAACAACGAAAATCATACCCAGAAGGTTGTATTTACATGTGTGCATACTTATATACTCATGTATGTAACAATAATAAGAGGCTATCAGTTTGAAAATTGGGGGACGTGGAAGAAGTTGGAGGAAAGGGGTTTGAGAGGAGATGTAAGGAGGAAAGGGATGGGGGAAAGTGATGTAATCATGTTTTAATTAAAATGCATAAGACATTTGTACCACAGCACCCATCCTTTGTCACAGGTTCAACTGGGAAAGCAAAGCTAAGAGGGAGACTTCAGAGATGGGTGGGTGGCTTGTGAGTTCTATGTGAAGTCTATAAAAGAGCTGACACAGGCTACGAATGTTATCAGGCAAGTCGCAAAGCAAGCCCTAGACCTCAATTGTCTCTCCGTGAAGAGATGAGGGGAGGGGAGGGGAGGGGAGGGTGGTGGACATGAGAGCATGAGAGGAGGTTACGTTGGAAGTTTCCATCTACAGACTGCAAAGATCAAGATCTCCAGGAGAAAGCTGCTGAGGAGTAGAACCTTGACATCATGACGATGCCTAGCTTTTGGGCAAGAGGTCTTGGTCAATAAAGAACTTTTTATTTGCTTACTTTGTGTAAAACCTATGTGAAATGATGAGATAAAAGAGAACGTTTGTATTTCCCATCTACCTTCCCAAAGTATTTTTAAATGTTCTTCCTCCATCCCTCTCTCCCCCTCCCCTTCACACATGTGATTGTGCACACCCCAATATAGACTTTTTCAAGGAAGAATTCCCTGTAGATTATATAAAATGGATTTTGAGGGTACAGTTTGATGTTGAAAGCTGGGCTTTCTTTGGAAAATTATTCGGCTTTTCCGTGCTCTATTCACATTATCAGCAAAAGGAAAAAGATATTACTGTGATTGTGAAGATGAAAAATGAGAGCTTTTGTGTTCAGGTTTAGAACAGTAGCTGTGGTCTCAGTATCTGTTATCTATTTACTGTTATCTTGTGGAATTGAAAATATTGGGAGTTGGCTGTTTGTAAGGCCAGTAATGGGTGCTTATGAGTAATTTTGCTGTGATAACTACACTTAAATTCAGTGATAAGAGAAATGGGGAGGGTGGGCGATAGGAAAGCTAGGTTTAGCTTTAAAAGGAGACTCTGAGAACCTAACGAGAAGGCAAAGATCTCAATGTAGACGGGAAGCACAGCTGGGCTTTCTAGTGCAGAAATCCTGGCATCAGGGCTTGAAGAAGGGCTCAGAGTGCATCGTGGTGGAGGTTAGTACCTGAAGATCGCTGTCTGAGGCCTGAAGTAGGAGGCACGGAGTGGAGGGTGGCAGGGGAGACTTGCCACTAAACTTGGTGTTGAGTCATCTGGATAACATCACACATCTCTCTTGCCTATCATTAAGTCTAGGTATGGCCTGTGATTTGGCTGAGATAAAATTAGCCAGTGAATCCCAAGTTTAACCTGTAAGAGCAATCCTACAGCTGCTCCCGTTACTATTAAAAATGATATCTACTAAGTCTGTGAGTTATTACACACTTTTTCCACAAACATCTCACAAGGGAACCACATTATTTCAATTTTTCCAGAAAAGAACATTAAGTACCAAGAAATTGTTTTAAAAGGTAATAGGTTAATAAGAGAGATGGCTGAATCTCTCTGCCTTTCATGGAGCTTCTAGTTTTTTTTTTTTTTCTGAGACAGGGTTTTAGGGTTTCTCTGTGTAGCCCTGGCTGTCCTGGAACTCACTCTGTAGACCAGGCTGGCCTCGAACTCAGAAAGATGCCTGCCTCTGCCTCCTAAGTGCTGGGATTAAAGGCGTGTGCCACCACAGCCTGGCTTCATGGGGCTTCTAAATGTTGGAAGAATACCCATGAGATAGCTAGCTAGCTAGATGGATGGATGGATGCATGGATGGCTGGATAGGTAGGTAGGTAGGTAGATAAGATAGATAGATAGATAGATAGATAGATAGATAGATAGATAGATAGATAGATRGATRGATRGATGGATGGATGGATGGATGGATGGATGGATGGATGGATGGATAGGTAGGTAGGTAGGTATGTAGGTAGATAGAGCAGAACGGTGGAATTCTAAAAAAATAACTTCTGTCTGGCAGATAGAGGGTTGGAGGAAGGGGGTGGGAAGAAAGAAAATGATCAAAAGAACTGTGTGTGCAGCTGGGTGTTCTGCTGTGCAGACATTGAACATGGTGACTACTCAGTGAAGAGGAGCCACGGTAACTAAGCACTGTAAACTCAGCTGCTGACACTCATGTGCTGAGAGCCATCCTGGCCTTTAAACCACAGTCTTTTCACTATGTAGCCACTGTGGGGCTCTTCTGTGTAGCCATGCCATCTCACCTTCACATTCTAGGGAGGAAACCTATCAACCCCAAGGCTGAAGAAGTTAGCTTTGTTGGAATTACTGAGAAGAGGTCTATAGATCTCCAACTCTGCACTTGTCCAGTTAATTGATAAGAATAATGCTAGTCATAACTTTCTTGATGAATACAGCTGTTTGGTTAAGGGAAACTCCATCCTTCTTACCCCACTGAGGATCAGAAAAGAGAGCATGAATAAGTTAGGGCACTGAAAGTTGAGAGCAAGTCGTATGAACTATTGCGGTTTCTCTTTTCTTCATAGGTTAGCCCGTGATATCTGAGGTTCCTACTTCTTCAGATTCAACCAAACATAGTCTATAGATATTTAAATGTATGAAAGATATACATATATGCTTTTGTCGTTGTTCCCCAAGCAATATAGCTTAACAATTAGTCATACATCATTGAAAATGTAAATAAATGCATAATAAATAATCTAGAGGGGTTTTAAATCCACTAAAGCTGTGCAAAGATTATCTGTAAATACTATGCCATGTTACATGAACAACTGTGCATCCTTGGATTTTGGTGTCCCAGGAGACTCTGGATCCAACCCACCATGGATATTGAGGGAGAGTTTAATTTAGAGTAGAACTGATCATATTGCTGCTCAATCTCTTTTTATTTGGTTTATAGATTTTCTGCTTGTATTTTGCTATGCCTGTCATAAGCCTTATTTAGTTGCAATGTGTATGTGTTTTTAATGTGAGCTTTCCTTGCACACAAAAGAGACAGAAGGTACAAAACAGCTGAAACAGCCACAGAACTCTCACAGCATTGTTTAATGATTAGATAAGAGGAAAGGTCCCTGAGATTTCCATTTCAATCAAGTTTCCCATTAACTAAGAGATTGGCTTATTCCCTAGTTTAAGCTCCCAGAGGCAGCAGCAGGTCGCTGTGTTATGGGTAGCAATAAGCAATTAGTCCTATGACAATAGAGAATCTTCACCCATTTTTAAAGCCAATATCTTTGTGGAGTTCTAGAGACAAGAAGGTAAAAACAGCCTTAGACCATAACCGAACTCCGGTGGAATGAGTCTAGAGTCATGAGAGTTTTGTTGTGACCAGTTAAGACTATGTCCATGAGGAACAGGACAATTTTCCCTTTGGGTACTGACATGTTTCTGCTGAAAGTGCCTTGAGGAAGTCTTTCAGAAGATAGTAACTGAACCCAAACCCATGGTTCTGACTGTTTCTGGTGGCATACAGGCTCAGCTTTTCCTGAGCTTTGTCAAAGTGATTCCTGATTTTTTTTTTTTTTTTTTGCCTGAATTAGGCTAAAAATGGCCAGTCTGAATTTCAGTGGATTGTTCTAATTGTTAATAGAGTTGAGAGATGCAAATCTGGATTGCAGTGTCAAGCAAGGTGTTTGGAGCAAGGTGCAGGGTATTACATTGTGAATGTTCAGCAAGATAGTGTGGCTTTTGAGACCTTCAGCTCTTTGAAGTTGTACTCTTTTGAAAGACTAGGGTTCTAGCGGCCTTTTCTTTCTTTCTTTTGTTTTTTTTTTTAAATTGAATATCATCTTCATTTACATAGCCAATGGTAAAATCTTTCCCGATATCCCCCTCCCCTAAGACCCCCAGCCCCTCCCCCTCCTCCTTCTCCCTGCCTCCATGTATATACCTCTCCCTCCTCCCCACCCTCAGTTTCCCTTTGTTCGGGCCTCTGTTGAGCCTTTACCTAACCAAGGACCATTCTTCCAACTGATGCCCAACAAGGCCTTCCTCTGCCACATTTTTGGCTGGAACCATGTGTGCCCCTTGGCTGATGGTTCAGTCCCTGGGAGGCTTGGGTGGCCTAAATCATTGTTCTTCCCATGGGACTGTACACCCCTTCAGCTCCTCTGGACCATCCTCTAGCTCCTCCATTGGGGTCCCCATGGTTCGATACTCTAAAAAAGGGAACAAAATAATCACAGGAGCAATAAGGGAGACAATGTGTGGAGCAGACACTGGAGTAAAGGCCACCCAGAGACTGCCCTACCTGGGGATTCACCCTATAAACAGTAAACAAACCCCAACACTACTATGGACGACAAGAAATGTATACCAAAAGGAACATGCCATGGTTGTCTCCAGAGGGGCCCTGCCAGAGCCTTACACATAAAGAGGCAGATGCTAGCAATCAACTAGCAGCCTTTTCTGATGGTTGGTATAGAAATATCTACAAGCACGCTGCAAAAGCTTTGCACCTCCTATTCTAAACATGTAGAGAAGCATACCTCTGCATTTGTCATGGGTAACCATAATCAAGAAGAAAAACCTTGCTCAAAGATGATTTGGACAGATGTCTCAGGGGAAAAAAAGGGGTCCAGAAAACTCACCTCTGTGCTATTATATCCTTTTTCATCTCTTGTGGTTTCAGAACCTCTTTCCTAGAAATTACATGCTAGAATTTACACCCTAAAGTAACATAGCTATGGTGTTTGAAGGTGGGGATTTTTTGGGGGGCGATAACTAGGGTTTGATAGGATCATGAAAACAAGGCTCCTATGGTGGCATTTTATAGGAAAAGGTGGAGATTTGAGCTCTTCTTACCTTGTGATACCCTCTGCCATGTTCTAATGTGGCAAGAAAGCCCTCATTAAGTTTCTGCACCACAGCATCTACACCATTCAATGAAGTAAACCTGTGTTCTTTATAAATTACTTGGTCTCAGGTATTGTTTTAGAGGAACTGAAAATGGGCCAAGACAGAATTACCATTTTCTGTATTGATTAATCATGGCTGTTGACCCTTGTTATCCCCGCTGCCTAAAATCTAGGCACTTGTGAACTTGCAACTGAAATTCTTGATTAGGCTGATGAGAAGATAATAGGACATTTGAGAACAGAAGTGGCTGTTAGCTGTGCCATTTCTTCTCCTGTCCACTGGAGCCTCAAGCAAGAGAAGGTGTCTGATGCTCTCATCACCCCCTCCCATGGCCCAGTCCCCCTGCCTTACCCCACGGAACGCCTGCTTCTTAGATGAACAAAAGTTTGTACCCTTAAATAGAAATTTTATCAGACTTGTCTAGGAATTAAGAGAAAAGAGATTTGATACTCTTTTCAGGTTTTCTCTGTTACTTCCTTGGGAAATCCTGATACTATGCTCTGGGGTTGGGTTTTCTTTTGGGTTGAAAGAGAAGCCTCAAATATCCAGAGTCAGTACTAAAGACAGGGAGAGCCTATCTTTTGCTTTACACAGACTTGAATAAAAGAAATCTTTTATGTTATAGACACTTTTTTTACATGAAATCCTTTGTGAAATGTAATGAGTTCAAGAATCAAAAGTTCCATTTCAGTGAAGTTAAAGAACCCAAACTTCAAACTATTAATCAAGGGGAAGAAGTATATAGGGAAATGAGGAGAACATTTGGGGGAGAAAAATATGGGTGAAAGAGACAAGGCAGAGAACAGACTTATTAGAGGGTAGAGGAGAGAGAACGTGAGAAGACTCAGCAGGAAAAGAGAAATACAGAGACTGGGCTTTGAGCACTGCCCCTCTGGGCAGCTTCCATTAGACACAGATTTCTATTCATTTAAATGGTAGGATTTGAGCTCTGGAATGCTAATTAACTGATTAAGCAGAATCAGTTCTATAATTGCTATTTGTTCTTAATCCTTTGAATGGGAAAATATTCACATGACCAGATGGGAAAATGCTTATAGCTGGAGTGGTCACTATGTGACAACCTGATTACCTCATTATGAGGGGGAGTAGCAAAGGGAAGAGGAGAGAAAGGGGAATCTGGGGGCTCACATTCCTGTACTGCCTACTTACTATGCTTTAAAAACTTTAATAATAACAGGAATTCTATGAGTTTTCAAGGCCTGCTCAAGGGGGCATGGAGTCAGTATGTGGTTAGGGAAGTTTTGTATCCACATTAGCTGATGAATATCCAAATATTTTCTGATCCCATCTATTTTCTCTAAGATGACTGTGGGCCTGAATGATGTCAAAGAATGCTCACTGTGGGAAATGTGTTAAACACTACAAACAGTGAGAGAAAAGATGAAATCTCAACTATCCAACCAACTTAATTATGCTTCACTAGTAATGATTTTTGATTTTGTTAGATTTCCTTCAATGTTAATGTGTAATATTATTAAAATATTTRTGTATATTAAGACATGGCAATGAGAATCATAAATTATGGGACTGGAGAGTTGGCTCAGCAGGTAAGACTGCTCTCCTGAAGGTCCTGAGTTCAAATCCCAGCAACCACATGGTGGCTCACAGCCATCAGTAATGAGATCTGATGCCCTTTTCTGGTATCTGAAGACAGCTACAGTATACTTACATAAAATAAATAAATAAATATTTAAAAAAAGAGAACCATAAATTATTACAGTACATAATAAAATTCATAGAACAAACTCAATTTGGAGACAAAAAGGCTCCTGAATTTCAATTCAGAAACTGCATGCATGTCCGACACAGTTAACCCCAAAAGAAAACACTGCTTCATTGTGTTTAATGCTTCAGGTGTTTACATTTTGAGTAAAACAGAGATTTTGCAGTCATGTGACTTAGGAAAAGTGGCTTAATATCCCTCAGAAATTATGGTCCACAGAGGTTCTCACTGAGAGGAGAGAATCACAATGTTTTTTCAGAGAGTGACTCTGAAAGTCAGCATTTTATACAAGTCAAATGGTCAAATCACTTGACATAGAAATATGATTTTTATAGTTTTTAACCTAAAAATTGAGGAAATAATTCAGAGAAAAGTCGTTATATGGCAATGATGTTTATTTCTTGTGTTAGCTCCAATGATGATTTGTTAGCAACAAGTTTTAATAAGTTAGGCAGACCGATAAATGAAATACTACTACTGTGCATTTTGATGTAATATATAGGCTGAACATTCTTGACTTGGAAATCTGAAATCCAGGTGCCCAGAATGTGAGTTTTTCTGAGCATTGACAAGATGTTACAAGTGGCAGTTTCTGACAGCTCAACATGTACAATCTTTCCTTCATGCATAACCAGGCATAATGCCTATAATCCTGAACTTGGGAGCAGTGGCAGAAGGATCTACAGTTCCTAGAGTCTGGCTATACTGCAAGACTCTGTCTCAGAGAAAGAACAAAGCAAAACTATATTACATATGAATGCCTTTCAGATGTACATACATAAAATAAATCAGATCTTTTGTTTAGAGTTATGTACCATCTCCCAAATGTCTTATTTTATGTATGCCAATATTCTGAAATTTCCAAAGTGTTTCATTATTCTGGTTATAAGTATTTCAAATAAAAAGATACCCATCCATTGGAGACTGGTAGGCCTATATAAAGGAGGGAAAGGGATGTGTAGGGAGGTCGATGTTGACTCAGGTGGGAGGTTTAGAAGCAATTCAACTGCTATGTGTGAGGGGTGAGAGCAATCAGAAAACATTATATATGTGTATAAATTCGTCAACGAAGAAACTTAATGAATAAACAAACTCACCGGTTGTTTCTTAGCCCACTGGCTAGACTAGAATCAAAAGTCAGAATCAAAAGGCACTGACCTGTGGTGTGTGACCATTAACTATCCTGGCCAGATGCAGTGTGTTAACAGACAGAAGCAGAATGGAATGCTAATAGTCATGGTGACTTTGATTTGCTTAGTGCTCACCATCTGCTGGGCTCTGGATACACACTGTGCTCTTTCATTCCCCTAAACCTTTGTGTTACTATTGTGAGTATTTTCCTATCTTAAAGAAACTCAGACTCAGAAATATTCCTTTGCCAAGGCTAAAATGCTCGTGCATGGAAGAAGGCCTTGTGCTGAGCACTGTGACACTGAAGACTAACTGGGCAGCTGTGGCACAGCCGAAGATTGCTTATAGACTGCAATCTATGATTCCATAAGCTACAGATTCTGGGGTGCATGGCTTAAATGGAATTTTGAGACTGGGTAATTTATTACCTTCATTTGTTGACACAGTGCTGGCTTACAGCTGAGTTTTTGGGTCATTGCTCTGGGCAGAAAGGACCATCCTTTTCTGAGGTGGTCTACATTTCCAGAGGCAGCTTGAATTTCCTCACAGGTTGGATAAGATAGGCCTCCATCGTAATCTTGGTCAGCCAATGAGCTTTCCCAGCTTCTGAACTGCCCCAGGGTGGGCGAAGGCCTCCATGACTACTCATCGCAGCTTAGTCTTTTCCTCTGGCTAGTTTTGCTTTACCCTCTCTTCACAAAGGGTGCTGTCTAGACCCGAGAGGTCTCTCCTAGACCTCCAGACTTTGTGACCCAGACTTTGTTTTTGCTGGGGAGATTGAACATAAAACTCTTATCTTATTCTGGTAAGAGTCATGGCATTGATAAACCATGAGGTTTATCATGACAAAGACTAGACTAGAAAAGACAAAGACTAGAAGGAAGGATAGAAAAAATAGAAGCTACTTGTGCTAATTAGATGTAATTATATGTGACCCTTTGCCTTTTCTTTTTTTTCTTTCCTTTCCTTTCCTTTCCTTTCCTTTCCTTTCCTTTCCTTTCCTTTCCTTTCCTTTCCTTTCCTTTCCTTTCCTTTCTTTTCTTTTCTTTTCTTTTCTTTGTTTTTGAACATGCAAGTCTGTGTTTATTTCTGGATGTTCTATTTTGTTCCATTGCTC
>BDUI01000222.1:62069-72889 GCA_002335545.1 Apodemus speciosus
TGGCAGAAGGGCAGAAGGAGGAGAGAGGACATTGACGAGAACTGTGGCCACTGCAGATCATTCATCTCTTGATTTCTTTCTTTCCTAATTCCTGTGTTTCAAAAATCTTGAGTATCTGTGCCTTCTGCTTGGAATCAGAAGTGTTCTGAAACCTAAAGTCCTTGTTCTACAAGCCTTAGTTGGCTAGCCATCTCAATTTCCTTAGGTAGGGAAATTTTTTGATTAGTTGCCCTTCAAGAGAGAGAAGGTGGTTGCAGGAATCCAGTGAAATATGGGACTCTCAGGAAATGAATAACCCTGCCACCTTTCAGAGATTTATTGCATGCATGTCCCAGAGTCACTGCTCCTCCTAAAGAAGGAAAGCTCTGGGCAATCGTCATAAAGTGAGATTTTTTCTCTCCATGTATCCTTTCAGTGTCTGGAGAGTCATCAACAAGAAGGTCAGCAGCATCCACAGGGTTTGACCTTGTGGGCTCTGTGCCAGGTAGCCTTGAGGACATAGAAATCCAGGGATACTCTTTGAATGATTTCTAGGGGAATGTTACCTTCCTTGGAAGGGAGGTGCATGGACAAATCTGCTGTTTCTTTTTTCCCAGATGAAACTAAAATCTCAACAGAACAAGTCACCCCTTGTTTTGCCCCTACTCATATCAGTGTTGCACTGGCATGTCGTCTACCTCTCTCCCTCTGGCCGACGACAGCGGCCTTCTGTATTTTCCTCTGTCCTGTTCTCTGTCCTACTCTGCATGTAGGTCTCCGTCCGTTTCCACGTCTTCCTGAACTGTGGATATGTTACACACAAGCTCTTGCTTCAAGGCTCTTAGTATTTTCCTATCTGTTCAGAACCAAATTGTCTGATCAGAGCATAGAGGAACCTTTGGGATCTCTGGCTACATCTTTTACGTGCAGTCTCTAGTTACTTTTTTTTCTAGCCTGTTAGTATTTCAATCACATTCCCCCTTTCTCCCTGAACAGAGGCTGCTCTCATGGTTCTGGGCCTTTGTGGAGGTTAGAAAGTCCTTCTAAGAGCATTCAGTTTAAATCACTGCCTCCGAGGAACTTAAAACTTTCCCCTATGTAACCCTGAGTAGTCTTTACATGTAAGGGTTATTTATACAATATGAGTTATTGGAGGGGGTGGTAGAAAAGAGACTCCAAATTCACTTTCCAGCAGCTATTCCAGGACCACACTGTGGTCTATCTTGCAAAAAAGCTACTTTTTTTTGGTCCCAGAACTATGCCATCTTTGCTATCATCCATCTCTGTTGAATAGGCACTGGTGCCCCCTACATGCAACTCACTTGTTAATCTAGGTTATGTATGGATGCATCTGATTGGTAGAAACAAAGCCACAGGTTTATRTTCTAAAAGCAAGGCAGGGTGGTGGTGGTGGGACCATTTCCCATTTTGATTCTGTGTTGAGACAGCAGCATTCAAAGTGTGGACATCTATGAAAATGCTGTGAAGGTTTTTAAAATGTGAGGTATTATGATTGACAGTTCCGCTAAGTCTCACTGTTCACAATTATTGAGTCTTTCTTTGTTGGCTTCTTTGTTATCTTTCTACACTTATGATGGTGCTCGTCCCAACAAACTTAGGTGCGAGACTGAAAATGTTGCTCATGTCCCTTAGCAGCACAGCGCAGTGGAACATGGTTGTTCAGCTGCCTCATTGCCTGGCTGATTGTTAGCTGCCACTGTTCAGCCTTATGATATTACACAACATATCAACCACACCAGGATGGTTTGAAGCATGGATTTTGCAGAATTCTTATCATTTCTGCACCAATATAACTCAGGACATTTTAAGTCAATCCTTCAAGGAATGCAACAGTCTGCACATGTGTGCTTTCTTCTTAAGTCATGAATTTCTCTTAAAATTAAATCATCCTCATTCTATATCCACGGCCTACCTTCCCAGTGCCTGGCAGGTCAATCTTCTTTTGATGATCACTCAAGTAATAGAGCTGTGAGAGTTCTCTCTTAAGACCAGCAGTCTCAATTAATCTGGACCTCTAGGATCTTTCAAACACTGGACCACAAACAGGCTGCATACACCAGCTGATATGAGGCCCCCAATACACATACAGTAGAGGACTGCCGGGTCTGAGTTATTCAGAGATGATGCACCTAACCCTTAAGAGACTGGAGGCCCCAGGGAGTTTAGAGGTCAGGTGGGATGGGGGGTAGGGACATCCACGTGGAGGCAGAGGGGAAGATGTTTGGGATATGGAAAAGTTGGAGGGGGGACAAGGGTTGGCAGGGTGGGGAATAAAATATGGAGAGTATAAAAATAATTAATTATTTAAAAAAGTTGGCCTTGTCAATTGGGTAAGGTGGTAATCCAGTCCTAAAAATTGCATCCAGTCTGTTTGCTCTGGAAAGCATTAAATCAAACCTTTAAAACTTAAGTTGCAAGAAATTAGACATTAAATACCACTTCAAGGTGAGCTGCTGTGAGCAGTATGGATTATTTGCTTGTGTTTAATGGCTCTTTATACACCATGGGCGACAATAAACCAGGTGAGCCTTTAGCAAATGATAGGAATGGGGAGGGGATTACTTTTAGTGCCCTGTGCCCACTTTACTCTCCTGTCTTCTTGCTTGTTGTGCCTTTTTGCTTAAGGTTCTCACCACACCTTTATTCATTCAATGCCCAGACTTACCATGGGTGGTTTATTATCTCTAAGTAATAGTGAAGGTGAATGGTTGGCAGCCACAGCCTCAGGGCTCAAACTGCTCCAGCCCGTGTTTGTAGATAAAGTTTTATTTGCAGTGTAGCCATATCCATCTGTTATATATTGCCTATGGTGTCTTCTGTGTGCTGTCTTATGGCTATGAGGGCGTAGGTTTGTATTCACTGTGACCTGCAAAGTCGAAGGTATTTATTATCTTCCCTTTAAAGAAAAATTTATTAGGTCTTTCTCTAAGGCTCCAGGACACAGGCATTCTGTGAATTTTTTCATGTGTGTCAAGACTTGAAATCAGGTCTTCTGATACAGGATGTACTCCACCAAACACATGGAACTCAAAGCAGGTGTTTCTAATTACCGTATTTCTTTGTTTTGGTTAATCCATCCTGTTGACCAAGAGGATTCTATGTGGAGATTCCAGCACACAGAAACTTGAGTCTTTAGCTTTGCGATCTAGGAGTGTAGATCATAGAGCATTAAATGGAAAGGTAGTCAGTGATTTGTCCATTTAACATATACTTCACCCTTTCAACATGAAGACCACAGGAGGGAAGGGTACACAGCGTTCTGAAGACAGTGAGTAGTAAGATAAATGGGGTATTTAAGGACAGAAGGGAAAAATCAGAATTCTTACTTCTAATTAATTAATTAATTAATTAGCTAATTAATTATTTGTATGTATGTATGTGATGTGTATGGGAATGTGCATGCTACAGTGTGCTTATGGAGGTCAGAGGACAATTATGAAGTTGATTTTAATTTTTATATGGGTTCCATGAATCAAACTCAGGTTGTCGGACTTGATGTGGCTAAAGCCTTTATACACTGAGCCATTGCAAATTTTTGACTAAAAAGTTTACTCATTTAGTTAAGTGTGTGTGTGTGTGTGTCACACACAGAGGACAACTTGTTGGAGTTGGTTCTCTTCTTTACTTTGTGGGTCCTGGGGATTAAACTTAGGTTGTCAGGGTTTGGCAGTGAGCACTGTATAGTTATAATTTCTGAAACAGCCCTGTTGGCAATGTAGAAAGGATGGAAGGGAGATGAATGTGTCTAAAGGACCAGCTAGAAGACTCACAAACATTCTCTCTGCAAGAAAGTAAAGGACCTTTGACCAAGTAGCTGCAGATGACAGAAAAGACAGTGGGGAACAACAGTCAGAACTGATTGAACTTGGTCACCAAGTAGTCAAATTAGGTATGAAGCATAAGACTGTGAGACGTGTCAAAACTGTGTTCGAATTATCTAGTGTGAAGAATTCGTGGATTCCTTAGGGTGCCCGTTTTCAATCATGACTCTTTTCCTGGTTTGTTTTCTCATGGTTCCTCAAGGACACAGGTCGATTTTGACACTTATCAGAAATTTATTCTCACCATTATGAACTGTAGGGTTTTTCTATATCTAAAAACTAAATTTTCCCCAAACAAAAGTCAAGTTATTCTGTTGGTTTGTACTATGCTGATAGTCATCTACTGGATGCTGGTCTCCTAGAATGTATTGATGATGAACTTATCAGTATTGAATTGGGGCCCAACTTAGAGCAATAAACCATGATTGGGAATTTGGAGGAAGGGTTAAGTTAGTGGCTGCATTTTCAGAAATTACAAATGGCATGTGTGTGTGTGTGTGTGTGTGTGTGTGTGTGTGTGTGTGTGTGTGTGTTGCGAGCATGTGCATGAGCAAGCTTGTATGTGTGAAGAGGGAGGTGCCCATAGGCGACAATCAGAGGAGGATGCTAGGTGTCTTCCTCTATTTTTCTTCATTATTTCCTTGAGAAAAGGACTGAAGTCTGTTATCTTACCTAGACTGGCTGATCACTAGTGCCCAGGGTCTACCTGTTCTTCAATGCTGGGGTGCTGGGCTTCCAGGCACATATAGCCATGCCTAGATTTTTTAAAAAATATGCATGAGGGGTATTTGTATAGATGTTTTCATGCTTGCGCAGAATCTTTATCCACTGACCTGATTTTCTAGCTCTGGTAACATTGTAAATCTGACCATTCTTTACATGAGAGCAAGGTTTTGACTTCTGACAATGAATATGTACTGAAATTGAAACAAGTCCAACTTATCCACTTTCTTTTCCTCTAGTTCTATACCACAACTCATGCTAAAAATTCTCAAAGTAAAGCTTTTGGCTTTCAGAATGCAGTGGAAGAACAGGAGAAGGTGAGAATGAAAATATGGAATGATTCGACTGAGATAATTGGTCTATGACTCATGGCCTTTGATAGAAAGGTCTGGGAAAAACGAAAGACACTTTGTTAAGGACAATGACTAAGTTAGCAAGAAGGAGACACCATTGGAATTTAGACCTCAGAAATGCATGAAAAGAACCTATGATGTTGCTTGTGCATGAGTTTTGTAGTAATGAAAAATAATAAAAGCCTTTCTTATAGAAGTCAAGAACTCCTGTGGTTATGTTCTTCTTGTAGATTGTATGAGTGGATGAAGCTCAGCCACGTGCTTAGATGGTCTAGTTGTTCAGGACACTGGTAAGTTTAGGTTGGGGTAAGAGGACATATAGGAAACCAAGTCTCAAAAGTCAGTTAAAATGTAGCAGAATAATTAAGCCACAATATCCATAAGATAGAGAAAGGTCAGTGAAGATGGAATGAGGGACCCAGAAGAAGGAAAGAGCCTTTGATCTGAGAGTAGGTAAAGCAGTATGTAGGCAGTAACATGTCCCTTTACCCTTTGTCCTGCAAATACACCATACAGCTTACTCTACAACACAGAGTAGAGATGTGAGAAGACCATGCTTTCATGAAGATGCATCTGGATCATATGGGATCACCCAGAAATTTTATCCAGGAAAGCTTAGGAACCATTCAGAGAAAGAATGAGGCTGGATGGGTGGGGTTCTGAGATGAGGAAAGAGTGAAGTGGGGAAGACAGGATATGAGATTGAACATATAGGTCATTACTGTCTTCATGGCCTTATGGGTGATAGATACAGGACAGGATGAAGGAGGGGAATTCCTAATCACTTGAAGGAGAACTCCCCTTCTAGAATGTAGATCTGTAGTTTAGAAAGGGGGGAGCAGTAGAGGGTGGTCCACAAGGGTTTTAGGGAGAGGCTGGGGCAGACAAATCTTTCTCAGCATCAGATGGGAGCAGGAATATAAATTAAGTCCTTTTTCTCTCCTCCCCCTCAAAGTCATCTCAAGTTATCCTGAGGACAATGTTGTGAAAAGGACATCTTTGAAGAAAACCCTGAACAACACTTTTTAAAGAAGATAAAGCAAATCCAATTTGTTGAGATGTTTCTGCTGTGCTCAGAGATAAATCACATCATTGTACTTTATCAGCAGATTGGTGGCCAGTTTAACAGCTAAAAACTGAAAACAAAGTGAAAAGGGACTCTGGTGTCTCTGAAGAATACACTGTTTAATGTGGGGTGCTGGAGAGTGTGAGTCAGGTCTACACAGAGGAATACAAAGTGATGATGCAATTTGGAGCAGCTTGAGAGGAAGAATTTTCAGAGGGTTGGGAGGGGAGTAGGTGGGTTGATAGCAGTTGGTATGGGGGGTTCTCTTTTAGAGTGAACGCTGTGTAGGATGTAAGTGATTACATACAAAGGGACTCAAAACTACTGTTTTATTTAGGATTTCCATTGCTGAAATGAAATACCATGTCCAAAAGGCAAGTTGAAGAGTATCTTAGGGTTTTACTGCTGTGAACAGACACTATGACCAAGACAACTCTTATAAAGACAACATTTAATTGGTTATGGCTTATAGGTTCAGAGGTTCAGTCCATTATTATCATAAAGTGGGATCATGGCAGCTTTCAGGAAGGCATGGTGCAGGAGTTGCTGAGAATTCTACATCTTCATCTGAAGGCTGCTAGGAAATGACTGGCTTCCAGATAGCTAGGAAGGAAGATCTAAAGTCCACCCCCCATAGTGGAACACTTCCTCCAACAAGGCCACATTTACTCCCACAAACTCCTCTCTCTCTCTCTCTCTCTCTCTCTTTCTATATATCTATATATCTATATATATATAAACACACACACACACACACACACACATATCTTTTATTTTATGCCTAGGAATGTTTGCCTGCATGTGTGTATGTGTATACCATGTACATGATTGGTACCTAAAGAGGCCAGAAGTGGACATCATATTCCCTGGAACCAGAGTTATAGATGGTTGTGAGACCCATGATGTGCATGCTGGCAAGCAAGTCCTCTAAAATATTTTAACTCCTTTAGCTGTTTATGCTGTTTTGGGCATTAGGAATTCTGCCACTCTCAGATCCTTTCAGAGGATGCACTGGAGTGATAATTCCTCCAGCCTGTGGGAAAGGCAAGGCAGTATATGAGGAGTATGTGTATGTATGTGTGACAGTTAATCTCAGATGTCAATTTGAGATCTAGAACCACACTGGGAAACTGTTACCTAGGCATGCTTCTGGGGGATGATCATGACTAAATTTGTTGAGGTGGGAAGGCCTGCCCACTGTGAGTGGCATCATTCTTTGGGCTGGGAACCTGGACTGTATAAGAAGAAAGTGACCATTCATCACTTCCTGATTGTATGTACAAAGTGATCAGCCTCCTACAGTGATTGACTCCACCCATAAACTGTGTATCTCCTTAATTTGTTTTGTCAGTTATTTTCTTGCAGCAACAGAAAAAAAATAAAAAAGAAATAGGTGTGTGCTTGTCTCTCTCTTAGGAACTCCATGCTGGGGAAGCAAGGAAGTTTAAGAGAGAGCATAGAGGTCTTACAACATGGGATATGAGAGGAAATCACTTGTAAAAGGAGCAACTGCTTAGTTGGTGAGGAGTTCATCCTGGAAGCATGTGGGGCAGGGTGGTGGTCATGGCACCCTGCCCTGAATTAGTCAGAAAGGCTGGTGGAACAGCTTTTAGTGGTGCTGAAGATATGCTAGTAGGTAAAGACATTAGACCACAGAAAGGAACGAGTTTAGGTATTCGACCTAGTCTCTTAGTTTGTCCACCACTCCAACCTCTTCCAGTAAACTCTGAATGTCTGGCTGTGGAGACTGGGTAGTGTTTGTTAAACAGAAATCATGTTATTGATTCTTATAAAGACTGATTACAGAACATCCAAAGGAAGGACTTTATCAGAGATGACTGGCTCTTCTTACATCCACCGTGGTCTGCTTTGAGACCCAGAGAAGCATCATACTGTCTCTTTATTTGCAACACCATAGCTGCATGAATATCTACAGCTTCTCATTGTACCTCTGTGTACACAGATCCCCAAACTTTTCCAACTGGAGATAATGTGACAAACTGATCCTCTTAGAGTGAAGATAAAATACAAAGACAGCCTCGGATTTCCTGGCTGCAGACCTCAGTGCAGAGTGGATAAACCCCAGGCCAAACATGAACTTCCAGTTTTCACAATATATTTAATTGAGAGCTGTGGCTAATTTTGTTCTCTGAGCTAAATTGGCATCAGTACAAATAAAAATTGTGCAAAACCATAGCTGCAGGCTTAGGTGAGTGCTGAAAGGAGAGACTGAAATTGTGTTATAAAACCCACAGGGTTGAGCTATGACTTTTTCTTATGATTGTTCTCCCATTTCTCAGTCTTTCCTAACTGCAGAGCCTACAGCCAATGCTATTTTTACATAATCTTCATGGAGCTATGAGACCAGGAACCCATTCTCTCCTGCCCTCCTTTCTTGATACCATCACATTACCAGCTTTTAAAGTTAATGTACACAATGAAACCTGAGGTACAAGAAAGGTGATTACTCATTGTTTCTCCTTTGGGTGACAGTTATAGCTCAGTGGTTAAGAGCACTGACTGCTCTTCCAAAGGTCCTGAGTTCAAATCCCAGCAACCACATAGTGGCTCACAACCTTCTGTAATGAGACCTGATGCCCTCTTCTGGGGTGTCTGAAGACAGCTATAGTATACTTACATATGTAATAAATAAATAAATATTAAAAAAAGAAATCTGCTAGAGCCTGGAGCCAAATGGATAATGGCTCTTTAATGCATGCATGTGTGCCATGGAGCAGTCCATGCCATTTGGGTGAAAGACTTAAAGACCCACAAAATAATCGTAGGCATTAAGTAAAACTCTTTTCTGGAATTTTGTGCCTGGAGTTGCATCTCTGTCTAAAGTCTGTTCTTTTTCATTTCTGGCAAACCAGATTGCTGGAAAGTTTGAATCTCAGAAGTTGGAGATACTTAGACATGATCTTAGTCAAATATATCTTTGACAAACCGGCATCATTTTGACCATATTTATTTTTGTATTTGTTTGTTGGTTTATTTTATAATACTGAGCTTCACATCCAGGGCTTAGTGCATGCTTGGCAACAACTCTGCTTTTGAGCTGAACTCCAGATCTTTTCACCAGCTTTTTGTCTTGGAAAGCCAAATCCATAATAAGGAATTTTTCTTTGCAGAAAAATCTTAGCAGCATAATAGAAATAGTAAAGGAGATCTGCAAATCTGCTTTTATCCAGGATGCTTAACAAATGCTAGGGAAACCTGCTGCATCCGTTTCAACTGCACCGTCTTACATGTTTCATGCTCATCGATATCTGTAGCATTCAGCTTCAAAGGCCAATTGGAAGTCCAGGAGATGAGACCACACTGAAACAGTCCACCCACAGAGGGAGTATTCTTTTATATTCAGGTGCTGCGGCCCCCCTCTCTGCAGAGACCACTGACAGCTCTTCCCAGAGGGGCTCTGGGATGCTTGGATGTGCTGCACACCTTTGTTCTGCAAACAGTCAAGAGTCATGAGCAAACTGCTTACCTGCATCTGAATAAAGTCTCTGCCTTGGACAGTGTACAGTGTCCTGTGACTTTGCTGTGCCTTTCCTGACCAACAGTGATAAGCCTCAGAGGAAGCCAAGTCAAGGCACAGAGCAGAAGCCTGTGGGTCCTGGTAAATGAGCCAGTCCTCTTCTCATTTCTCCCCTTCTTTCCCCTCATTCCTCTTCCTAAACCAGAGAACTTGAAAAAGTAGCACAGAGAGAAACAGCCAAACTAGACATCTTTAAAGCTTGCCCTTTGTAAATTATCACCATCTGCAGCCACAATGCAGGGAGGACACAGGGCACATGCTTCTGCCTGCTCCCAGCACTCAGTCCCAGGAGGCTGCAGGCGAAGGAGAAAAGACACTCTCTCCAGAGCTGGCAAGGGCAGACAAATGGCTGTTGAATTTGCTGAGATGTGGGCTGATCCCAACAGCTGTTCAGGCCTTCAGAGGGCTATTCTGAATGTGCTGGACTTTCTGATCAAGCTGTTCTGCGATGGCTGCTGGCATTCTTAAAGCTGCCTGTCTGACTTGTATCCTGTGACATTTAAACAGTTATGAAGGCCTTCTGTACATATGCCTGTGCTTTATTCTTATCAGAGCCCATGTATGGCATGGGCTATCATTAATTGGTGCTTTGTATGCTGGAAAAATAAATTCCATAAGGAGGATAAATGACATATCCCAAAGCAAACACAGTAAGGGAGGGAAAGCCCTCATTGCCCCATGAGCTGACCCAGCTTTTCTGCTCATTTGTGCAGCTCACTGTCTTCCATGACTTTCTAGTGCCTGAATCAAGTTCCCAAACTTGAGTGTGTATCAGAGTCACTGGGAGCTCTTTCTGATGCACAGGCAACTATTTACCACCATATATTGGGTGAGCTTGTGGAGTTTCATTGATAACATGAACTTCCAAGACTGATGCTGGCCAGCATCACACTGGAATATGGGCACATACTCACATAATTTATCTTATGCTTCTGTAAGTTGTGGAAAGCCAATGTGTTTAGTATTCAGCTTAAAACACGAAAGGAACACATCTCAAACCTCATGAGTGCATGGATGAGTGTGAGGGTGTGGACAGTGAGACACCAGTGGGGTTTAAAGAAGGCACAGATGGAATGGATTTGTAAAAACAGAAGGGTTCATGGTTGAGAGAACCTACTGGAGGCAAAATAAACAAGTGACATACAACTGTCTCATTATTTTTTTACTTTCTTTTTTTTATTGGATATATTCTTTATTTACATTTCATTTCCCTTTTCCTGGTTTCCCCGCCTGCCCCCCCAATGTCCCATATGTCTTTTTCCCTCCCCCTGTTCCCCTATTCACCCCTTCCCACTTCCCTGTTCTGGTATTCCCCTACA
>BDUI01000222.1:74724-99005 GCA_002335545.1 Apodemus speciosus
TTTCACTTGTTTGGTTAGAGTCACACCAAGAGACTTTATATTGTTTGTGGCTATTGTGAAGGGTGTCATCTCCTGAATTTCCTTCTCAGCCTGCTTATCCTTTGAGTATAGGAAAGCTACTCATTTACTCTAGTTGATTTTATAACCGGCCACATTGCTGAAATTGTTTATCAGCTGTAGGAATTCTCTGAAAAATATTGAACGCTTCACGAATTTGTGTGTCATGCTTGTGCAGGGAGCGTGCTAATCTTCTCTATATCATTCCAATTTTAGTATATGTGCTGCCGAAGCAAGCACCAACTGCCTAATTATTTAGACTAGGTAAGGGGTACTGTGGATTGAGTAAGAAAGGAATGGAGAAAGGGAGGGAGGAAGAGAGAGAGAGAGAGAGAGAGAGAGAGAGAGAGAGAGAGAGAGAGAGAGAGAGAGAACTATACAACTAGGTATCAAGTAGTCAAGTAGTATGGTACTAGTGGAACCCATAAAGAATAGCAGGAAGCTCATGCTAGATATGGCCCTGAAATGGTGGACAGACTCTTGAGAAGAAATGGTAGACTTCCTAACAGCAGAAGATTATTAGAGCTGCCAAGTAGTAGAACTAAGCCTTGAGACTGACTTAAGACCATGGAACAAGGGTGACCCAAGGCCCACTCACATGAACCAGTCAGGGTGTTGGGCATCTCCACTTACTTAGATAACATCGAGAACCTGGGATTCTACCTCTGTTGCTGCTTTGATACAATGGAAGTCCCTTGGAGAACATGCTCTCTACATTAAAATTAGACTGAGTCATAAAAATATTAAAGCATTTCAGCATAAATACTGAGTTGTGCCCACAGGGTCATGGAACCTCCCAACTGGTAGTACTGCTTTGGAAATGTGTGGAACCTTTGTCTTATAGGCCTATTTGATAAAAGCAAGTTTCCAGAGGGAGGCATTGAAGCTCACACCTGCTTCTGATTTTGACTACACACTGATTCCTGTTTTGTGTCATGTGAACAAGTGCGGCCAAGTGTTCCAGCCACCATGTGGCTCTGCTCCAGCAGAAGTCACTTTGCCATTCCATCTCCATTATGATGGACTGTGGCACCTAAAACCACAAGGTGAAATCAACCCCTCCCTCCTATAAGCTGTTTTTGACAGGTATATAAAACAATAAGAAAAGTAATTAATATAAATAGTTGTATTCATTTGACCCCTAAGTTTTGGATTGAGACTCAAAATTGGGACTCTGATAAATTTCATGTGAGGCCATATGGGATCGACAAGTGACTAATTCTCGGTCAAGGTTGCCTTGGAGAGGTATAATACTTGAGCTAGAAGGTGATAGATAAATGTTTGATTAATATGTTATAGATAAAGACATGATTAATGATATTTCCATTTTAACACATGATCTTGCAAATGCTTTTTTCCAATTACAGGATTTTCCAGGACTATAAACTGATGCTTATTGAGAAATTACAAGAGATTCATTTTACATGTAATGCTGTTCTCCTTTTTCAAGCAATTTTACGCATTGTTACTGTCAAGATCAAGTCCTCCTTCTTAAACACTTGGCTGGCAGGCTCACCCCAGCTATTTCTTCTCTTCCCTTTATGCTGTTCAGAAAGACTGTCAGTCTTGCACATTTCGGGCACATCATGTGGGCTTCAACTCAGATTGATGTGCATATCTGCTTGGATTGAGGATTACTCTGAATGTTTCAGTGAGCAGATGCTTTCTGAGTTCAGAAGCAGGCTGGGTTCCATGACTTTAAAAACATTTATGTACATGGGTGTTTTACCATATGTGTGTCTGTGTGCTAAATGTATGCAGTGCCACATAGGACAGAAGAAGGCATGTTATCCCCTGGAACTAGAGTCATAGGTGGTTGTGAGCTGCCATATTGGTGCTGGCATCGAACCCAGGTCCTCTAGAAGAGGAGCAAATGCTCTTGACCACTGAACCATCTCTCCAGTTCCAGACTGTGTTCTTACTTTAAATTTACTCGGTGCTTTTAAAGGACTTGAGCATAACGAAATTGCTCTGTCTTCTGGAGATATTATTGTAAGTGTGTATAATATATATTAGCATTATTCCTACTCTACATATGAATACACTCAGCATTCTTGGGTTAAAAGCCCATTGAAGAGCTGAGGAACTGATAAAAGAGGAAAGGCAGAGAGCAGCAGCTGGAGTGGAGTCAACAGTCCTGGTGTCATTGGGCAGAACCCCCCTTTTGTTTGTTTGTTTGTTTAATGTGGCTGTGCATGTGTGTAAGGGTGCGGGTGCACATGTGCTACAGCATGAATGTGGACATCAGAAGACATCTTGCAGGCATCAACTGTTCTTCCTTTCTAACACATGGGCATGGCACGTGGTGCCTCAGGCTTGGTGGCAAGCACATTTATCCCTATTACCTACTGAGCTATCTTACCTGCTCTAAACTCCATTTAAAAGATTCTCTCTCTTGTATGTATATGTATGTGTATGTGTATGTGTATGTGTATATGATGTATATGTATATATTTGTGTTTGTATGTATATGCATGTATATTTATGTACATGTATATGATGTGAATGTATATGTGTATGTGTATGTATATGTATATATCTGTTTGTATGTATATGTATATGCATATGCATATGTATATGTATATGTGTATGTGTATGTATATGTATATGTATGTACATATGTATATGTATATGTATATGTATATGTATATGTATATATTTATATGTATATTTATGTACACGTATATGATTTGAATGTATATGTATGTGTATGTGCATATGTATATGTATATATCTGTTTGTATGTATATGTACATGCACACACATGTACATGCACATGTATATGCATATGCATATGTAATTCGTGTTTGTATGTATATGTATGTATATTTATATACATGTATATGATGTGAATATATATGATATATATGTAAATATAAATGTATATGATGTATATGTAGCTGTAGAGGCAAATGTAGGGGTTATAGATGATGCAGATATAGGCGTGGATATGTATGATGTATATTTATGAACAAGGTCATGTGCAGCCCAGTGTAATGGCTAGTTTTATGTCAAGCCGATACAGGCTAGAGTCATTTGAAAGGAGAAAATCTCGAGTGATAAAATGCCTCCAAAAGATCCAACTATAGAGCATGTTCTTAATGAGTGATTGATTGACCATTGTAGCATCCCTGGCTGGTGGTCTTGAGTTTTGTAAGAAAGCAGGCTGAGGAAGCTATTATAAACAAGTTAGTAAGCAGCTTGGCCTCCATGGTGTCTGCATCATCTCCTGCCTGCAGGTCCCAGGTTTTTTTTTTTTTTTTATTTTTTTTTATTTTTTTATTTTTTGTGAGTTCCTGTCCTGACTTCATTCAGTGGTGGACTACAGTGTGGAAGTGTAAGCTGAATAAACCCTTTCCTCCCCAACTTGCTTTTGGTCATGATGTTTCGTAATAGCATTGTAATCCCAATGAAGACACCAAGACTGAGTCTACATTCACGGTTTAGTCAAGGGTAACTTTGAACTTCTTAGCTTCTTGCTCTGCCCCCTAAGCAGTGAAATCATAGAACATGTCACAGGCTCAGCCTTGAAGAATTGTTTTGAATAAAGATTGAAAGTTAACAGAATTTCAGTGTGGGTTGGTTTTCCTTTCTTCTACATGGCTTATTCTGAAGTTAATGGTCTATAAACCATTTGCTGGTTAGACCCTGTCATTCTCAGTGAATTATTTTGAATAAAGCCCCAGCAGGTGGTGTTAAAACTGGGAAGCAGGTTCAGCAATGCCTTGTTGCTCTTGAAGTGAAATTTCACTTGGCCCCAAAGGGGCCTGGAGGGAACATTTCCTTATTGAGAATTTTGGGAGGTTCTGTTCACATCTGCACTGGAGAGCCCAACCCCTGCTGGCAGATATCTCCACACTGTGTTTGAATTGCTTCCTGTTTACTGCAGGGGAGTTAAGGGAATGGGTGATCACATGACACCAAGCACTAGAGATCTGATGCAAAGCCATTTATTATTAATCATAAGTTCTATGAACCCAAGGGAGGAAGACACATTGGCAAACAGGGGTAAAACAGGGTTGAACTTGCAGTCAGAAGTAACTTCTAGGGATGGTGGGATCCTAGGCTTCATACTACAAACTAGGCTTCGTAGTATCAAGAAATAGGATAGTCCCTGGTTTCCTGAGAGTTATATGAAAGAGTCTATGGCAGAGTACAGAACTGAGACCTTGACTAGGAATAAAGAGAGACGTGACTTGGGCTTCTTGGTAAAGAAGATTGTTTTGCCACGGTTTCTAACCCATGAGGAGAGGGAGAGGGGCCTTGTGTTTAGGCCTTCAAAGTTTTCCTAGTTTCCTGGGAAGTATTTAATATTGAATTTTACTATTAGGTCTTAATCCACATGCTGAGGGCTGTCCTTGCATGAAGGCGCTTGCTGTGTTAGGCTACCTTTAATCATCACATCAAAAACATGCTCTCCAACCTCTTGATGGCTAGCAGCTCCAGGGTAAGAATATTCTTCAGCCTGAAGCACAGAATGCCAACTGTGCCAGTCAGACCTGATGTCTCTGGGACAATTACATGAGGAAAACTGATGAAAGGTAGGAATTAATTATTTTCAGCCAGTGAGTTTGGGCGTTTTGATTCACAGTCTTTTGTTACACCAATGTTAGTCCTATGGTGAAGTGGAATATCCTGGTGGTAGAGGCACGTGGCAGAAACTACACATCTCATGAGGGACTGGAAGTGGGGGGATGGACCATAGACTAGGTATAATATTCAAAAGGCATGCTACTAATAGGTACTTTCTCTACATAGGCCTGCCCCCCAAGGGTGCCACCATCTCTAACAACAGCATCTGAGGTGGGGATCACATGTTTAACACATGAACATGTGAGGAACATATCATGATCAAACTAGCCTTCGGAATCTTGCCAAAGACAGTTTACAATAGTATCCTAGTTTCTTTCAGACTGATTACAGCTATTACTGATGCTGGGGAGGTGACACCCGAGGAGACACCTGGGAAATGAGACACCTCTGCTTCATTTTCAGCCATCACTGGTTCCAGATCTCTGCCCTATTTCATTTATTTATTTATTTATTTATTTATTTATTTATTTATTTATTTATTTATATTTTTATTAGATATTTTCTTTATTTATATTTTAAATGTTATCCCCTTTCCTGGATTCCCCTCAGAAACCACCCTAGACCCCCTCCCCCCTGCTCATTAACCTACCCACTCCTGCTTCCCTGTCCTAGCATTCTCCTATACTGGGGCATTGAGCCTTCACAGGACCAAGGGCCTCTCCTCCCATTGATGTCCAACAAGGCCATCCTCTGCTACATATGCATCTGGAGCCATGGGTCCCTTCATGTGTACTCTTTGGCTGGTGGTTTAGTCCCTGAGAGCTCTGGGGGTACTGGTTGGTTCAGAATTCTCAACTGAGGAATACTGAATGGCTGAGAAGCACCTAAAGAACTGTTCAACATCCTTAGTCATCAGGGAAATGCAAATCAAAACAACCATGAGATTCCACTTCACACCAATCAGAATGGCTAAGATAAAAAACTCAGGTGACAGCAGGTGCTGACAAGGATGTGGAGAAAGAGGAACACTCCTCTATTGTTGGTGGGATTGCAAGTTGGTAAAACACTCGAAATCAGTTTGGCAGTTCCTCAGAAAACCAGACATAGTACTATAGACTCAGGTATACCACTCCTGGATATATACCCAGAAGATTCTCCAACATGTAATATGGATACATGCTCCACTATGTTCATAGCAACCTTATTTATAATAGTCAGAAGCTGGAAAGAACCCAGATGTCCTTCAACAGAGAAATGGATACAGAAAATGTGGTACATTTACACAATGGAGTACTACTCAGCTATTAAAAACAATGAATTTATGAAATTCTTAGGCAAATGGATGGAACTAGAAAATTTCATCCTGAGCGACGTAACCCAGTCACATGGTATGAACTCATGATAATTGGATATTAGCCCAGAAGCTCAGAATTCCCAAGATACAATTCACAGACCACATGAAGCTCAAGAAGAAGGAAGACCAAAGCGTAGACACTTCAGCCCTTCTTAGAAGGGGGTACAAAATATCCATGGGAGGAGATATAGAGACAAAGTGTGGAACAGAGACTGAAGAAAAGGCTATCCAGAGACTGCCCCACCTGGGGATCTATCCCATATACAGTTACCAAACCCAGACACTATCGTGGATGCCAACAAGTGCTTACTGACAGGAGCCTGATATAGCTGTCTCCTGAGAGGCTCTGCCAGTGCCTGACAAATACAGAGGTGGGCGCTCTCACCCAACCATTGGACCACAGGGTCCCCAATGGAGAAGCTAGAGAAAGGTCCCAAAGAGCTGAAGGGGTTTGCAGACCCATAGAAAGAATATCCTGTCCTAATTCTCACAGGAGACCACTAGGAGGCTCTGCTTGCTTTGCTCAGATTTCCATGAGTAGCTTATCTTCATTTTACTAGGAAGGGATAGGCAAAGTTCGTCAAACCACAAAAACAGATTTCAGAAATGTGCACAGAACTATTTCAGAGATCACAGGAAGAGAGATATCTAGCCTTCAGGAGCTGACAGGGAGGTGGAAGCTGATAGCCACTGGTTTCCCCACCCTCCTGCCTCTCTCCCAGGGCATCTCATTTTATTGCCTTTGTAGTCAGGCTTTATCTGTTCCAGGCCACATGGTGAAAATTGTGGTAAGTCCACAGCCCACACCTAAATTTTACTCTATTCTTTTTTTGTAGATTAGGCTAGAAGGGGCTTCCTTTAATCTCAGCTTGAAAGTTCCCAGGCAGGAATTCATGATTTGTTTATCTTGAGTCACTCATGGGCCAGCAGTCTGGAACCAGGGTATATTAGCATTCTCCAGAGAAACAGAACAAAAGGGCCCAGATGATTATGGAAGCTAGGAAGTTTAGCTAGGAGGAGTTCCAGGCAAGCTGGCAGAATAACTTTAACCAATTCCTGAAACCTGGAGGACCACAAGAGCTGTTGGTATAAAGTCCAGTTTACTGGCAGAAGACCAATCTTCCAGATCAGGCAGTGGGAGAGAGGCAGGGAGAGACAGTTTACTCTCCATGCCCTGCTGTGTGCTCAAGTCTTCAATTGATTGGGGAAGGTCATTAGGGAAGGCTTCTGCTTTACCCCATCTACTAACCGAGATGACAACTCTAAAGACAACTTCATCGGCACACCTACAAGTTATGTTTAATCAGATATTGGGGAATCCATGACCCAGCTACACTGACAAATAAAATGAGGAGGCTGTATCACCTCAGACAAACAGTTAGGAGCCTTCACTGTCTCCTGAGGGCGAGGCGAGGGTGTCATACAGGAGCAGGTCTCATAGGAAGTTCTTATAGATGAATTCTCTTAGGCACTATGTTGTTTTGCTTTTTAAAACACTTCAGTTTTATTCTTCTAATCTGTTTATTTTACATGTACGAGTGTTTTACCTGCATGCTTCCTGTGTACCACATACATACCTGATCCCTACAGAAGCCATCTGACAGTGTTCAGTTCCCTGGAACTAGAGCTATAGAAAATTGTTGGTACTGGGAACCAAACTCGGGTCCACGCAAGAATAAGCAGAGCTCTTAACCACTCGGCCATCTTTCTGGCCCTTGCTGTTGCTTTAAAGTAACATTTTCACTAATTCTTTGAGAATTTCATACAGTATATATTGATCAAATTCTTTCCCCTCCTTCAACTCTCAAGAATTAGTTTTATAAAAGAAGAGTTCATTGCCAGGGCACTGAAGGAATGGTCTCCCTTGCTGCACTGGGTGCCAGTCTTAGTGGTGGTAGCAGTCCTCCTGAGCAAACCACTTGTCATGTTCTACAGTCAGCATGGAATGTAGATTTGTGTAGCTTTGAATTTTGTCTGGCAACTACCTTGAATTAAGGAAATAATTGAGCCTCTTTCAACTTTGTTCTCATTAATAAAACAGAGATCAGATACAGGATTGTTCCAAGTATTAAATAACATACTATATGCAAAGTGCTTGTACTTAGGAGGCAAACTATTATTATCACCACTAATTTACCACTAATCATTATGTCATGTTGCCATGTTCTCAGGCCAACACTGACAAAGGCCATTATAGAAATTGAAGCTTTCCTTTTGACTGATGGGGACAACAATATTGCAAACCAATAGGTGTTCTGAAAGGCACAATCTCTGCTTCCTGAACGCATAAAGCACATAATTATATTTTCATGCTAACAAGGACTGAGAAGCAATAATCTTTAATTTTTTCCTTTGTTTTCAGTGACATCAACTAACCCAGAACAGTTTTCTGCAGTGAGGAGATCACATAATGATACTTCAGTCTTACATTAGCTGTAAACCTGTGGGCCAACCGAAGCCTGCCATTTCTGTCACATAAATACAATAGGGAAAAATACCAATTTGAATCTCTGTGTGCTTCTGTTTTCAAAATGCAATTTAAAGAGGGTGTAGGGTTAGAACAAAGAAAAGATTGAGTTAGAGTTTGTGATTCAATAAAGGTAACAAAATGAGTAAAGGGAGGTGTTTTATAATATGCTAAGATGTCCGTCTGTGTGTACTCTCTTTCTTTAATAATAAGAACATTTCTTCAAAGAGCATATCCTGGGAACCAGCAAGATGACTTGCTGTGTAAAGGCACTTGCCTTATGGTGTAAACCTGAGGGTCTAAGTTCCTTCCCAGAACCCTGAGTGGGTGGATGGTGAGAATTGACCTCAGAGAGCTGAGCCCTACCCTCCACACTGTAGCACCACAAGTTAGCACACGAAGCCTTTGCACACCTTTCAGGGGCATTTACTCAGGCCTCTGGTTAAATTTAACAGCATGCTTTATTTATTTACTTTAGGATAATTTTGCATTCTTTCATAGTCTAGTGGTGATCAGTTTCCTGAGTGTTTTTCTCGAAAAGATTTTAGATTTCTTGTTGTTATGAAGGGCAGCGGTACTTTGGATATGATTTTTTTTGAGGGGAGGAGTAGTTGTTTTGCTCTTGATGCGTTGGTTGAATCTATCATTTTGTTCTTTCTTGGCACCCAGAGTTTCTCCTGAGAATCCAAGGATTGGCTGCTGGGGATTCCCTTGCACATGAAGTGTTACCTTTTACCTTGATGCTTTTGCAATCTGCCATCTGTGACTTCTGACAATGATTGTCTTGGTCACCACTTCACTATGATCCTTTTTTTGGGTAATATTTTAGATGTGTGAATCTGGATTTTCAGGTGGGCCGCAGGATCACTCACTCATCCCTTCTTTTCCTCTTCGATCCTCTGACTGGACAAAAGTCTGGCTCCCACCTGCTGACTTCTGTCGACTTGATTGACAGCTGCTCAGAAATACTCTATTCAGTGTCTCAGTCCGGGCAATATTTATTCAGCCTGGATTTGCTTTGATTTAGTTCCTTGGTGTCTGTTTTTGTTGAACTTCTCATTTTGCCCTTGCATCTTTTGTCTGCTTTTGTTTAGCTGTCTGCATAGGTTTTTTGGAGCCTGCTCAGTTCCTTTAACACAGCTGTGATGAGTTCTTTTCAAGGAGTTCTTCCATCTCTATGTTTTTGAGGTCAGCTACTGGGGCTTTACTGTCTTTCTCTGACCATGTAATATTTCCTTGATTTTTCATTTTCCTTGAAGCTATGCTTTATTGTCTTTATTTGAAGAATTAGTCATTTTTCTTTTCTGGTTTTAACCTATTGGCCTCAGAGAGGAAAGCCGTCACTAAGACGCACAGCTGGACATTCTGTGGGTCCTTTAGACATTTGACACAGATTTTTTATTGTCCTGATTATGCACTCTCGTTCCCTCTCCGGGGAAGCCTTAAAATCATGTGATTTGCTGCTAGGATCATGAGATTGCTGCTTTCTGAGAGCTTCCTGTCCCCCACCCTCAGGGTAGTGCCTTGAGACAGACTAACTTCTATGGTCTTCACTGGCTGTTCTAATGCGGAGGGTTTTGTCTGTATTGGGAATGTGTTAGATTATGGTGGCTGATAGGTGCCAATTGGACTCCCAGATGGCAGTGCTACTGAAAATATCCTAAGTGACAACCTGAGCTCAGCTCAGGCTGGTCTCTACCAGTAAACTAAAGGATTGTTAATGGGTAAACAAAACCCAAAACCTAGCCTTCTTCAGTGTGAAGTGGATTTCTATTGTTCAGGAAAAGCCATTACTTCCTGTACCCACTCATAATGGTCAACTACCTTGGGCAAAGGATACCTATTTCCTGATTAATTCAAGCCCCCTACAATATATCAAACTTTCCCCCTGCAACTTCCAGGCAATTCTGGTCTTCCCCTCTACTTCCCCTACTACCTGTCCCCACCATACTAACAATGTTTTTTACCACTGCCAGCTGTTCTCCCAGCGGTTTGACTCCCAAATCAACTCTCATCCACATACTGAGTGGTCCAGTTCAGTGACATCACTATGCTTTTG
Source organism: Apodemus speciosus (assembly GCA_002335545.1). Lineage (NCBI taxonomy): Eukaryota > Metazoa > Chordata > Mammalia > Rodentia > Muridae > Apodemus > Apodemus speciosus. The sequence goes on from BDUI01000222.1 coordinate 85,195, forward strand.
CTTACAGAGGCAGCCGATCTCTGGATTCTGTGGGCAGAAACCTGAGAGTCCAAGAGCTGGTAGGGAAGACCTATGAGGGGATGCTGCCAAGTTTGTGCTTGTTCTGTGCACTGCTCTCTCTACAAGTACCCAGAAGATGCATCTCTCCAGACTTCCTCATGGTTCCGGGTTGGAAAACATACAGCAAGCCTCCAGGCCAGTGTCCCACAGGATGGGCACGTAGACACTCTCTTTATCCTCACCACTTTTCTTTAGGAGAAAGGCTATGGCACAGGGCTGTGCTGCTTTAGGATGGAGGCAAGGAGCGGAAGTAAAATGATCCTTACCTTCCTAACTGCATATAATTTAATTTTTTTGTTTTTGTTGGACACTGGAACCTCTTGTGTAATATCCAGGACTCCATGAGGTATTCTCATATGCCAATGATCATCAGAATTAGGATGAGAGCCGGAACCTTCAATTTTCTGTCATCTTATTGGCCTCTTATTCAGGCCAAGTTGGACATTTAGGTGAACTTTGAGAGGTATGAACGGGAAAAGGAGAGTCTGAAAAAAAATGAGCAAGAAAAAGAATTATTTCATGGGGATTTAAAATGTGTTCTATCTTTAGTGTTTGATTTCATGCTGTCTAAATTTCCCAAAACCTTAAGTGAAAATCAATGCTTACTAGTATGCACGTGTAGGTGTATCTATCAGGCCAGAGACATAGGCACTTAGTATAGCCCTAAAAGTAATAGCAGTGGTTCTCCGTGGAAGGTTCCCCTTCTCTGAATGACAGCAGGAGTCATGTTCACCAGGAGTCACTTCCATTTTTAACTCTTCTGGAAAGTTCTAACTTCCATTTTTAGCTCTTCTGGAAAGTTCTCTGAGAGTCCCAGAGAACTGACAACCCTTTCTTTTATTTTATTTTATTGAGACAAATTCTCACAAGTGTAGGCCTGGCTGGCCCAGAACCCACAATGTAGACTAGGTTGGCCTCAGACTCACAGAGGTCTGCCTGCCTCTGCCTCCCAAGTCCTTGGATAAAAGTCATATGCCCCTGCATTGATCTCAGTGACCCTTTATTGGAGCACTTAGCTCATTAGATGACAGTAAGCTAAGCTTGTATCTGAGTTTATTGAGGCACGCTTCTGTTAGACCATGAGTTAGCTGAAGGGAAAGTCTTGAGCTTTTTTGTTCCTAAACATCCGTATTGACAAATGCTAGGCTTAGAACGGGTGCCTGTTAAATCAGGATTAGTTAGGTTGAGTCCCTCATGCATCATCTTGAGGTGCATTTGCTGCGGGTACTGGCATGATGAATAAACACTCAGAGCGCGGGGTCTTTAATGGAACCTCCCTATGCAGCTGTCAGGTTTCCTCACCCAAGCCATCTGATGCCAGGATGCTGTTGCTATGGCTTTCCATGGCCTCACAGTTTGCTTATTATTCTAATAAGAATGTTTACTTCTCTTGGTAGCAGCTGGGAAGCTGTATTCTTCTTGGCTGTGGCTGACCTTTTCACCTCATTTGGGAATTAGGCCTGAGGATGTGCAGACCAAGGAGTCGGGTTATAAGCAGGTCAGCCTTTCTCTTGAAATAGTCATGAAAAAGAACTCCTAAGTAAGCTAACCATGAAGAATATTGGAGGGCCCAGTGGAGTAAACAAAGGAGAGAAATGAATCCCTAGCCAGAAGTGGAGGAAAAGGAAGGGCAAGGCTCTGTACTCGGCTGAATGACACTTGTAAATTGATTGAAAAGCGGAGGCTTCAGAATGTGTCAGTGTGCGATCGGCGTTAGCCTTTCTGATGTCCTTCTTAGCAAAACTGGGGTCAGTGCATTCCTGCCTATGGTGAGGCTTTGAGGGTGCCATAGTTGGTTCCTCCTCCAATATATCAGGAAGTTTCTTCATTGGCCAGTTTGAAGGCTTCCCTGAGTCTGTTAATTTTCTACCATTAATTAGTAAATGCAACTTCCATGAGGAGGTAAAAGAATCACACAGTGGTTAGAACCCTGGACAGTGGAGCCAGACAGGGGGATTAGTGATGCCAAGTCTGAGTAAATAGTTGCTTTCAAGTTCAAGGGAGATTAACATGTCCCATGAGATGTTTTTGTCAAGCAGAAACATCAAGGGTTTGATGTCATGACAAATGTTATTCATAAGCTATCTACTTTATTGGGTCACATTTCAGTTTGTGAACTTGTGTATATGGCTTAGAATTTGTGTGTTCTCACTTCCCAAATCATAAAATAAATAAACTGACACCCTCCCTCGGGTTATTGTGGGGTCTACTGAATAAAGCAGTGTTTCGTAGGACCCAAATACAGAATGGTGTGAATTAGAACAGGCCTTCCAAATATAATTTTATATGTTGGACTATATTTTAGTATAGTTATCACCCTGGTACAGGTCAGGGTGACAGCATGTTTAACATAGACAATGTTGCCAGCCTCTGTTGCATCTAGCTTGAACATGTTCATATCTGTGGCTTCATGTTGAGCTGAAGTTGATGGGTAGACAATTTAGAAATGCTTCTTTTGTTATTTACATTTTTTCATACAATAAAGGAGATCTATCTCACAAGACCTTCTTTGTTTCTGTCTTCTTGTTGCCTGGCTCTCAGGGGTCAGGATAAACATACTGGCAGTCATTTGAGCCATCCTGTGACTTTGCCAATGGAAGACACAATTTCAGGATGACAGAACAGAAAGGTGCTCATGGCGGTTCACACCTGTAGAGCCAACACCAAGAAGGTAGAGGCAGGTAGATATCTGTGGGTTCAAGGCCAGTCTAGTTTACTTAGCAAGTACCATGACAGTGAGGGCTACATAAGAAAACCCTTTCTCAAGAAAAACAAACAAACAAAAAAACCCAACAACCTCCCCAAACAACAACAACTACCAAATAAAGAGAAATAAACAAAAAGAAGAGAAAGATAGAGTAGGCAGTATAGCTATCTAGAGGAGAGTATATAGCTAGATAATGACTAGAAACCCAAGTCCTCATGCTACAGTGCTTTACTCGCATTTCTTGAAAGTGAATTATCTTGCCTCAGCTGGTAGTAAACTGACACAGCTTCTGGAATAGTTGGGACTATGGCCATGTGTTACTATATTTGGCTATGGGATTAAAATGAGTTTTAAAAAATTATTAGTTAATTTAGAATATATATATTATGGATACATACATACATATATATATATATATATATATATATATATATACATGTTCGTGTGTATGTGACCATGTGTATTCAAGTCTATGTGAAGGTCAGAGTTTGATGTGTTTCCTTCAGTTGCTTCTTGCTGTATGTCATGAGGCAGGGTCTCTCCCTGAATCTAGTGCTTTCAGATTTGGCTTGTCTAGCTAGTGAGCTTGTCTAAGTCATGCTCTGTCTCTTCCTCAGTGTTAAGATGCCATGCTCGCCTAGCTTGTAAAATCATGGGTGGTAAGTCTCTCTCAAATTCATTCCTCATGCTTGTGCTATGAACATTTTATCCACTGAGGGTCTCCACAGCCTCTGGACTTTCCACTTTACACACAGAACAATGTTTTTAAATGGGAAATGATGTGATGTATTTTGCAAGAAGCCTGTATTAATTTGCAGAAAATTTCAAAGTGTTATCTTGCAGTGGGTGGATTCCCCACTTGGACCAATCAGCTAGACCAGTGTGCAGAGGAAACAGGCTATCACACAAAGACCCAAGGACTATGCTTGTAGGGATGGTGTCTGTGGAATGGGTCCAGAAAAGCACCTTCAGCTCAGTATTTATCAGCTGGGCTGACTTGAACATGTCTAATAGCAGGCAGTTTTGAGTACAGGCTTTGACATCTCCCAAAGGCTGCAGTGGGGATTAAATGAGATAATTATTACATGATCTGCATCATTGTAATTATCTAAATGGTATTTATTTCTACTGATTTATTAAAACAGGTTTTTAGTAATCCAAGTGTAGATGAGTCTCTTTTATTCCTTGTATAACTTTGCATGGTTTGGCAAGCACAGGATTCACTGGTTTTTAATTAGAATTGTTCCCCAACTCACACTCTGATGTTGTTTGTGGTTCCTGACAGGCCCTGGCTTGCCTGAGTCTGTGAAGGAGGGAGGAGGAGAGGGTGGACACCAGATCTCAGCTCTCTTTGCTGAGCCCCTGGCCTGTCTTGGTCCATTGCAGACTGGATGACTTTTCTTTTTCCCTGGGGATGTTTTGCTGAACACAATTACATGCAGCATTTGACAACAGAGCTGGTAATTTATGTGCTGCTGGAATGGAGGAGGAAGGGAATTGGGATGAATATCAATGTGCTCTGAGAGGATAGTACAGCTTTTCCCTCCCTTTTAGGAACTGGGGATGCCTGTAGAAGGGAGGATGCTAATTGGTCGCTAGGTGAATTGACCAAGAACCTGTCTCCCTTTAGAATGATGTTTAAGGGAGATGCCTCACTCCTCCACAACCGTGTAGTGGTTCGAGGGAGAGGAGGGCAGTCTGTATTCAGTTGCTACATTGCAAGTGTCTGATGAAATTTCTAACTTGCTTCTAGAGAACATTTTTATACCTTTCTAAATATATATTTTGTTATCAGACAGTGAGAGATAAAACTATCTGGCTGGACTGTTCCTAGTGCTGAGTAAGATAAATTATATATAGCACTGGGCAGTTGGTGAAAAGGAAATGTTCGTTTTGTGGGCCATACAGATGGTTCAGTGGGTAATGTACCTGCTGCCAAGCCTGAAGACCTAAGTTTGATCCTGAAATATATAATATATATGGTTGAAAGAGAGAACTGATTTCTTCAAGTTGTCCTCTGCTCTCCATATGCACATAATGGTACACACACGCGCGCACACACACACACACACACACACACACACACACACACACACACTAAATCTAAAGGAATGTGAAATGTTTATAAAAGAACTCACTATGTTCTTTTATAGCCAAAGACAATATTATATTCCCTCTGTGAAAAATATTTTCTTTGCAAAGTTTTTGTGTGGGAAGGTGGATCCTTGGATCGAATTACTGAATACTATTTTGAATCATCTCAAAACTCGACTTTGAGGAATATATGTTTATGTATATAAATTCAAGCATCTTTTACAGTACTCCTCTTTTCCCTTTTATTTCCTTTGATGAGGTTTCTTCTCCATTTAAAGCCAGGCATTTTTCTTACTGTACTGCCTCTCTGTATGACCTTGACAGTTGATGGGGGCAGATCTATATTTCAGTATATATAAGACTTTGGGTTCAATCCCTAACACTGGGGAATAAAACTTAAATCTCAGTTTTTAGATGATGGAGAAATAGAGATCTTAAATTGTCTTCTCAGTAGAAGAAAATGCATATTATCCCAAGGGTTTGTATAATGTGATCTGGAATGTGGTTCATGTTTGGGCCCAGGAACACCTTTCTATGTGCTACATAAACATTCCCTGGGAAGACCTGAAACTATTCAAAGTCTTCTGGGAATGGGAAGACGGCTTTGGTATCACTAGGATGAACTGAGACCTATAGGAAAAGACAAACTTCCCCATTTTGAACAAAACCTCCTGGGATGCTCTGTTATCAGACAGACATAACCTGTGCACAGACAGGGTCTTCTGGGACTGCCTGCTAGGGACAGTTTTGATTACGTTTACAGGTGTGGGAGAACTCACCTCAACTGTAGGTAGACTGTTCATTCAACATGGCATCCTGACTGTGTAAGATGGAGAGAGTGAACTGAGCGTTAGCACATTTTTGTCACTCTGTTTCATGGTTGTGGATTCTGTGTGACAACCATCCTCAGTTTGTGCTGGCTTCCTTGCAACATTGAACTGTTAGACAAAGAGACCCTTTCTCTCTTAAGTTGCTTTCGTTATGGTATTTTTACCATAGCAATATTGAAAGCAACTAAGATATCCCCTAAAGGAGAGGGTCTTTTTCCTCCCAACCCTGGTTTCTCATCTGTTTCTTAGGCACTGGAGCCCTTTCATGCCCTGATACTGGGTTTGCTTTTCCCTCTGTTTTTTTCTCCCCTCTCCTTACTCTCCTTTGGTTTTACACTCAGGCCTCTAGCTGATTTCTCCCTGTTGTCCAAGGTCTAGAGTTTTCATTTGGTATTGGTGAGACAACAGCTCCTTGAATACCCAGGAGAATTACAGATCCAGCCCTACGGAAAGGCCAGAAGACCTGCATTGCATATCATGATGGAAGATTTGTCTTCTTAGATCCTGGCCTGCCTGTGATGGAGGGCTTGCCTTTTCATTTTCTTAACAAAAGGAGATACCGGCATTGAATACATTCCTCCACTTGGAATGAAATCAGAGCTCCCTTATGCTAGTGCTCCTTTATCCCTTTGTGCTAGTTGTGTGTTGTGTCATGGTTCACACACAACAGTTGCTTAGTCTCTTTGCTGCAAAAAGTAGAACTGAGAAATCCCCATCTTCTGTTCCACTGGCTCCTGTCCATGCTTTATCACAGGACCAGAAGCCTGCCCACACTTCTGCTCCAGGGGTTTGGTTCTAGCCATGGAATTTAGAACCAATGGTGTTGCTGGCTGGAGCCTTTTCCCCCTCTGGTTTATCTGGTGTGGCTTTTATGCTCCTGTTGGTGCTCATTTTAGTTTTCACAGGGCTTGGCTCCAGATCTTAGCCTATCCCATTGTCTGACTGGGAGGGCATTCTGGTCCACTACAGTGTACTCCTCTCTGCTCTAGATGTTCCTCTTGGTACCATTTTTCCCAGCCTCTCTGTATCTTACTCTTCCTCTCCCTTCTCCAGGCTCAGGGTGATTTTTGTTCCAATGTGTGCCAAGCTATTTCTGCATAGGCAAGAATGAAAGCAAGCCTTTAATGTAAGACTTCAATAAGTGTTTTATTTGATTTCTGGAAATTTCTGGGGAAGGTGGACAGAATGAGGGCATCAAATATCTATCCAGATTGTAGTAAACTCTTTAAGAAGCTATGGATATTTCCAGGCACAGGAGATTGGGCAATGGTAGCATGCATACTAGTGCTTAGCTTGCACTTCTCTAGTTAGCCAGGATCTAATCAATCAACAGTCTTAACACTCAGTCACTAGGATAGCAGACTTGTTGAGCTTTTGTTGCGTGCTCAGCTATATAGTAAGGACCCCAAAGAATAGGTAGCGAGAGAAATGCATGGCTTTTGCTTTAAGGTCATTTATAAACTGGTTAAGAAACAAGGTGGTCTGAAGCATCCACACTTTGGTCTTCCTTTTTCTTGAGTTTCACGTGGTCTATGAATTGTATCTTATGTATTCCAAGCTTTTAGGTTAATATTCACTAATCAATAAGTGCATACCATGTGTGTTCTTTTGTGACTGGTCTTCAGTCCTTCTCAGAAGGGAGAACAAAATACTCATGGGAAGAAATACAGAGACAAAGTTCAGAGCAGAGACTGAAGGAAAGGCCATCCAGAGACTGCCCCTCCTAGGGATCCATCCCATATACAAGCACCAAACCCAGACACTATTGTGGATGCCAACAAGTGCTTGCTGACAGGAGCCTGACATAGCTATCTTCTGAGATACTCTTTCAGAGCCTGGAAAATATAGAGGCAGATGCTCTTAGTCAGCCATTGGACTGAGCACAGGGTCCCCAATGGAGGAGTTAGAGAAAGGACTGATGGATCTGAAGGCATTTGCAACACCATAGGAAGAACAACAATATCAACCAACTAGACAACCCAAGGCTCCCAGGGACTAAACAGCCAACCAAAGAGTACACATGGAGGGACCCATGGCTCTAGCCACATATGGAGCAGAGGATGGCCCTGTCGGACATCGATGGGAGGAGAGGCCCTTGGTCCTGGGGAGGCTCCATGCCTCATTGTAGGGGAAAGCCAGAGTGGGGAGGTGGGAGTGGGTGGGTGGGTGTGGGAACACCCTCATAGAAGCAGGAGGAGGGAGGATGGGATAGGGATTTTCTGGAGGGGAAACCAGGAAAGGAGATAACATTTGAATGTAAATAAATAAAATATCCAAGGGAAAAACCCTCAGATGTTTAATTACTATGTTCTTCCTCCATCTTTCTGTCTCTCTGTAGTGTGTGTGTGTGTGTGTGTGTGTGTGTGTGTGTGTGTGTGTGTTTGATGAGGTGGGTGGAAACATCTGCCCCAAGAGAAGAGGTGTAGAAACACAATATTAATTTAATTTTGGGTTGGAAGGGCTTAGGTGTGAGTTCTGGCATCCCGACACCAGTTGTGTTTGTGTGGCTGTTAATTCTGAATCACTAGTAGGACTCATTTATTGAGAATCATTTCGGGATTGTGGGGGAAGGGAAGGTTAGCAATCTACTCTCAAGCTGCAGTCTAAACAGAAGTGACAAGACTGAACAGCAGATGACATCCCCCTTATGTGTTGGCCTTAGATGGGTGAAGGGTTGTCTATAACTGAACGGCAGATGACATCACCCTATGTGTTGGCCTTAGATAGGTGAAGGGCGTCTATGACTATGAACATATGCCCTGCCAGACTGATATAGGGATAGGACTTATGGTATTTTGTGTACAATTTGAATAAAAAACTCTCCCCTGCCACGTTTCAGGAACCAGGCCAGTGCCTGTTCTGAAGTGTCTACCCCATGTTAGTACCTCAAACCTCAATACCTGAGTGCTTTTCTCCATGAGCAGCCATGATTACACATTGCTTTTTCCAGATGAGAAAAATCAATATTCAAATAGGGAAAATGAATTGCTCAAAAGATAACTCTAGTAAATTAGTGAACCTCAGACGCCAGCTCACACTGCTCAAGCGATATCTATCACTTTGCATAGTTTTCAGATTAGACAGATGAGACCAAGCAAAGCTATTTAAGTTGTCCCAACTAATGCTGGAACCCAAATCTGATCTGCTAATTCTGAAATCCGAGACCCGTTCTTGTCCAGTCTTTAGGGGTGAACGTTGACTGTAAAACAAACAAACAGAAAAGGTTGCTGCTGTGAAGAATCCATTTTCGGTTAAGATTGGTGGCCCCTCCCCTCATACAATGAAGCCTTTGAAGAATCTGAGCTACTACTTTTTAAATGTGTTTAATGATCATCTTGGAATCTTATGAAGATGCCGATTTGGATCCAGTGATTCTGGGGGAAGAGCTCGAGACTCTGTGATTTGAACAGGCTGATGCTGTGGATAGCAAGTACCTACGTCAAGCTTCCCTACTTGTAGTTTTAGCTAGTTAGTTCTTTGTTGTAGGGATGTTTAGCAGCTTTCCTGGCTTCTTCCCACTAGATGTCAGTAGCACCATCCCTCTTCTAACAACAAAAATATCCTCTGATATTGCCAAATGCTTCCTAGGGGGACAAAAATCAACCCCTGCTAAGAATCATGGCTCCAAAACAGGGATTTTCAAATCTGCTTGCACATGGTAATCACCCAGAGAGTTTTCAAACCCCAGGTACATATACCCTATTGGGCAGACTGTGGCTTCTTTGCCCCAGAAGACAGCTGGGGCTTGGGATGCTTAAAAGCTTCCCTAGGAGATCCTACTAGGCAAGCAACTTTGGCAATGCGCGGGCTAAGTCCAAACTTTGGAGAGAGCTTGTGTCTCTCCCTCTGCTTTCTAGAAGCTGCCAAATCTAATATTAAGTGCTGCCCATGACTGATCAGACACCTGGTTCTGAGAAGGAAAGGGAGGCTCCAGCCTTCACTCATCACGCAGAGAGACCATCTCTGAGCTGGCTCAGATCCTCCAATGAGAAAGAACAGAAAGAATTTCAAGACTGGAATATATTCAGCCCCCAAACATCATGCTGTCCAAGGCTGCTTTGCATGCAGAAGCACTGTTTGTTTTAATCTCTCAGAATCCCACTTTGAGCTGTTGATCTCTGATGGGAAACTTCTGCCTTGTTTTGGCTCCCTTCCCTCCTCCAGATTCTTGCTAAAAGCATCCTTTATTCTGTTCACACTTAAGCAGCTAGGATAGTGATGAAACGATTGTCTGTAGTTCAGACTCAATGGCACTTGGAGATAGAGAATCCTTGATAGGCTACATCTTACCCAGTGAAGCTTGTAGAAGGTGTCTGCTCTTAGCCTTCATCTTAACTGAGCAAGAGTAAGAGCAACAGAGAGAGAGAGAGAGAGAGAGAGAGAGAGAGAGAGANGAGAGAGAGAGAGAGAGAGAGAGAGAGAGAGAGAGAGAGAGAGAGAGAGAGAGAGAGAACAAAGGTATTTCTATTTGCTGGGCCATATTGTCAATGTGGACCAAAAAACTTGGGGCCTTAGATAGGAGCTGCCCAAAATGATTCATCTTTGTCAAATAGGCTCTGGACTTTGGAAAATGAAGAGTCAAGAATAATGGTTAACTCTTAGCACATCTATTTCTGCTACTTATTGCCTGACACCCCTTCCGTTTTCTTTTACCTGGTTTTATAAGAAAGCAGAAATTGAGCCTCAAAGGCTGGAACCATGGATGGTACAGAATGGAACAGCATCCAGGGTCTGGAGGTGTGGTTCATCTCTTAAGAGTTCTACTTGCTCTTGCAGAGGATCTTGGTTCAATTCCAAGCACCTACTTGGTGGTTCCCAACCATCTGTAATCCTAGTTCTATGGGGTTTACTATCCTCTTCTAGCTTCCTTTAGCATCAGGTATGCTTGTGGTGAGCAGATAGTCATGTAGGCAAAGCACTCATGCACATAAAAAGATAAAACTTAAAAAACTGAGTCAACACATTCTCCAGAAAACATACCCTCTGGGTAGCCCACTGGTGCTTCCAAGCTGAGTCTTTGGGGGACTGGTTATATGGAATACATTCCTAGTCCTATTTTGCTTCACAATGATTCCAGGTTACCTAAATACCATAAGTCTCAAGTTGTTTTTTGTTTTGTTTTGTTTTGTTTGTCAGAAAAAATAAGAAACATAGGCAGGATTTTGCATTAGGCATAAGAAATCCTTTTTACCCAGCATGTCGAAGTGTTAGGAATTTGCATCAGCTCACTTAGTAGCCCAGCATATCTCTGGAAGTAGGTCTCAATACATCCTTCTCATTTTACAGATGAAAAAAGAGAAAGTTAAGAGAGACTGAATAGTTTCTGAGTTGGGGAAACAGTTTAAGAACTTGAGCATGGACTCTGGAGATGGCTCAGTGACTTGCTCACTTTCTGTATAAATGTCGGGTTGGACTTAAGCTCCCCAGAATACTTGTAAAATGCCAGGGTGGTACAGAAGCACACCTGTAATTCTAACCTCCGAAGGCAGATAGGGGATTTGTAGAGCAAGCTGCATATTGGGACTAGACATAGTGGTAGTAGCAAGCTCTGGGTTTGACTGAGAGGCTCTGCCTCCACAAATAAAGTAGATGAGTAATTAAGGATAAGACATGAGATTAGCCACAGACCTCCACACACAGCAGCACACACAGAGTAGAGTACATGTCTACTCACACATGTGCTTGCATACATGCAAACATGACCTCCCACATGTGCACCATATATACAATAAAATGAAAAATAAACAAAAAAGTACTCAAATGTTACTGCTTGCTAATAAATGTAATAGCTTTCAATAGTTGCAGTAGCCTGAAAATTAGTTTTTTCCCATTTCTTACCTAGGAAATGTTTTACATTTTCAATATTATCAATGACTTGGATAAAGATAAGAGAGATTTAGTGGAAGATGTAAATACCTACAGATCTGGGGGCGTTGAAGTGAAGGTCTGACTCTACACTGATGAAACGTCAAGGGTCAGCTATTAAAACAATGAGATAGGGTTTTGTCCTGCTTCCCTTTTATAGAAAAAGAAATAGAGCCCAGAGAGTTTATATAATTTAATAAAGGTTGCCTACTTAGTAGATTCTGGATCTAAAACCAGTTTAGTCCTGGAGGTGGTCCATTAAGAAGAGGCTAACTGAGGGCCTTCCATCTCTCTTGCAGAGCTGTTGATGCGTTGCTTGCCACACATGGCCAAGGTCCTGGGGACTGCCTTACAAAGTGATTCTGACAGGGTCTCAGTGTATCTTGGGATGCCCATCACTACCTGAAGATAGATTTTTTTTTTTAGCCCAAAATATGACAGCTTCTCCCAAGTGTAACTGTCACTGGCTCCATGATGAAAAGCACAGTTTCCATCATTTTCCCAGCACATAGATGATGAACTGGTGTCACATGTAGTAAAGCTCAGAGAGACCATAATACCAAAAGGTTCGGCCTCATCAGACTTCAGCTCTTCTAAGCAAGTCCGGATCTGCTTCCATTTTGCACCCATCACAAGATCATGTGGAGGTGAAAATCCAGCGGCCATAGTTCAGCAGGTGGTTCTAAATCTTGTCAAGCATTTAAGGGCACTGGAGAATCTCAGCATCTCCAGTGCTTTCCCTGCTTACTCAAATATTGAACTAATTTTTTCTTGATCAGACCATAAAAATAGGACATTCTTCACTCATCTAAATGACTTGTGCCTGTGATCCAAATACTTGGAGGCTAAAGGAGCAGGGCCACAAGTTCAAGGTTAGTCTGGGCTGCGTAATGAAATGCTAACATTCCCTATTGCCCAGTATGTTCATTATTCTGAGACCTGAGGAATATGTATAGTTTTCCTCCAATGTGAGTTTTAGGTAGCATGAATCCTTATTCCCCATGTTCTGGGGAATCTGCAAGGACTCTCTGCTTCTGCCTCCTCATGAATGGGCATGTAGTAATTTGCTCACACTAACTCCTGAATACATAGGACCCTGCCTCACCAAGGCTCAGTAAAGAGCTGTTTGGACTGCACAGATATAGAAGGGATCCTGATGTCAAGTAGGAAAGATTTTCCATCAGTTGCAGCAAACATTTACAGGTTAATTAGTTTCCCAGAGAGCAGGTTTATTACCCTCTACTGTTTGCTATTATACCCTCATGTGTAAACTCCCAGTTTAAAAGAAAAATGCTAAAAGCCCAGAATGATGCAGCATAGAAAAGGAATGGGTTGTGCTCTGACTGTTCAGATTCTAGAATTGTAACTTCTCAGGCCACAAGGCTTTGCTGTCCTCACAGTTGTTAACAGATATGGCCAAGCATTTGTTTCATTTAATTGTGCAGTCCAGGTCCTTACTGCCCGTTGACAGCCCATTAAAGGAAGCTGCACCTGCTCTTATTGGAAGAGACAGAAGGAAAATTCCAGGATTCAGTGCCTTAACAGCCAGGTGGAGGGGCTGGACTAGCAGCAGAGGAAGAAGACAGGCTGACAGACAGAGAAGAGCACAAGGTCTTGTGAGAGGAGGGCTATGTGCGGGGAAGGATTTGCCTCTACAAAACTTGGAAGTTGTAGAATTTCTGTACTCTCTTCCTTTGGCTGTTTTCATCATTCCAGCTTTAGCTAAAGATAGAAATATCTAGTATTTGGGTTTCAGCTCTCAAACCCAAATCCAACGTTTAGAGCAAGCTGCCTTTGGAAACGTCACTTCAGAACCAGCCCTCCAAGGCCAGCATGGTAGTTAGACTTTATATCTCTATGACAACATACCATCTATAAATCTGGAGGGAAAGATTTGTTTTAGTTAAGGATTTCAGAAGTTTCAATCCATAGTCTTGGCTATGTTGAGTCTGGTGCTATGGTAAGATAGAGCATCTTTGCAGTAGAAACATCTAGAGGACGAGGAGGAATAAGAGGAGGAGAAGGAAGAGGAAAAAGAGGAAGAGGCTATTTCCCCATAGTGGATAGGAAGCAGTGAATAAAAAAAGGATGTGGGGATCAGGCTTGTATGAATCAAGATTTTCTAGAGTAGCAGAACACATATATACCTATTGAGTGATTATCTATCTATCTATCTATCTATCTATCTATCTATCTATCTATCTATCTATCTATCATCTATCTATCATCTATCTATCTATCTATCTATCTATCTA